>CM061561.1:253759231-254197739 GCA_030864225.1 Capsicum baccatum var. pendulum | reverse complement strand
ACATTAATATCTAGTATTGAAGCAAAATTAATAATCCATTTAAAATCTAGAAGAATGAGACATATACCACCTAATTATGATAAAATTAGATTTAGATATCCACCAAAATATTACAAACACAATTCAAATGAATAAAGAGCAAAAATACAAAGAATTAAAACAATTTATCTCTGAAAAACGTAAAGAATTAAAAACAAGAAAAGAAAGATTACATTATAATATATTTGCCGGAGTTAGTAAAAATTCAATAAATATACAAAAAGATGAAATATCAAAATTAGAATCTCAAATAGATAGTTTAGAATATATATGTCAACATGAACTATTCACAATAAAATGAATAAAGAAGAATTTATAATAGATGAAAAAATATACGAAAATCACGAAGGTACAAAAATAAAAATAGTATTTTCTAATCTAGGAAGAAGGTATAAGAAAATAGGAGAACATTTATATTTAATGTTAGAAAAAGAAGAATTAAAATTAGAAGATAAATTAACAGCAATGGTAAGAATAGAAAAAGAAAATGAAGAGATAGATAGAAAAAAGGAAATAGAAAAAATTAAACAACAATCTACGGAAGAAATACGAAAAATAGAAGAAACTAAAAATAGTAGAATTGCTGAATTAGAAAAAGAATTACAAATGTTAAAAGAGTTATATGAACAAAGACAGAAAGAAAAAGAAGAAATAGATAAAGAACAAAAATTAATAAACGAAATAAACCAATTTAAGGAAAAATTAGAAATAAATAATATAGAAGTAGAAGAAACGGATAATTATGATTCAGAAGATAGTGAAACATATACGGAAATATTAACAAACATAAAAGATTTAGAAATCAACGAAAAACAAGAAAGAATTAATCAAGAAAACTTAGAAAATAATAATACAGAAATAAATACTCTTGACAAAAAAGAAGATGAAAATTTAATGCCCAAAACAACAGAAATAAGAAAACCTATATATTACAAAAATAAATTTAAAAGATATAATGAATATGATAAATGGACACCAAAACAAATAGTTAATAAAAATTATAACTTTTTAGATCTAGACTGTGTAATAGATACAGAAAAAACAATACAATTATGGATAGGATATATGACAAAACAATTATTAGATAATAATATAAACATAACAGATGCACCAGAATACATAGAAAAAACGCTAATAGGATCAGTAAAATTATGGTTTACAAATTTAACCGAAAATAGTAAGAAAGTATTAAGAGCTAATAAACCTATGGAAGGAGCAGCATCAACAACAACTAAATTAACACCTATAGAATTATTGAAAAAATATGAAACAGCTATAAAAGATGAATTTGGTAGTATGACAACATTAGAAGAAGAACAAGATGAAGAAAAAGATACAAATAGGAATTTAATGATAAAATTAACAATATGTAATATGTGTTATATAGATGAATATACTTGCGCATTTAAAGAATATTATTATAAAGGAGCATATAGTATAGAAGAAAGTAAAGAAATAAGAAAATTATATTTTAATAAATTACCCGAACCATTTAGTTCAAAAATAATAAAAAGTTGGGAAGAAGCAAAAATAGTAGATACATTAGGAGCTAGAATAAAATTTTTACAACAATGGTATAGGAAGCTATGTGAAAAATATAGAGAAGAATTAAAAATGGAAAAAACATTAATAAGAAATTTAGCATGTTGCAAAAATAAAATAGCACCTCAATTTGGATGCAAAGAAAGATATTATAAGAAAAGAAAAAGACATAAGAAATATAAGAAATATAAAAAATCAAAATATAAATATAAGAAACCAAGAAAAAGATATTATGTTAAAAATTATAAAAATAAAAGACCATATAGAAAGAAAAAATCTATAAAAGAATGTACATGTTATAATTGTGGAAAGTTAGGACATTTAGCTAGAGATTGTAAATTACCTAAAAATCCAAAAAATAAACAAATATCCGAAATAAAAATAGAAAATACAGAATATATGCAAATAGATTATATAGATTATGAATTAGAAAGTGAAGATAGTATATATGAAATTTCAGAAAACGAAACAGATATTGAAATAGATAGTGAGATAGATGAATCAAATGACTGAAGAAGATATAAAAATAATAACAAAGGAAGAATATCTAAATGATGAAGGAACAGAACAAAAGATAATATTTGACAGTAATATATTTGATGAAATAAAAGGAAAAGAGTTAGATTTAAGTGTAGAAAAAATATTTAAAATACCAACAATAAAAAATATATTTAGTAGGAAAAAAGATGAATATTATGTAGTATGTCAAAAAGAACATGTAATAGATTGTAGATATGCAAAAGGAAAAGCTAGTATACCACTAGTAACAAAAAGGATAGTTAATAAAGAAATAAATGATATAAAAAGTAAAGGAGATCCAATAAAATACGTACACCTCGGAGGTACAGAGATATTAATAAAAGCATGTTTTAGAGAAGGAATAGATACCCCGATAGAATTATATTTAGCAGATGATAGAATTATAAAACCTATAGAAAAAAGCATAATAACTGCCGTGAAAGGAAATTTAATATACCAAAAATTTAAATTTATAATAAGTACAAATTATTCAGTAGCAGTAACAGATAGAAATATAGATAAATCATTAGTATTATACTGGAAGATATCAGGAATAGAATTAACCCCAGGAAGTAAAATATTTACAGCAAGATGTAAAAATTTATATGTATTAACAACAAAACACAAAATAACAGGGAAAAATAAAATTAATAAAATACAAATAGATAGCCCATTTGAGCAAATTGTAAAAACAATAGATTATAATGATTATAGCTATAGAGACATAGATATAGAAGAAAATTTAGAAATAGTAAATGATAGAATAAGTACAACGAAAAGAATAGCTAATGAAAAACCAGAGTCATCGAGCTCATCAAAAAGAATGAGTTATGAAACAAATTCAATAAGTAATTTAAATCAATAATACATAACAGGAAAAATAAATGAAAAAGAACATTTAATATTATTAAACACAGGACAAGAAGAAAATTATATAGCAAAATATCTAGTAAAAAATGAAGAAATAAAAACTGATAATGATATATGCCCAGATCTACCGAGAAGTTTAATAAATAATAAAGATGTAGCAGAAAAGGAAATAATAATAGGAGGAATTAGAAAAATAAAAATAGAATTTGAGATAAAAGAAGAAATGCAAAAAGGAGATATAATATTAGGAATAAAATGGTTAGAACAAGTAAAACCATATAACATAGAACATACACAATTAGCTATAACATATAATAGGGAAAGATTATTCTTAAGAAGAGCCTTAACATAAAATGAAAATATATGTATTAATGAAGATAGTAGTGGAAGGATATTATAGTAGATATTATACGCCTATGATAGATACAGGAGCAGAAGCTAATTTATGTAGATATAATTGTTTACCAGAAAGTAAATGGGATAAATTAAAAATACCAATAATAGTTAAAGGATTTAATAATGAAGGAAGCTTAATTACTTACAAAGCTAGGAATGTAAAAGCACAAATATGGGATAAGATATTGACAATAGAAGAAATTTATAATTATGAACTAACATCAAAAGATATACTTTTAGGAATGCCATTTTTAGATAAATTATACCCACATATAATAACTAGAAACGATTGGTGGTTCACAACACCATGTAAACAAAAAGTAAGAGCAAAAAGAGTTAGTAATAAAATCAGAAAGAAAACTGACTGGATAAAAGGAAGTGAAAAAATTACACAAAAGTTAGAAAATATAAAAACTGCTGAAGATACGATAGAATTAGTAGTATTTTCGATAAATAAAACAGAAATAACTATATTTTCAATAAATAAGATAGAAATAGTTAAGAAAAAATTAGAACAATTATATAGCGAAGATCCATTAAAAGGATGGGAAAAACATAAAACTACCATAAAAATTGAATTAATAGATAAAAATAGTATAATAACCCAAAAACCATTAACATATAATTTTGACGATTTAAAAGAATTTAAAATGCATATAGATGAATTATTAGAAAAACAATATATACAAAAAAGTAATAGTAAACATAATAGTCCAGCATTTATAGTAAATAAACATAGTGAACAAAAAAGAGGAAAAAGTAGAATGGTTATTGATTATAGAAATTTAAATGCAAAAACTATAACATATAATTACCCGATACCAAATAAGATATTAAAAATAAGACAAATCCAAGGATATAATTATTTTAGTAAATTTGATTGTAAATCAGGATTTTACCATCTAAAGTTAGAAGAAGAATCTAAAGAATTAACCGCATTTACGGTACCACAAGGATTTTACGAATGGAATGTGTTACCCTTTGGATATAAAAATGCACCAGGTAGATATCAACATTTTATGGATAATTATTTTAAACAATTACCTAATTGCATAGTATACATAGATGATATATTATTATATACAAAAACTAAGGAAGAACATATAAAATTATTAGAACAATTTACAGATATAATAGAAAATTCAGGAATAAGTCTAAGTGAAAAGAAAGCCGAAATTATGAAAAATCAGATAGAATTTTTAGGAATACAAATAGATAAAAGTGGAGTAAAAATGCAACAACATATAGTACAAAAAATAATAAATTCGAAAGAAGAATTAGATACAAAAAAGAAATTACAATCATTTTTAGGATTAGTAAACCAAGTAAGAGAATATATTCCAAAATTAGCAGAAAACCTAAAACCCCTACAGAAAAAATTAAAAAAGGATATAGAATATAATTATAATGAAGAAGATAAAAAACAAGTTCAAAAAATAAAATTACTTTGCAAGGATTTACCAAAATTACAATTTCCGGATGAAAATAAAAAATTTACATATATAGTAGAAGCAGATGCCAGTGAATATAGTTACGGCGGAGTACTTAAATATAGATATGAAGCAGAAAAAATAGAACACCATTGTAGATATTACTCAGGTACGTTCAACGAGACAGAAATAAAATGGGAAATAAATAGGAAAGAATTATGTTCATTATATAAATGTTTATTAGCATTTGAGCCATATATTGTATATAACAAATTTATTGTGCGAACAGATAATACACAGGTACGCTGGTGGCTAACAAAGAAAATACAAAATTCAGTTACAACAAAAGAGATTCGGAGACTAGTTTTAAATATATTAAATTTTACATTTATAATAGAAGTAATCAGTACTAACAAAAATGTTATTGCAGATTACATATCAAGACAAAGCTACGCAAACTGAAATGATAGAAGAAAATATACATGAAAAGATACTCAACGCCCTGACTATGCTTTCATTGAAAGTAGACAGTATGGGTACTGAGATAGAAAAGCTAAAGCTAAAGACTAGTGAAGATAATCTGAAGTCTATAGCTATGAATCAGCTAACTCAGCAATGTGCAGAGCTATGTCGATCGGAAGACAATAAAATTCCAGAGCTAGAAGGAGATGTTGGGACACTCCATAAAACCCATAACGCTTATCAATCTACTTCTGCAGGTACAAGCAAAGGAGTTAGAAGAAATATGAACTTAAATAAGCTATTTGACAAGCCATATACACCAAATATACCAAAGGACCCTATGTTTACACCCCCGCAAGTTACCACATATCGAGAAAGCCTAAATCAAGACAAAAAGACATATAACTACACAACCCGAACATATATAGAAAATATCTACAACGTACAAACTTTCTTGAATAGCAACCCAAAAGCTACAAATATCCAAGAACCAGATACGAACTACATAACCCAGAAATTAACCGGATACAACAAGCTAATCGCCTTACCCAAAACTAGACCCAGCTTAGTAAAAACTTGCTACGAATATGGATTACTTAGTACCGTATATACCACAGACGGAACTGAGATATCTACTATACCCGAGATATATGATGCATTTACCATATTTAAAAGAATAACTAAAGGTACTTTATTTTTTATAAAGATCTACACGGCACCGGCAGAGATATTATTTGACGAAGTTAAGAAACCTATACAAGTTGTAAAAATAGGAATGACAAGAGATATGATTATACCGCAAGATATTGGTACACAGCCAGAGATACCCAGAGTTGAGATACCGAAATTTTATGCGAATAAAAGAGTTATCGGACTATCTACGATTTTACAAGAACTAGCAAATACATATTGTAATCAAAATCCTATATGGAGTTATTACTCAAGAAACCATGTATTGATATATTCAAATTCAAAGGAACTACGAGAAACAGATATGGAAACAATTAGGCAATGGATTATGACGTTGCTTAAACCGGAGACAGAACCTATCGCCAGAGCTATTAAAGAAAAATTTATTTCAGAAGAATTATTGACCAGATATTGCAAAACTATTGGACACAAATACCCAGATCACAGATGTTCAAAATGTAACGGAGGAGATAATGACGTCCCAGCAGTGCAGTTAGAATAAAAGAAGATAAAGACGACAGCTGGAAAGATAAGGACAGAGCAGCAATAATGGAGATATAGCAGATATGACAAAATAGACGGAAGACTTATTTGCAGATATGGCAGAAGATTTATTTAAGTCTACGTAAAAGTTAATGTAAAGATTTTTTTTAATATTAGTCTTTAGTAGTTAAAATAGTAGTTGAAATAGTAGTTGAAATAAATGTAGGTGAAGACTTTAGTAGGTAGGAAAACATTTTTCTTTGTTTAGTTTTTAGTCTTTTCAATTAAACACGGATGTATATACTTTGAGTCTATAAATAAGAATTCAGGAGGCATTGCAAAGGCAGGCCTAAAAACATTCAGCAAAATACTCTCTCCATTCCAGTTCAAAAATATTTAGCCCAGTTAATTAAATAGATACACCGCAATGGAAAAAGCTATGGAACAACAAACCTCAGAAATATCAAAGCTACCGGAACAGGTATATCTATTTACTATTATGAATAGCTAAATTCATAATTCCCGACAATCATGATATGATAAAATAAATTCATATTAGTTACTTTATAGTAGAATTATTCGAAAAATAATATGTTAAGAAGTTTACTAGCAAAGTGGAAACGGAGAAAAATCCCAAGGAACTATGCCATCCTAAAGGTGAAACCAATGAGGCAAGAAGCCGTGGCGGGGAGTAACCAAAGTCGAGGCGCTGTTTAAGGGAAAATATCCGAATTACCATGCTAGTAGTGACCGAAGAACATGTTATTTAAGAATAATCTAGTATATAGTAATCTGAGATGACTATATTTTATTATGTATATGGTTGCAGGGAATATTTTGAAAAAAGCAATTTTATGATAATGAATGATAATATATCTGATGTCATGGTAGATAAATTTAAGATACTTGTTTTGTATGCACTTAGAGATATAAATGTTGCAGATATAAGAAAAGTTATATTAGAAAAAGCATATGGAAAAAATTATACGGATAGAATAAATTATATACCACACATACCTAACTACTCTTATAAATATTTATTATGTTAAAATTACGTAGAACTTTTAAAGATACGCGAAAAATACAGTTACTAGAAAAACAGATAAAAATAAATATAGACAAATACATGGAAAATAAAAAATATATAAAATCTCTTAATAAAAATATGCAAAAACTACTAAGTCTAAAACAAATAGCTATAAAATATCAATCTTAAAAAATAGCCCATTTAGACCACCTTAGAATTTTAGTCTTATATATACTTAAGGATATAGAAATAATAGATATTAAGAAAATGATATTAGAAGAAGTAATAAACTATGAAATAAACTATGAAATAGAAATGATAAATGCCACAGCACAAATATACGAAGATATTTACCCAGAAGGATATTATTCAGACCAAGATTGTGGATGTTAGAATATATTAGAAAAACTAGAGAAAATCAAGATAATTTAAATAACGAAATTAATTACAGAAACCGAATTAGAAAAATAATGGAAGATCTAAAAGAAAAGTTAATATGGATAGAAAAAACCTTAGAAAATTTAGAAAAAAGTACATGTAACAGTTTATATAACATAAAATACTCATTACGAGAAGAACAACACAAAATAATAAATGACATAGAAAATCTAGAATTAGATATACACTACAGTACAGAAAGAATAAGTTATTACACAGAAATTTGTAACTCAGCAGTTACTACAGGATAAAATAATAAACTAAAAATTAATGAATACATCTCACAAAAAGAATAACTTATTAAAACAAAATCTAAAAAATAACCACGCACAAAAAAGAATAGATTCATCAGCTATAATAAATCTATTTATAAATCTATTTACCAGCTCAGTTATCTATTTACCAGCTCAGTTATCCGCACCCCCCTCCAAATGGTATCAGAGCACAGTAGTTTAAAAGATACGGAAGTGATATATATGTTGGAATTAGTTAAGTTAGATTTAAAATTAGTTAAGTTAGATTTAGTTATTTATTAAATTAATTATGAGAAGACCATTTAAAAATAGAGAAGCTTTTAGAAAAATAAAAGAAAATTTAGTTAGTAATTATTCAGAATATATAAGTTTAAATAAAACAAAAGAAAATCCACAAAGATTAGCTTATTTAATTACATTAATATCTAGTATTGAAGCAAAATTAATAATCCATTTAAAATCTAGAAGAATGAGACATATACCACCTAATTATGATAAAATTAGATTTAGATATCCACCAAAATATTACAAACACAATTCAAATGAATAAAGAGCAAAAATACAAAGAATTAAAACAATTTATCTCTGAAAAACGTAAAGAATTAAAAACAAGAAAAGAAAGATTACATTATAATATATTTGCCGGAGTTAGTAAAAATTCAATAAATATACAAAAAGATGAAATATCAAAATTAGAATCTCAAATAGATAGTTTAGAATATATATGTCAACACGAACTATTCACAATAAAATGAATAAAGAAGAATTTATAATAGATGAAAAAATATACGAAAATCACGAAGGTACAAAAATAAAAATAGTATTTTCTAATCTAGGAAGAAGGTATAAGAAAATAGGAGAACATTTATATTTAATGTTAGAAAAAGAAGAATTAAAATTAGAAGATAAATTAACAGCAATGGTAAGAATAGAAAAAGAAAATGAAGAGATAGATAGAAAAAAGGAAATAGAAAAAATTAAACAACAATCTACGGAAGAAATACGAAAAATAGAAGAAACTAAAAATAGTAGAATTGCTGAATTAGAAAAAGAATTACAAATGTTAAAAGATTTATACGAACAAAGACAAAAAGAAAAAGAAGAAATAGATAAAGAACAAAAATTAATAAACGAGATAAATCAATTTAAGGAAAAATTAGAAATAAATAATATAGAGGTAGAAGAAACGGATAATTATGATTCAGAAGATAGTGAAACATATACGGAAATATTAACAAATATAAAAGATTTAGAAATTAACGAAAAACAAGAAAAAATTAATCAAGAAAACTTAGAAAATAATAGTACAGAAATAAATACTCTTGACAAAAAAGAAGATGAAAATTTAATGCCCAAAACAACAGAAATAAGAAAACCTATATATTACAAAAATAAATTTAAAAGATATAATGAATATGATAAATGGACACCAAAACAAATAGTTAATAAAAATTATAACTTTTTAGATCTAGACTGTGTAATAGATACAGAAAAAACAATACAATTATGGATAGGATATATGACAAAACAATTATTAGATAATAATATAAACATAACAGATGCACCAGAATACATAGAAAAAACGCTAATAGGATCAGTAAAATTATGGTTTACAAATTTAACCGAAAATAGTAAGAAAGTATTAAGAGCTAATAAACCTATGGAAGGAGCAGCATCAACAACAACAAAATTAACACCTATAGAATTATTGAAAAAATATGAAACAGCTATAAAAGACGAATTTGGTAGTATGACAACATTAGAAGAAGAACAAGATGAAGAAAAAGATACAAATAGGAATTTAATGATAAAATTAACAATATGTAATATGTGTTATATAGATGAATATACTTGCGCATTTAAAGAATATTATTATAAAGGAGCATATAATATAGAAGAAAGTAAAGAAATAAGAAAATTATATTTTAATAAATTACCCGAACCATTTAGTTCAAAAATAATAAAAAGTTGGGAAGAAGCAAAAATAGTAGATACATTAGGAGCTAGAATAAAATTTTTACAACAATGGTATAGAAAGCTATGTGAAAAATATAGAGAAGAATTAAAAATGGAAAAAACATTAATAAGAAATTTAGCATGTTGCAAAAATAAAATAGCACCTCAATTTGGATGCAAAGAAAGATATTATAAGAAAAGAAAAAGACATAAGAAATATAAGAAATATAAAAAATCAAAATATAAATATAAGAAACCAAGAAAAAGATATTATGTTAAAAATTATAAAAATAAAAGACCATATAGAAAGAAAAAATCTATAAAAGAATGTACATGTTATAATTGTGGAAAGTTAGGACATTTAGCTAGAGATTGTAAATTACCTAAAAATCCAAAAAATAAACAAATATCCGAAATAAAAATAGAAAATACAGAATATATGCAAATAGATTATATAGATTATGAATTAGAAAGTGAAGATAGTATATATGAAATTTCAGAAAACGAAACAGATATTGAAATAGATAGTGAGATAGATGAATCAAATGACTGAAGAAGATATAAAAATAATAACAAAGGAAGAATATTTAAATGACGAAGGAACAGAACAAAAGATAATATTTGACAGTAATATATTTGATGAAATAAAAGGAAAAGAGTTAGATTTAAGTGTAGAAAAAATATTTAAAATACCAACAATAAAAAATATATTTAGTAGGAAAAAAGATGAATATTATGTAGTATGTCAAAAAGAACATGTAATAGATTGTAGATATGCAAAAGGAAAAGCTAGTATACCACTAGTAACAAAAAGGATAGTTAATAAAGAAATAAATGATATAAAAAGTAAAGGAGATCCAATAAAATACGTACACCTCGGAGGTACAGAGATATTAATAAAAGCATGTTTTAGAGAAGGAATAGATACCCCGATAGAATTATATTTAGCAGATGATAGAATTATAAAACCTATAGAAAAAAGCATAATAACTGCCGTGAAAGGAAATTTAATATACCAAAAATTTAAATTTATAATAAGTGCAAATTATTCAGTAGCAGTAACAGATAGAAATATAGATAAATCATTAGTATTATACTGGAAGATATCAGGAATAGAATTAACCCCAGGAAGTAAAATATTTACAGCAAGATGTAAAAATTTATATGTATTAACAACAAAACACAAAATAACAGGGAAAAATAAAATTAATAAAATACAAATAGATAGCCCATTTGAGCAAATTGTAAAAACAATAGATTATAATGATTATAGCTATAGAGACATAGATATAGAAGAAAATTTAGAAATAGTAAATGATAGAATAAGTACAACGAAAAGAATAGCTAATGAAAAACCAGAGTCATCGAGCTCATCAAAAAGAATGAGTTATGAAACAAATTCAATAAGTAATTTAAATCAATATTACATAACAGGAAAAATAAATGAAAAAGAACATTTAATACTATTAAACACAGGACAAGAAGAAAATTATATAGCAAAATATCTAGTAAAAAATGAAGAAATAAAAACTGATAATGATATATGCCCAGATCTACCGAGAAGTTTAATAAATAATAAAGATGTAGCAGAAAAGGAAATAATAATAGGAGGAATTAGAAAAATAAAAATAGAATTTGAGATAAAAGAAGAAATGCAAAAAGGAGATATAATATTAGGAATAAAATGGTTAGAACAAGTAAAACCATATAACATAGAACATACACAATTAGCTATAACATATAATAGGGAAAGATTATTCTTAAGAAGAGCCTTAACATAAAATGAAAATATATGTATTAATGAAGATAGTAGTGGAAGGATATTATAGTAGATATTATACGCCTATGATAGATACAGGAGCAGAAGCTAATTTATGTAGATATAATTGTTTACCAGAAAGTAAATGGGATAAATTAAAAATACCAATAATAGTTAAAGGATTTAATAATGAAGGAAGCTTAATTACTTACAAAGCTAGGAATATAAAAGCACAAATATGGGATAAGATATTGACAATAGAAGAAATTTATAATTATGAACTAACATCAAAAGATATACTTTTAGGAATGCCATTTTTAGATAAATTATACCCACATATAATAACTAGAAACGATTGGTGGTTCACAACACCATGTAAACAAAAAGTAAGAGCAAAAAGAGTTAGTAATAAAATCAGAAAGAAAACTGACTGGATAAAAGGAAGTGAAAAAATTACACAAAAGTTAGAAAATATAAAAACTGCTGAAGATACGATAGAATTAGTAGTATTTTCGATAAATAAAACAGAAATAACTATATTTTCAATAAATAAGATAGAAATAGTTAAGAAAAAATTAGAACAATTATATAGCGAAGATCCATTAAAAGGATGGGAAAAACATAAAACTACCATAAAAATTGAATTAATAGATAAAAATAGTATAATAACCCAAAAACCATTAACATATAATTTTGACGATTTAAAAGAATTTAAAATGCATATAGATGAATTATTAGAAAAACAATATATACAAAAAAGTAATAGTAAACATAATAGTCCAGCATTTATAGTAAATAAACATAGTGAACAAAAAAGAGGAAAAAGTAGAATGGTTATTGATTATAGAAATTTAAATGCAAAAACTATAACATATAATTACCCGATACCAAATAAGATATTAAAAATAAGACAAATCCAAGGATATAATTATTTTAGTAAATTTGATTGTAAATCAGGATTTTACCATCTAAAGTTAGAAGAAGAATCTAAAGAATTAACCGCATTTACGGTACCACAAGGATTTTACGAATGGAATGTGTTACCCTTTGGATATAAAAATGCACCAGGTAGATATCAACATTTTATGGATAATTATTTTAAACAATTACCTAATTGCATAGTATACATAGATGATATATTATTATATACAAAAACTAAGGAAGAACATATAAAATTATTAGAACAATTTACAGATATAATAGAAAATTCAGGAATAAGTCTAAGTGAAAAGAAAGCCGAAATTATGAAAAATCAGATAGAATTTTTAGGAATACAAATAGATAAAAGTGGAGTAAAAATGCAACAACATATAGTACAAAAAATAATAAATTCGAAAGAAGAATTAGATACAAAAAAGAAATTACAATCATTTTTAGGATTAGTAAACCAAGTAAGAGAATATATTCCAAAATTAGCAGAAAACCTAAAACCCCTACAGAAAAAATTAAAAAAGGATATAGAATATAATTATAATGAAGAAGATAAAAAACAAGTTCAAAAAATAAAATTACTTTGCAAGGATTTACCAAAATTACAATTTCCGGATGAAAATAGAAAATTTACATATATAGTAGAAGCAGATGCCAGTGAATATAGTTACGGCGGAGTACTTAAATATAGATATGAAGCAGAAAAAATAGAACACCATTGTAGATATTACTCAGGTACGTTCAACGAGACAGAAATAAAATGGGAAATAAATAGGAAAGAATTATGTTCATTATATAAATGTTTATTAGCATTTGAGCCATATATTGTATATAACAAATTTATTGTGCGAACAGATAATACACAGGTACGCTGGTGGCTAACAAAGAAAATACAAAATTCAGTTACAACAAAAGAGATTCGGAGACTAGTTTTAAATATATTGAATTTTACATTTATAATAGAAGTAATCAGTACTAACAAAAATGTTATTGCAGATTACATATCAAGACAAAGCTACACAAACTGAAATGATAGAAGAAAATATACATGAAAAGATACTCAACGCCCTGACTATGCTTTCATTGAAAGTAGACAGTATGGGTACTGAGATAGAAAAGCTAAAGCTAAAGACTAGTGAAGATAATCTGAAGTCTATAGCTATGAATCAGCTAACTCAGCAATGTGCAGAGCTATGTCGATCGGAAGACAATAAAATTCCAGAGCTAGAAGGAGATGTTGGGACACTCCATAAAACCCATAACGCTTATCAATCTACTTCTGCAGGTACAAGCAAAGGAGTTAGAAAAAATATGAACTTAAATAAGCTATTTGACAAGCCATATACACCAAATATACCAAAGGACCCTATGTTTACACCCCCACAAGTTACCACATATCGAGAAAGCCTAAATCAAGACAAAAAGACATATAACTACACAGCCCGAACATATATAGAAAATATCTACAACGTACAAACTTTCTTGAATAGCAACCCAAAAGCTACAAATATCCAAGAACCAGATACGAACTACATAACCCAGAAATTAACCGGATACAACAAGCTAATCGCCTTACCCAAAACTAGACCCAGCTTAGTAAAAACTTGCTACGAATATGGATTACTTAGTACCGTATATACCACAGACGGAACTGAGATATCTACTATACCCGAGATATATGATGCATTTACCATATTTAAAAGAATAACTAAAGGTACTTTATTTTTTATAAAGATCTACACGGCACCGGCAGAGATATTATTTGACGAAGTTAAGAAACCTATACAAGTTGTAAAAATAGGAATGACAAGAGATATGATTATACCGCAAGATATTGGTACACAGCCAGAGATACCCAGAGTTGAGATACCGAAATTTTATGCGAATAAAAGAGTTATCGGACTATCTACGATTTTACAAGAACTAGCAAATACATATTGTAATCAAAATCCTATATGGAGTTATTATTCAAGAAACCATGTATTGATATATTCAAATTCAAAGGAACTACGAGAAACAGATATGGAAACAATTAGGCAATGGATTATGACGTTGCTTAAACCGGAGACAGAACCTATCGCCAGAGCTATTAAAGAAAAATTTATTTCAGAAGAATTATTGACCAGATATTGCAAAACTATTGGACACAAATACCCAGATCACAGATGTTCAAAATGTAACGGAGGAGATAATGACGTCCCAGCAGTGCAGTTAGAATAAAAGAAGATAAAGACGACAGCTGGAAAGATAAGGACAGAGCAGCAATAATGGAGATATAGCAGATATGACAAAATAGACGGAAGACTTATTTGCAGATATGGCAGAAGATTTATTAAGTCTACGTAAAAGTTAATGTAAAGATTTTTTTTAATATTAGTCTTTAGTAGTTAAAATAGTAGTTGAAATAGTAGTTGAAATAAATGTAGGTGAAGACTTTAGTAGGTAGGAAAACATTTTTCTTTGTTTAGTTTTTAGTCTTTTCAATTAAACACGGATGTATATACTTTGAGTCTATAAATAAGAATTCAGGAGGCATTGCAAAGGCAGGCCTTCAAACATTCAGCAAAATACTCTCTCCATTCCAGTTCAAAAATATTTAGCCCAGTTAATTAAATAGATACACCGCAATGGAAAAAGCTATGGAACAACAAACCTCAGAAATATCAAAGCTACCGGAACAGGTATATCTATTTACTATTATGAATAGCTAAATTCATAATTCCCGACAATCATGATATGATAAAATAAATTCATATTAGTTACTTTATAGTAGAATTATTCGAAAAATAATATGTTAAGAAGTTTACTAGCAAAGTGGAAACGGAGAAAAATCCCAAGGAACTATGCCATCCTAAAGGTGAAACCAATGAGGCAAGAAGCCGTGGCGGGGAGTAACCAAAGTCGAGGCGCTGTTTAAGGGAGAATATCCGAATTACCATGCTAGTAGTGACCGAAGAACATGTTATTTAAGAATAATCTAGTATATAGTAATCTGAGATGACTATATTTTATTATGTATATGGTTGCAGGGAATATTTTGAAAAAGCAATTTTATGATAATGAATGATAATATATCTGATGTGATGGTAGATAAATTTAAGATACTTGTTTTGTATGCACTTAGAGATATAGATGTTGCAGATATAAGAAAAGTTATATTAGAAAAAGCATATGGAAAAAATTATACGGATAGAATAAATTATATACCACACATACCTAACTACTCTTATAAATATTTATTATGTTAAAATTACGTAGAACTTTTAAAGATACGCGAAAAATACAGTTACTAGAAAAACAGATAAAAATAAATATAGACAAATACATGGAAAATAAAAAATATATAAAATCTCTTAATAAAAATATGCAAAAACTACTAAGTCTAAAACAAATAGCTATAAAATATCAATCTTAAAAAATAGCCCATTTAGACCACCTTAGAATTTTAGTCTTATATATACTTAAGGATATAGAAATAATAGATATTAAGAAAATGATATTAGAAGAAGTAATAAACTATGAAATAAACTATGAAATAGAAATGATAAATGCTACAGCACAAATATACGAAGACATTTACCCAGAAGGATATTATTCAGACCAAGATTGTGGATGTTAGAATATATTAGAAAAACTAGAGAAAATCAAGATAATTTAAATAACGAAATTAATTACAGAAACCGAATTAGAAAAATAATGGAAGATCTAAAAGAAAAGTTAATATGGATAGAAAAAACCTTAGAAAATTTAGAAAAAAGTACATGTAACAGTTTATATAACATAAAATACTCATTACGAGAAGAACAACACAAAATAATAAATGACATAGAAAATCTAGAATTAGATATACACTACAGTACAGAAAGAATAAGTTATTACACAGAAATTTGTAACTCAGCAGTTACTACAGGATAAAATAATAAACTAAAAATTAATGAATACATCTCACAAAAAGAATAACTTATTAAAACAAAATCTAAAAAATACCCACGCACAAAAAAGAATAGATTCATCAGCTATAATAAATCTATTTATAAATCTATTTACCAGCTCAGTTATCCGCACCCCCCTCCAAATGGTATCAGAGCACAGTAGTTTAAAAGATACGGAAGTGATATATATGTTGGAATTAGTTAAGTTAGATTTAAAATTAGTTAAGTTAGATTTAGTTATTTATTAAATTAATTATGAGAAGACCATTTAAAAATAGAGAAGCTTTTAGAAAAATAAAAGAAAATTTAGTTAGTAATTATTCAGAATATATAAGTTTAAATAAAACAAAAGAAAATCCACAAAGATTATCCTATTTAATTACATTAATATCTAGTATTGAAGCAAAATTAATAATCCATTTAAAATCTAGAAGAATGAGACATATACCACCTAATTATGATAAAATTAGATTTAGATATCCACCAAAATATTACAAACACAATTCAAATGAATAAAGAGCAAAAATACTCTCTCCATTCCAGTTCAAAAATATTTAGCCCAGTTAATTAAATAGATACACCGCAATGGAAAAAGCTATGGAACAACAAACCTCAGAAATATCAAAGCTACCGGAACAGGTATATCTATTTACTATTATGAATAGCTAAATTCATAATTCCCGACAATCATGATATGATAAAATAAATTCATATTAGTTACTTTATAGTAGAATTATTCGAAAAATAATATGTTAAGAAGTTTACTAGCAAAGTGGAAACGGAGAAAAATCCCAAGGAACTATGCCATCCTAAAGGTGAAACCAATGAGGCAAGAAGCCGTGGCGGGGAGTAACCAAAGTCGAGGCGCTGTTTAAGGGAGAATATCCGAATTACCATGCTAGTAGTGACCGAAGAACATGTTATTTAAGAATAATCTAGTATATAGTAATCTGAGATGACTATATTTTATTATGTATATGGTTGCAGGGAATATTTTGAAAAAAGCAATTTTATGATAATGAATGATAATATATCTGATGTGATGGTAGATAAATTTAAGATACTTGTTTTGTATGCACTTAGAGATATAGATGTTGCAGATATAAGAAAAGTTATATTAGAAAAAGCATATGGAAAAAATTATACGGATAGAATAAATTATATACCACACATACCTAACTACTCTTATAAATATTTATTATGTTAAAATTACGTAGGACTTATAAAGATACGCAAAAAATACAGTTACTAGAAAAACAGATAAAAATAAATATAGACAAATACATGGAAAATAAAAAATATATAAAATCTCTTAATAAAAATATGCAAAAACTACTAAGCCTAAAACAAATAGCTATAAAATATAAATCTTAGAAAATAGCCCATTTAGACTACCTAAGAATTTTAGTCTTATATATACTTAAGGATATAGAAATAATAGATATTAAGAAAATGATATTAGAAGAAGTAATAAATTATGAAATAAACTATGAAATAGAAATGATAAATGCTACAGCACAAATATACGAAGACATTTACCCAGAAGGATATTATTCAGACCAAGATTGTGGATGTTAGAATATATTAGAAAAACTAGAGAAAATCAAGATAATTTAAATAACGAAATTAATTACAGAAACCGAATTAGAAAAATAATGGAAGATCTAAAAGAAAAGTTAATATGGATAGAAAAAACCTTAGAAAATTTAGAAAAAAGTACATGTAACAGTTTATATAACATAAAATACTCATTACGAGAAGAACAACACAAAATAATAAATGACATAGAAAATCTAGAATTAGATATACACTACAGTACAGAAAGAATAAGTTATTACACAGAAATTTGTAACTCAGCAGTTACTACAGGATAAAATAATAAACTAAAAATTAATGAATACATCTCACAAAAAGAATAACTTATTAAAACAAAATCTAAAAAATAACCACGCACAAAAAAGAATAGATTCATCAGCTATAATAAATCTATTTATAAATCTATTTACCAGCTCAGTTATCCGCACCCCCCTCCAAATTACTTGAATTAAATAATAACTTTTAATAAATAGGAAAAAAATAGTGAAAGGACAATTTTATCTAAAGCAAAGACTTTTAATGAAGGGCAAAAAGTTCAAACGTGAATTATAAGGCCCTTCACATTTTTAAGATAATAGAGATAGAGATTATTATACACACTTTAATATCAAATAAAATGTATAACTAATACAAACATTAATTACACATAAATTTGAAAAGTGTACCAAATAAGATCCTAATAATACCACACATTAGATTTCTAATGCGCTCTACCATGTCCAACTCGTCCAATTGAAAGAATGAACAATATCAAGTCAAATAAGAATGTTATTGGATACATACAAACTACAAAGTTCTCATGTTTGATATTCCACATCACATACGTCAAAAAGTACTTAAAAGCATGTGATGTTGATCTCACTCAAATGCTCTAGTCTAAGTTTTTCATTGACAAGATTTTCAATAATCAGCAGAAAAAAAATGCCAAAGAAGTTTTCGTATAATTTGTCACTCTTTATCGTATTTTTGGACCTAATTTTTCATCTATAGACAGTATTTCTGATGTGTTTTACACGTAATTTAAACGTATAAAAATTATCTTATTTTTTCCAGGTCCACAAAAAGAAGAATTACTCCCTAAAAATCAATTAATAAGGGTAATATGATAAAGTCACTATACTAATTATTATTTTCTTAATAGATATGTCAAGTCAAAACATGACAAGTAAATCCGAATAGGGGTAAAGAATAGGTGCATAATTTAATTCATTGTTTTGACTTTCACCTGAATATAGGTGCATAATTTAATAAAATTTCTTCTTAATTTTAATCACATAATTTCTTAAGAGGTGTGTCAAATTATGACAACACTAACTAATACGAACCGGGGGAAGAAGTTTTTTGATGGGTTTTGGGTTGTTCTTTTTTTGTTAGTAGGGTGAAAATTTTACTATGATTTTTCTATTAAAAAACATAATTACCTGTCTTTGGTGAAAATAAGTCATGTGACTAGAGAAAATTGAAGGAAAGGTGTCTTTTAAGTCTTGAATGAAGGATTGGTGACATTGACCAACAGATAGGGTCAAATATCATTAGGAAATTTAATTAAGTTAATTGTGGACTTTATTAATATTTTCAAAACTTTCTGACCTTTTCAAAAATACAAATCAACTCAACCCACACTCCTCTTCAATCCTAATCAACCACTCTCTCTCTCCAGCTTCTCCCTACCAACAGTTCTGTAAAATTTCTCCCTTCAACCTCCGGCGACAACTAGTCTGGCGAGTTCCTTTTCGACTTTCAACTGTCAATCGACGTGAATACTTCTCCGGCGACAATAACTTCGAGTTCTTCGTCCTCCCATTTGCTTTTTCATAGGTAAAAAATTATGAAGAAACAGAGGAACTTGAGCTAACTACTCTTCTGGTATTGAAATGTGGACTAGATAAAACCCTAATTTCTGGCATTTCTGCATTTCTTCTTCTCATTGTCGTACTGTTGATTCGAATTTGTTGGTGATTTTAGGTCACAGTTGATGTTCTTAGTGTGTATATGTGTGTGTGATATGTTGGTGTTGCTGGATTGATTTGTTGTTTGTCTTGATAGAAATGGTATTGCAACAGTTGAAACATCTGATGTAATAGATGAAACATATGATGCAACAGATGAAAATTTGATACAACAGATTAAAAATCTGAAGCAACTATGAAAATTTGATGCAACAGGTGAATAATCTAACAGATCATTCATCTGTTGTGACAGACGACTCTTCTGTTTGGAAGAAATCTAAACAATATTGATCCAACAAATAACTGATTAGTGATCTATTTTTATTCTTTCCAACGGTTTACTCTTCATTTTAAAATCTGATGTAACTATGAAAATCTGATGCAACAGGTGAACAATCTAACAGATCATTCATCTGTTGCGACAGACGACTCTTCTGTTTAGAAGAAATCTAAACAATATTGATCCAATAGATAACTAATTTGTAATCTGTTTTTATTCTTTCCAACGGTTTACTCTTCATTTTACAATAGATTAGGACTATTTTTATTCTTTCCAACGATTTACTCATACAGGTCGATTATCTGTTGCAAGAGATAACATACCTGGTAAAACAGATTAGTGATCCGTTTTTATTCTTTCCAACGGTTTACTCATCTGTTGCAACAGGTCGGTTATATGTTGGAACAGATAAAATACCTGGTGCAACAGATTAGTGATCTATTTTTATTATTTCCAATGGATTATTCATCCATTGCAACGGGTCAGTTATGAGTTGCATCAGATAAAATATCAGGTGCAATAGATAGTGCTGTTTTTATGATTCCCACGTATTACTCATCCGTTGCAACAGATAACATACCTGGTGCAACAGATTAGTTGTCTGTTGGAACTGTTATATTACTATTATGCATTAATCAATTATAATCTATGTTATGTTCCTTTAATTTAAGATAACATGGCTCCCAAAATAAAAGAAATCGAATCAAGTCCAGGTAAAGGAACAAGTGCAGTAGCTTAGCTACATCCACCACTCTATGAGCTTACTTTACAAACGTTATCTCAATCAGGAGCAGAAGATAATGAACATGGGAAGGAGGAATCTTTCAAAAGAGATGATCCAAATGCTAATAGCCCTTCCGTCGAAAAGTTAGTCAAAACCTTCAGCATTGATCGTTATCCTGTGAGAATTCAGTGTGATGGTGCCAAAGATTTAACGGGTGATCTCGTGGTTAAGTCAGTCGTGAGAAAATCTTTCGACGCCTTCAGAAAAATACTTCGAGAACAAAAATTAGATTCTTATTTCAGGGAAAGCTGCTTTGGGAAATATCTTGATTTGCCGGAGGACAACAATGCTCGTTTCCAGATAAAAATGGTATATGATCTTCTCAAGCGTAGGTTTATGTATGAAAATAAAGATAAGATGGATGAGGTGTGAATAAATTACTGTGGCATGCCTGTTTGTTTTGGTTGGGAGGAGTTTTCCATAGTTACCGAACTAAAATGTTATCCTCCTTCTTCTTCTCAAGTTATACCTACTCTGACCCAAAAAAAATTACCCCGCACACCCAAATAAGGAAAAGGCAAGTCGAGTGATCGTGATGACCTGGTGTCCATTGTTGGTCCAAGCTTCAAAAATAAAAATCTGATTGAAGCGTTGAAAGGTAAAGGACTTTCAAAGAAGCACAAGCAATCATTGTGCTTGGTTTGGTTTGTACATAATGTTTTTTGGGCGAGAGAAGTTAACAACAACATAAGCCTCGGTTTAATAAATCTCTCTGAGGATCTTGAGGCATTTAATAGATATCCTTGGGGTTATGAAAGCTTCAAAATGACTGTCGAATATTTTTTGACTCAACGCCAAAAACAGTCAACTTATATAGTTTTCCATGGGCCTTCATGGTAAATATTTCTTTTATCATAATATGATTCATCATTTTTTTTATTCAATAATGCTTTTGATTTATTGGCGTTATGTTATAGGCTTGGGCAATTGAAGTCATTCCTTATTTGAGACAACAATTGAACTACCAGGAAGAAGTTTCCTGTCTAAGAATTCTGAGATGGTTGTCGGCCAAAATTGATAAAAATGCAAAATTTCTTGATCTTTTCAATCCCCCCAAGGAAGCAGTAAGTCCAATTCTAATCAAGTTTTTATTTTAATTAATGATTAAATGATTTCATCATCATTCTTAATATATGTACCAATTTATTTTAGATTGTCCATCCGTGGCTTGTTCCGACCAACCGAGAGTTGAAGATGTCATTTTTTCTTACTTTACAGTCTGTGTAAACTTTATCGGACCCTAAGGTCATTGATGGAATAAAAATAGAATTGTTTGGAGCAACAACCATCACAATAAAAATAATTTTGGAGGGTGGGGCTAATGATGCT
Source organism: Capsicum baccatum var. pendulum (assembly GCA_030864225.1). Lineage (NCBI taxonomy): Eukaryota > Viridiplantae > Streptophyta > Magnoliopsida > Solanales > Solanaceae > Capsicum > Capsicum baccatum. Next base: position 254,175,074 of record CM061561.1, on the reverse strand, counting down.
CCTCTTACAGTTTTTGAAACAGCAAGCCATTTTGATCTCAATTCCTGGTTGGAACCCAGGCGCCCCCCTCCGGACTGACTCGTGATGTCCGATAAGGTGAGTGGAATGAGCCTCGGAGGTTTGGTCTGATTGTTAAATCAGTCAGATATCCATCTGGTGCCATTCCTGGCGGGATCTGTTAGAACAGATCAACGACAAGTCCGTTAACCATATTTCTATCTTTCCCCCTTAATCTGCATCCGAATATGAAGTAAGGATGAAATGAAATGAAGGAGTGGAGTAGTAAAGAAACTATGATGAAGTGTGTCAATAACATATTCCAAAATATGCTTAACAACGACAAGATGAATGCCAAGGTCGTACATGACGCGCTTAAATCTCTCTTTGCTATAGCTCGGAAAAAGGCCAAACCAACCCATGAAAGTAAGAAAGAAGGAAAGAACTAAATCCAATGCTATTGATTTACCGCGTTCTCCAGATTTTGCCGCATCTAGCGAATACTCTTCATGCAAATGTCAAGACTGTAAGGCAAAACACGATGGAGTGATTAATGCTATTAATGCACTAAATGCTTCTGTAAAGGAAATGACATCTAATAGGGGTGTCATTTCATTAAAGAGGATTTCATATCCAGACACTCCACTAGAGATCAAGGCGACTAAGAGAAGAAGTAAAGACACTTCCAAGGCATCATCAATCATTAGAAAAAGCAAGATTGCAATGCCTCTGTCTTTGTCTTACACCGATGTCTGCAGAAGAGCAACATGAGCTGAAGAAGGTGAATGTAAATCATCTGTTCCAAAAAACAAAAAAGCACATATCTGTTTCAACAGATGATATATCTGCTGAAAATTATCAAATAGATGTATACATCTGTTGCAACTGTTGCCTAACCCGTTGTATCAGATTCATTATCTGTTGCAACAGATGGGTCATCTGTTTGAAATTATCTTACTGCTCTGATTTACCTATTTGAATTTATCCCAACAGATAATCTATCTGATACAACATAAGAATCATATGTTACAACAGATGGAAAATCTGTTATATATCTCTACTTAGCATTGACAGTTCTGGCTTTCCAGGTGGATGTCACAGCTACTGCCAAAGAGCATAATATGACAGTTGATAATCCATCAACTGCTTCCAAAGATGAAGAAAACGTGGAGCCTGTTAGTTTGGGAGAACGGAAGAATTACCCGTTTGAAGGGTTCAACATCTCGGACGAGGCTCCAAAAAAACTAATACAGTTCATCAATGACTATTCAGAATGGATTGTCGATGGGCTGTTAAAGCATCATACCGGCAGGTACATACATCAATTTCATGGATATTGATTTATACAATTCTTGTTGTAAGAACCTGACATTAACACATATAAATCATCATGTAAAAAACAAAATTACAAGTGCTACAAAGTGAACGAATCGAGTCTTGATTTTGATATGTTTGACTTTGTTGTTGAACATCCCGGAATGAAGAATTGATTCTATTTGATGTCACAGCCTCAAACTTGCTGGAATGATGAGGTTTAAAGGCCATACATATTACTATTAATTAATATTTTATTTAATTGCATTTGCATATTGATTTTTTCGTCACATAATTCGAAATGTTTGATAATATGTGCAGCACATCGATGTCATTTTTTACTATCTCCGAAAGAAGACCAAGTTACAAACACAAGAATAATACAGATACACAAAAGGCAATTGTTTGTACAAAGTTTACATCAATAATGCCTACGATAGGTATTGCCAACAGCAGCTGGAAGTTTTCTGAAATAAGGAATGCTTAATCAACATCATCAAAGGTTTTAGCATTTCGGCTGGCTTACCTTGACATTTGGTCGATGAAGTGTACATCCCAATCAATTGTGGTGATGAATTCCATTGGTGTTGGCTATTGTCGTTCTAAAAGAGAGGCGCATCTGAGTTTATGACTCAATGTCGCGAAGGAGATATTTTGGGCCATCGTCTGAGATACAAAAGCTGGTCAAAATATTGCCTACTTACCTTGATATGAGTGGCTTTTTGGATCAAAAGATTTGTACTGATTGGTCGACGATTGAAGCATACAGAGATAAAATGGCTAATTCATTTGATGTACAATATGTTGACGGAATTGCTCAACAAACCATTGGTAGACTATAAGTTTAAGTGTCATGATTTGGTTTCATTTCACAAATTTCACAACGTTTGCATGAACTGCAAGATATGGATTATTTATTTTTTTATAATGCAGGGATTGCGGTCCTTTTGTTGCATCCTATGCTGAGTATTTGAGCAATGGATTACAAGTACCAAATGATGGACTTGATGCCAAATTACTCCGCAAAAGATATGTTGCTATTTTATGGAAATATGGATAAGCGAAAGCTAAGAAGCCGTACGCAACTGACGTTAAAGATACACGACGACCAAAGACGAATTCCATAGCACTGGATGAAGAAAAACTTGTCCATATTGATTAGATCTTTATAGCTCGAGTCCGTCAATGTAATAACCTATCCTCCTTGGTTTAACTTGTTGATTTATTTGTAGAGTAGATCATTTGTACTCATAATGATTTTTTTTTACATTTCATTTATTTTTTGAGTTATTTTATTTCATGTAATTTTTGAAGGCTTTGATTTATTTTATTCTGTCTATGAATGTAATTAATTCTGAGTTTTGAACATGTTAATTGAAATGGAGTACTAGATTTAAATATCGCAACAGATAATACATCTACTGCAACATGAGATTCAACACGTAGGTCATCTGCTGGAAATTATATAACAAGTCTTTCTACTTTTATGATCTTCTCCAAAAGATTACCGATCAGTTGCAACAGATAAGTTATATGTTGTAACAGATCGTAAATCTGTTGCAATAAACAGATGGGGAACATCTGCATAACGCAACAGATGACCAACCTATTCCAACAGATAATCAATCTATCACAATAGTTACTATATCTATTACGACAGATATAAAATCTATTGCATTATAAAAATTTAACTTTGTTAGACATAAAAATTATTGCCCCTATATGTATAGTGAATTGGCTTGAAATCAAAATTTGTTATCGTGTTCTGATGATAGGCGAATTTACGTGCCTATATCAATATATTTTGCCCATATTTTAGCCTAGTTTTGAGAACTAATTATATATTTCATGCACTTTTAGTCCTTTTTTCTGTAAATGAGCTAACAAATATGATTAGTAAAGTTTCAGGTATAATTGATGCAAAATACAGCATTTTATGGCTTACTTGACGCAAAAGAAAGCTCACGAACGAAGTGGAAAGAAGCTGGACGCCTAAAGGACCAAATCTGCTGCATGGAAAATCTGTCCCGGGCTAAAACAACAATTCTGAAGACTTTGGGGACTTACAGACACAAAGCTGGATTTTTACAAAGATACATTAACCTAGTATAATTAGGTTATGTGTTTTACTAGTCTATTTGGATTATGATATTGTAACCTTACCCTAGTACATTTGGGTCAAGGATTTCATTAGTATATTAGGATTTGGTTATTTATTTCATTAGCTTAGTAGGAGTAGGATAGGAGTATTATAAATACCCTATCATGCTAGAGATTTTAATTAAGTCCTCCCTTAGTGGAGGCAACTCCTCCCTTAATTCAAGGAATTCATTCTTCACTTAATTCAACAATTAATTTTCTTCCATCCCTCTCATCTTCCACCACAAACACTTCTAATCTACTCTTCTATTCATCTATTCCACAACAAGAGAATCGTTACTTGCTAGGGAATCACCAAAACCACACGCCTAAACACCCACTTCTCACGCCATCCACCATGCAAAACGTGATATCCTTCGCATTCATGGGTAACTAAACCTCTTAGTTGGGGTTATGGAAGCCGAATAAGTTACTATCTACTGCTGTGAGTTGTGAGTTCAAGACACATATATTGCTTATATCATTACGCTCTTCATCTTAATCTACATTATTTGCGGTTGCAAACGCAAGAATAACGCCAGTCTAACATTTAACTTGTTCGAGAGAAAGGTTATTTGTCTGGAAAAGAGATAATGTCAAGGTAGTAGGACACCCTTTCCTATTAAAAAATTGGTGCCGTAACTGGACTAACCTCTTGGAGAATTCGTACCGTTAGACACGCTTTAAGCTCGAGAGAGTTAAAGTGAAATAGTCCTTGTTCAGGTCGAGAGACGCTTGGATTTACCATCGACTACAATTCTCTATAAGCAATTGCATGTCAAGACTCTACACACTCATAGCCAATAGAGACGTATACCTCAGAAGGTGGACATAACCCCAACTCTTCAATTCTCATTGTTTACAACTTACGTAACAATCTTTCTCTCTTTACTTTGCTATTTTCAGCTTTTACTTTATTATTTTCGTTACACATTACAATCCCCCCTTTTACGAGACTTGCACCAAAAGTTTAGTAATTTTGCTTACTTGTTGGCCAAGCTATTCCCTGTGGGATCGACACCCAACCCAGGTTGGGTTCTATATTTGCTAACGACCGCTTTACACTCCCACGTGAGCTGTAGATTGAGCGTTATCAAAAATTGGCGCCGTTGCCGGGGAATACGAGTGTCAATTAAGTTTGTGATAGTTGCTAGACCCTTTGGTCAAAGATTCTCGTACTTTTACTTTTAGTTGTTGTTTTTGTTTTATTCAGGTTCTATTGACAGAATGGATGCACAACGTGAAATTGATAGGATGGTTGCTCAAGTGCATCAACAGAATATTGATAACCGTAGGCGAGAAACAAATCCTGACGATGAGGATCTAGGCGATGAAGAGCTACTAAACCCACGGCATACTGTTGAGATGGCGGAACCCATGCAGAGGAGAGATCGTTAAGCGCGATTGAGACCTGATCGTCGAACTGTGCAAATTCCTTTTGATGATGATGATGATGATTTGGATGAAGCTGGTGCCACAGGAGCCATTGTTCTGCCACCCTTGGCACCTGGAGCAAAGTTCAATATCACTAGCGCCATGATTCAGCTTTTGCAACTCAAGGGATTATTTTGTGGACTAGCAGGCAATGATCCGAATATGCATCTGATCAACTTTATTTCTACATGCAAGTCATTCGACAATCCTGGCGTTGGACAGAATGCAATTCGACTACACTTATTTCCATTGTCTCTGTCTGGGGAGGCAACTCTATGGTTGAATGGGCTGACTCCTGATTCGATTACTAATTGGAGGCAATTGAAAGTCGTTTTCCTAGAAAGATTCTTTCCGCCATCCAAGAGGGCTCAATTGAGAGATAAAATCAGCAACTTTCGTCAGCTTCCCTCTGAAGCTCTTCACGAAACATGGGAGAGGTTCAAAACAAAGCTAACGAGATGCCCAAACCATCACATGACTAATGTTCACCTCATGGAGATCTTGTATAGAGCCTTGAATTCAGTAACTAAACCAGTGGTGGACAACGCAGCTGGAGGTTCTTTTATGGACCTTACCTTTGGTCAAGCAAGCAATATGCTAGATCGCATGACAAAGCAAAGTAGAGCTTGGCATACCAGGGATTCTGAGGTAGCAAGCCCCACTTTATCTATTGGCATGTCTGCAGACCAAAGAAGAAGAGAAGAAGAACGTGAACAAGACATGGCGCACATGAAAACACAATTGGATCTTCTGACAAAGCACTTATTATTAGGGAAGACCGAAAAAGTGAAAGCTGTAGCGCTAAAAGGAAGAGACGAATCGGATTCTGAAGAAGAGGCCAACTACTTGAACAACCAGGGGGGTTTCCGTGGGAATGCCCAAGGAAACCAAGGTCGGAACTATTATGATAAATCTGGAAGCAAAGACCAAGGTAGTTGGAAGAAAAATAATGAAAATAGTGGTTTGTACGTTCCCCCTGGTAAACGTGATACCACCACATCTAATTCTATGGAAGACATGATGGCTAAGTTATTGAAAGGAGTGGAAGCAACGAGCGCGGGAGTTAAGGAGGTGATTGATGATTTGTCCTCCATGAAGCAACTAGTTGATTCTCATTCCACTTCTATCAAGCAAATAGAGCAGCAGTTGAGCCAACTTTCAGCAGCATTTAATCAAAGAAAGGCTGGCACCTTACCAAGCGATACTGTGCAAAACCCAAAGAATGATGGGTCATGCATGGCCATCACTACCAGAAGCGGTAAGGTGCTAGAAACTTCAGCAAAAGGAAAGCAATTGGTTGACGAAGTTGCAGACATGGATGCTACACTTACTGACGTTACAAGAGGAGAAGAAGCCGCAACAACTACTCCCAACGTCAAGGACGTTTCACCTAGTGACGTGCAGCCTGGAAAAGTGGAAAAACGGAAGCTAGAGAAGAAGAAAGCCGTGGAGAGAACACTTCCATACCCACCACCACCTTTTCCCCAAAGATTGAAGAAGGTGGCCGATGACACTAAGTTCAGCAAAATTATGACCATGTTGAAGCAGCTGACTATTAATGTTCCGTTGGTAGAGGCACTTGAACAAATGCCTGGATATGCGAAGTTTATGAAAGATCTTTTGACTAAAAAGAGGGCAGCAAGTTATGAGCTGAAGGATGATGTGCATCATTGTAGTGCAATTGCTACCCGATCGATAGTTCAGAAGAAGGCCGACCCCGAAGCTTTCACTATTCCTTCCACCGTCGGATCTTTGAACTTTGCCAAAGCATTGTGTGACTTAGGAGCCAGCATCAACCTGATGCCATTATCCATCTACAAGAAGTTGGGGCTAGGCGATCCGACACCAACCAATATGAGGCTCGTGATGGCTGATAGGTCGGTAAAACGACCTGTGGGTATCTTGAATGATGTGTTGGTGAAAGTTTCTTCATTCATATTTCCTGCAGACTTTGTTATTCTGGATTGTAAGGAGGATTCTGAAGTTCCCATAATCTTGGGACGTCCTTTCCTTGCAACTGGAAGTGTGCTTATTGACATGAAAGATAATGAGCTCTTGTTTCGAATTAATGACGAAGTGGTACGGTTTGATATATGCAAAACAATGAAGCAGCCCAGCGATATGAATGAGTTATTTGTAGCTGATGTTCATCATGAGGATATGAAAGCATTATCTATAGAGAAACAGCCCACTGTTGAGCCATTGTCTGTTGTGCCACTAAAAGTTGAGCATGAAGATAATGAAGGTTATGAAGAACTTATGAGTGCTCTAACAGAAATAGAGCCTTATACTCCTAAGCAACCAGATTGTGATCTCAAGAATCAACCAAAAGCGAAGACTCCCTTTGACGAGCCACCAATGCTAGAATCGCAAGAGCTTCCCAATTATCTAAGGTGTGTGTTCTTGGAAAGTAGAAATATACTTCCGGAGAGTATAGATGATTTAAGTGAACCGCACGTAGAAGCTCTCATCTCTGCTCTGAAGAGATACAAGAGAGCTATGGGTTGGACTATTGATGATATAATTGGAGATTCTCCGGGAAAATGGAAGAGCCATCTTGAAGAAGATCGCATGCCCACAGGTAAGCCTCATTGTCGTCTAAATCCTTTCAGAAAATGATCCATCACTTATCTCGACGAAGTCTAAGTACTCGAGATTACTACGTCGAGCCACGACAATAAATAAGGCGCTAGATGGGAGGCAACCATCGTTTTATTGTTTTATTGTTTTATCATTTCATCATTTCATCGTTTTATCATTTTTATACTTGTTTTGTTTTTGATAAATGAAAAATCCAAAAATAAGAGTCGTGTCACGACCAAAACTAAGGCGCTTGGTGGGAGGCAACCCATCGTACTAATCGTTTTCATTTGTTTTGAGCTAATATAGGTGCAAGAAGTGTGCAACGAGGAGATTGATTTCAATTGACGATTTGGTCGCATTGTATGGTAAAGTCGGTAAGTTAGGAATGGTGATGCATAAGGCTATGAATTGAGCCTTTCTCACGTCATAATAGGCTTCGAGGAAGGCTAGGCCTTGGTAAAAATAGGCCACGAACGATGCACAACCTATTCTATAGCCTATGGACTCGGAATCTAGTGTGCTATACACTATGCGCCGCCTATTCCTAGGTATGCTTTTGACTATGCGCCGCCTATGCTATGGCATTTGAGATACTGAGACCAAATGCCATAGACTATGCGGCGCATATGTCCCATTATGCCATGGACAATGCGCCGCATATGTCATTGATATGCCGAGAGATATGCGCCGCATATGTGGTGATTTTGTCCCCAAATCCGATTGTAAATGGGTCATAACCCGACCCATACTCTTCCTATATAAAGGGGACTTGGTTTTATAACACAACCACATTAGAAACAACCCTAAAGGCGCCGCATATCACTCCAAATCCTCTCAAAATTTTCTTCCTTTGTTCTTCCAATTCACAACAACTTCTCCACAATCTTCAAGCAAGTAAGTACTCTCTTATTCTTCATCTATTTATCGTAAGTACTACGTTGATATGCTTATTATATTTTGCTAAATCATGTGAGATTGGTGGTGATGTTCATGTATTTGGATAATTGTTGCAATATCGTGTGATTGAATATATACGTAGGGAATTCTTGACTTGTTTCCGACTTGAATTTTGTTTCGATAGCATTGTTATGATAATTTCTGAATTGATATGGCTATGAATATTGCTTAAGATTGTTGGTTGGATGATTACATGATAGACTATCCCGGCCATCGGGATAAGGTTATAGTGCCTATCGACTTAGGAGGTTGTGCTTGTTGTAAGAATAAAAATTCCATGTGGTAACCCCTAGGTTGTAGTGTTGCTATATCCACCATGAAAGTAGTCCAATGGCTGCAAATAAGTGGTGTAATGCTGATTTTCTTGTCGGAATACAATCCTAAAACGTATGTCGACGAAATCGGAGTACTCGACCACTTTCACTTCACTGATTTGTGCTAACAAGATTAAGTGTGGGGTGGTACCCCTAGTGCTTGCATATAGATTGTATAAAGTGAGATTGTGCTGCAACTAACATTATTTCTAGTCTCAGGCACAATGGCACCTAAAGCAAAGCAAGGCAAGGAGAAGGCTACCACGTCCCGAAAGGACAAAAAGAGAAGTCGAAAAGACCAAGGAGAATCATCTTCAGCACACCTACCACGCAGAATGTTCGGAATAAAATGGGTTCTTGAGGAAGAAGCCAAAGCATGGTACAACAGCAACAAAGAAAAGAAATATGTGCATGTCGACTTGATCAACAAGGAGACCTTAGCAAAGAAGGAGCCGCAAATGTTGGCTATAATAATGGCTTTGAAGCTGGATTTCATCTTCCGCGACATGGGAGAGTGTAATCTTGACTTAACAAGAGAGTTTTATGCCAACTGGTCGCCAAACACAACAGGCAATGAAGTAAAAATTCGGGGCCAAGTGTTACAACTTACAGCGGATTGGATCAACTCTTTTCTTGGCTTACCTTCGGTCGACACTGCACCATTCAAAGAGCTGTACAGCAGGCCTCCTTACAGAGCAATACGACACACGCTTTGTGGAAGCAGATCGATGGCAAGATGGGGCAAACATAAGGAAACAGACCGTCACAACACCTTCCCCTATGCTCCACTAAATAGGGAAGCAAGAATCTGGATGCGCATTGTCAACTCATGCCTTATTCCTGGGACGCAATACACCAAGATATCGAGAGATAGAGTGTGTTTGGTTTATGCGTTGATGACGAATGTCCCTATCAACTTTGGGGCAATCATTCGATCTACCATGAAGAAGGCCAGACTCCACCGAAGGTCCCATTTCACATTCGGCAATTTGTTGACAGCAATGTTGCGGAAAGAGGATATAGAAGAGGAACCAGCTGACTACAAACTCCCACATAACCCAAAGAAGGTTGACCTCACAAAGGTCAAAGATGCTGAAACAACTCATGGAGTCAACCTTACTACTGCGGAGAGACATGCTCGTGATGAGAGTTTCTTTCGTCATCTCTATGGCATGACACGATTCACTATGATGAGTGGTGGACGTATTCCAACTGCTGAAGAGCTCCAATAGCTGGACCACGACTACCCAATGAACAGGCATGCCCGGGAGATGTGTGGAGTGGGCGTATATTTTGAGGAACCTCTGGACGATGACGTACCAACTGATGATGATAGACGCTTGCCTGATTCTGATGATGAGGAGAACTCTGACGACGACTCTTATGATGATTCAGACGAAGGGGGTATGACCCCCGACATTGATGAAGAGTCCGACTAACCAGGTTCTTCGCATTTATTTTCCACTGAGGGCAGTGTCCCGTCTAAGTGTGGGGTGGCAGAATCTGCATGCTATAATTCTTTGTTTGCACCTATGTTTGTATGTTTGCTTGTTTACTTTGTTTTTTTTTTCCATCCATTTTTTTGTTTTTTTTCGTTCAAACGTTTTTTAATTTTTTTAGGAGTCAAATTTTTCTAGCTACGCATGAAATTATTTTGATAGGCAGCATGAGATTAGAACAAGAGTATGTGCTACAATTGTGACTATTGAGACGTTTAGGCTCTAGTTGTGACTTATTATATGATATTGTGTGATTCAATTCCTTCAATTGTTGGGTCGAGAGTCTATATTACTCCCAATCAAGTCGACCATGTGCCTTGTGTGTGCGAGATAATAGTATATTCTATGTTTGTGGCTGATGCTAGAACTTGCCTGATATGTATGCAAAGCGAAAATAAGGAATGTAAGTTTAGGATATGATTTAGGCATTTCTTTGGCAACCTATATTTATTTACCTTCAGTTTTTCCTACCCATGTAAATCATCCTAGTTAAACCCTTTTGAGCCTTTAGCCTATTTCTTTGACAACCTTGTATGTAAGCCTAATCCATTTTTTTTCAAGACCGTAATTTGATCCAAATTCCTAAGTGCTTTAAAGTGAAAAAGTCATGTGACAACATAAGAGGAAATTGGGTGAGTATGATGCTATAAATTGTAATGGTGCTTGAATGTGCTATGAAAAAGAAAGTGCTATCATAAGAGGTATGTTGTGAAAAAAAAAAAGAAAAGAAAGCTGAAAAGTGAGTTGTGATTAAAATTGAAAAACAAAAGATGAGAACAAGGGTGGAAGAATAAAATAAAGAAAGGTTGAAAGAAAAAAGTGTCAATGATACAATGTGATGTATTAAAAGCGCTTAGGAACCTAGTCACTATTCTTGGCCAAAATAGTCCTACCCGTCCCTTAGCCTACATTACAACCATCAAAAGACCTACTTGATCCTAATCTTAACATTCTGACATTTAGTGGAGTACTACATTAAGGGCAAGCCTATGGTCATCAGTTGCTACATATGAATTCTTTGTGAGAGCGAGAGCAAGGATATTGTTGATACCCATGTTTGAAAAATATGCTATATTTGTGAGTGATTATGGGTACTATATGGTGAGACACACATGGTTGATGAGTTTTGGATAGTTGTATATGATTCTATGCACTTTAACGTTTGCATGCGAGTTGACCACCATCACGAGTCTATGCTAGAGGGTAAATTGTTTCTACTTATAATCGGAAAGCTACTCTTTGTTGATAATTGTTGTGCCTGTCTTGAAGAATGTTTTGTGTTGTTGTTGTAAAAACCTTAAGTCGATGTTTAGAAGGACATGATATGTTGTTCGAGGACGAACAAAGCTTCAAGTGTGGGGTGTTGATGATAGGCGAATTTACGTGCCTATATCAATATATTTTGCCCATATTTTAGCCTAGTTTTGAGAACTAATTATATATTTCATGCACTTTTAGTCCTTTTTCCTGTAAATGAGCTAACAAATATGATTAGTAAAGTTTCAGGTATAATTGATGCAAAATACAGCATTTTATGGCTTACTTGACGCAAAAGAAAGCTCACGAACGAAGTGGAAAGAAGCTGGACGCCTAAAGGACCAAATCTGCTGCATGGAAAATCTGTCCCGGGCTAAAACAGCAATTCTGAAGACTTTGGGGACTTACAGACACAAAGCTGGATTTTTACAAAGATACATTAACCTAGTATAATTAGGTTATGTGTTTTACTAGTCTATTTGGATTATGATATTGTAACCTTACCCTAGTACATTTGGGTCAAGGATTTCATTAGTATATTAGGATTTGGTTATTTATTTCATTAGCTTAGTAGGAGTAGGATAGGAGTATTATAAATACCCTATCATGCTAGAGATTTTAATTAAGTCCTCCCTTAGTGGAGGCAACTCCTCCCTTAATTCAAGGAATTCATTCTTCACTTAATTCAACAATTAATTTTCTTCCATCCCTCTCATCTTCCACCACAAACACTTCTAATCTACTCTTCTATTCATCTATTCCACAACAAGAGAATCGTTACTTGCTAGGGAATCACCAAAACCACACGCCTAAACACCCACTTCTCACGCCATCCACCATGCAAAACGTGAAATCCTTCGCATTCATGGGTAACTAAACCTCTTAGTTGGGGTTATGGAAGCCGAATGAGTTACTATCTACTGCTGTGAGTTGTGAGTTCAAGACACATATATTGCTTATATCATTACGCTCTTCATCTTAATCTACATTCTTTGCGGTTGCAAACGCAAGAATAACGCCAGTCTAACATTTAACTTGTTCGAGAGAAAGGTTATTTGTTTGGAAAAGAGATAATGTCAAGGTAGTAGGACACCCTTTCCTATTAAAAAGTTGGTGCCGTAACTGGACTAACCTCTTGGAGAATTCGTACCGTTAGACACGCTTTAAGCTCGATAGAGTTAAAGTGAAATAGTCCTTGTTCAGGTCGAGAGACGCTTGGATTTACCATCGACTACAATTCTCTATAAGCAATTGCATGTCAAGACTCTACACACTCATAGCCAATAGAGACGTATACCTCAGAAGGTGGACATAACCCCAACGCTTCAATTCTCATTGTTTACAACTTACGTAACAATCTTTCTCTCTTTACTTTGCTATTTTCAGCTTTTACTTTATTATTTTCGTTACACATTACAATCCCCCCTTTTACGAGACTTGCACCAAAAGTTTAGTAATTTTGCTTACTTGTTGGCCAAGCTATTCCCTGTGGGATCGACACCCAACCCAGGTTGGGTTCTATATTTGCTAACGACCGCTTTACACTCCTACGAGAGCTGTAGATTGAGCGTTATCATGTTCGTCTCTGTATTTGTACATGTTCTTTTTTATACACGGGCTCCAACCATTTAGTTAGTACCCCATATGCCCAGAACCATTGTATCTTTCCCACAACGGCGTCGCACACACCGATTATTTATGTGTCGGTCAGCAAACACTCCATGTATGCAAGCGAGTACGGCCAGCACGTTGCACTGGTTGTATTTTTTGGGAGCTGGATGTTCTTATTTCGACCTTCAAAAACCCATGATTCCTTCGCCAAGACTTCAGTCGGCAAATGATCCATCAGCTTACTCTGTGTCAACAACTTGGGCAACAATTTCAAGAGTGGCTGCATGTGGGTTAAAAACGTCTTCTCGCTGAACACAGGTAAGTTGCAGTCATAAACCTTAATCTTTCCCTCGTATAGTAGTATCTCAAAAGTGAGAAAATAGGTGACATCCACGTTCATGACTGCAAGAATTTTCTTTGCCTTGGTCCAGCTCTTGCCTTGTGGATATGGCCTCTTCCCTCTAACATATTTAATCGCTTCTTCATCCTATTGGAACGTAGAAACTAACTGATCAAATCTCAGGCCATCGAAATCAGCTAGATTACGAAGATCAACATACCTATCTTTGAAATTATTGTAGAAGTTGAGGTCCATTATCCTATCATCAGTATCATAAGTATCTGGGTACGCTAATTGTCTACCCCTCATGAGGTAGAGAATTTCATCAACATACTATGGTATAAGAAGATAATTTTTAAATAGATTAGTAATTGTAAAAAATAAAAATACAGTGGAAAGAATCCGATGCAGAGTGTTCTATGAATCAGTTCACAGATTACCCAGCCAACGCAACTTATGCAACAGATGTGTATTATGTTACAACAGAATACCAAGTTGTTACAACAGATTACACATCTGTTGCGTATATTCTTCTTCATGGAGTAGATTGGAAGGGTAGGTTAGCAAAAGTAAACTTACCTTGTCCTCGTACCACACGCACATATTTGTCATATTCAAGAAGTTTTTGGCAGTAAATGAATCCATGGTGTATTCTTTTTGAACCTTCATCTTAATAAATTCTTCCAGTTGCTTCTTCTTCTCCTTGCCAAGCGCCGCAAATATGTCCACCTTCTTCGGCGGCCCCTGAACTTCAATAACTATTGGAGCGGGGGGAGTTGCATTTTTTGCTGATTTTAGAACGGAGATAATTTGTGTAATTTTTATTCTCTTCCTCCTAACCTCCACTGTAGGAGTGCATGGCTCCCTCACCTCGTTGGATGGTATGACACCCCTCCTGGATTTCAACTCCTCGACAGCTTCAGCAATAGCCTCTAGCTTGTCGAGGAGTTTATCCTCTCTGTCTTTGCTCACTTTACATTTACAATGAGAATATGAGGGTGAAGAGGGTTGAGAGGGACCACTATAAGGGTGGGAGGGACCGGTGTAGGGGTGAGAGGGAGGACTGTGCAAGAGGTGTTTTCAAAAATATTTATTTTTTGCTAAGTACCAACATGCTCATAATCACGACTGGCAGCAGAAGCAGAAGCAGAAGCAGGATGGCTGCCACCATCACAAACAACTCCCCCAGCAACACCCCCAGAAGAAGCACCCGGATCTGTTACAGTTTGAGTTAGGTTGTGAAGAGCTTCAACATTAGACTGACCTTGCCTAACTGCTCTTCTTATGGATGTTGCTCCATCCAATTCCTTCTTTATTAACTCTACTGTTGGTTTTTATTTTGTATCAGCAAGATCAAGAGTAAGAAAAGAAGTCATCCCCAACTCATCAATGGTAGGCACGATCCAAGGATGCACAACCTATAAAAAACGACAAGAGGAATTTAAATCATATAATAATAATTTACAGTCAGTTAGGTTATATGGGGCTCGGGTTATGTTAACACAACTAACTTATGCAACAGATGATCTAGCTACCACAACAGTTGATCTGTATATTGAAACAAATTGATAATATATTGCATCAGAATACCTATCTATTGCATAATTTATAGTAGATGGGTAATCTGTTGAGTAGAGTTCAAAGAATAGAGAAACATATGGTTAATCTGTTGTGAAATATAGATCGTCTGTTGCAACAGATTACCCATTGCATCAGTTGCAGTTGACGGGTAATCTCTTGTAACAGATGGAACATTTGTTTCAATATCTTTCTTTGAGGCAAATTATTTTAGTTGAAAGAAGACGTACTGCATCATCCGGAGGGTTAAAGAGATCAGCCTCGTTAATATTTTTTTTTGCTTCTCTCTACCACAGCCAACCACCTAAGGATCCTTGGATGAGAAACCTTATCCGGGTAATCCGTGAAATGCTTTCGGAGAGAAGAAATGGCTTCACATGCCCAAGCCTAAAAATTATAAATAGGAAGCAAGAAAAAAAAAGTCACAAGTATATTCAATATACATTAATGAATGAGTAAAAATAGTGATCAATTTTATCATGAAAGCCCAAGAAAAGCCGTATAATGTGGTCGTCTTTGGATTTAGCTCTTTCATTAAATATTTAACAGTCAAGTAGTAGTTGTCGTAGCCCCAGGGATAATCGTTGAATCTCCTAAAATCATCAGCAAGCGCCAACAAATCACTTCTATGACTTTTTTGACGTCTCTTGCCAATAAAACAAAATGGACAAACCAAACTAAGCATAATTTCTCCCTGTAGTGCTTTGGTATGTCTTTATTCTTGAGATCCACTATCAAATCCTTCACTTTGTAGCTAGGTCCAACAATACCCAACAACCCATATTTTTTGACCTTGCGTTTGTTGGACCCTTTGTGGGGTGTTTTCTTGATGGCAGATTCTTCTGGACGATTGCATCTCAAGCCCATCACAATGGCATACTCTTTCAATCCAAAATAAATCGGCATGCCACAGTAGTTGATCCAGATTTCATCCATCTTATTTCCGCCCTCCTTCGGACCTCCATCATTCCCCGCATATATGATCCTGGGCTTGTGAAGGCCATATACTATGATCATTGGGAAACAGAGAGGGCCGGGCCCAGACAGCTCAAGAAAATGTGCAAAGCAACTCTTCTTAAAAATTCCATCTATATTTTCCTTCTTCATAATATTCCTAAGTTCGTCAAAAGATTTTCCCAACTGACATTTAAATACAAGGTCACCAAATACTACATTAGGGTTATTCATCAACATCGTAACTCAAAACTTATCAATACTAATGGTTTTGACAGAATCATGCTGGAATTTCGATATTATTTTATGCCCCATTGGTGAGGAGGAGTTATCACTTTCCTCGACTTCATTTTGCCCTGATTGAGATTGTTCTAGAAGTTCCTCCGAATCTATCTGTACTCTAGACTTTTTTGTTTGGTGATCGGAAGTTGATCCACTTTCTCCACTTTCTGTTTCTTTTTTTTTGGGAGACATATTTTAACTACAAACAAAAGAAAAATAAAAAATACATTGCATTTGATGTCTTCATAATTTTTTTTTAACAAGGTGAGACAAATTTAAATAAATTATTCTTACCACATAACCAAAAAAAATACTTCAACAGATAATCCATCAGTTGGAACAGATGGGGAACCCGAATCTATTTGAAAACCTATTTAATATCTCCCCAAAGATATTCCACCTGTTGCAACAGTTGGAGAAATTTCAATAAATTATTCTCTGCCACATTACAAGAAAATACTCCAATGGATAACCCATCAGTTGGAACAGATGCAGAATCTGTTTGAAGACCTATTTAATATCTCCCAACAAATCTTCCACCCATTGCAACAGATGGACCACCACCACCACAACCAATGCCACGACCAATGCCACCAATACCAACACCAAGACCACCGACACCACCGCCAAAAAATACAAATACCAACACCACCAACAACAGCCACCAACAATACCACAAACACCATCCAACAATACCACGACTGTCAACAAAACACTGAGAGAAAAACTAGGGTTTTCTCGGGTGCTTCCTACTTTTTTAGCATCAAAACTCAAAATTGTTAACCCATTCTCAAAGATAATACAACTAAAAGTCTTTTTTTTTATCATTAACTAAAAAGTCCTATTTTTTAGAATAAAGAACAAATGTAGAACTCTTCTCGAACTCTGTTACATGTGAAGATAGAGAAAATAATGGATACTAGTGGGAATGAAGTTGAAAAAAATAACTATACGTAGTCGTAAATGGGAAGAAAATCAACTTGTTTTGAAGAGTTGAGCAATATGTTGAGTAGTTATTGTTTTTATTATTTGTATTTTTGAGAGGGAGAGGACACCCTGAGAGAGGGAGAAAGAGAAGAGCGAGAACTTAAGATTTGAAATAAAAAGTTTTTCGCGCAAATGGATGATTTGTATGGGTTGATTTGTAATTTTGGAAAAGAATGACTAGTTTTGAAATCGCTAATTTGGTCTAAATTGATCTTAATTAATTTTAAAAATTTTAAAAGATATAGTTTTTAAAACATTGAGTTGATGAGAACTCATTTCTACTCAGAGTGATCGATCGATGACTCGGGTCGGGATGAATGCAATACCAACGCCATGCAATTGCAAAGACTCGATTGGATTTTTAGTTGACCCTGCGAGCTCATTCATTCATCCCTAGTTCCACCTAAACAAACTTAGGTACTATCACTATCCTAACATTGAGTTGATGAGAACTCAATTCAACTTAGGGTGATTGATCGACGACTCACATCGGGATGAACACAATACCAATGCCATGCAATTGCAAAGACTTGATTGGATTTGTAGTTGACCCTGCGAGCTCACTCATTCATCTCTAGTTCCACCTAAATCAACTTAGGTACTATCACTATCCTAACATTGAGTTGATGAGAACTTATTTCAAATCAGAGTGATTGATCGACGACTCGGGTCGGGATGAATGTAATACCAATGACATGCAATTGCAAAGACTAGATTGGATTTGTAGTTGACCGTGTGAGCTTAGACATTCATTCCTAGTTCCACCTAAATCAACTTAGGTACTATCATTATCCTAACATTGAGTTGATGAGAACTTATTTCAACTCAGAGTGATCAATCGATGACTCGGGTCGGTATGAACGCAATACCAATACCATGCAATTGCAAAGACTCGATTGGATTTGTAGTTGACCCTGCGAGCTTATTCATTCATCCCTAGTTCCACCTAAATCAATTGCTATGAAATATGTTGCAACAAACGACTAAGCTATTGAAAATTTTCAAACAGGTACATATATGTTGCAACAGATGACATATCTGATTTAATTATCAAATAGATATTTACATCTGTTGTGATAGATGACTGAGTTGTTGGAAATTTTTAAAAAAATATTTATATCTATTGTAACGGATGACATATCTGATTTTATTAATTATCAAATGAACATTTTCATCTGTTGTAACAGATGACTGAGCTTTTGGGATTTTTAAACAGATATTTATATCTGTTGTAACAGATGATTGAGCTGTTTGGATTTTTAAACAGATATTTATATATGTTGCAATAGATGACATATCTGTTTGAAAATCTTTTTATATCTTCTAATTTTAAAGCAAGAAGCTTCTGGTCCGAGTAGATAATATCAAGTAGTAGTACTTACTACTAAAGGCGGTAAAAAATATTTCTTGGATATCTCAAAAGTGAGTTCATTGAGCAGTCTTGTCTTGTCTTTTCAATGTCAATAGTCTTAGTCTTTCTCGTACCCCTCAAATTATTAATGAAATTAAGAATATTAATTAATGAATATTAAAAATCACCACGTCTACGTACACAATATATCTATAAAAATTATCTCATCTCTTCCTTCAGCTGCAGTTTATTTTATTCAACTCTCATTTTTTTCTCTCTTCTTTAGGGTCACAACCTTTTTTATATCTTTTCTCTTCTCTTCTCATAAAGATATTTTCGAATCTAAACCCATCTATATCTTTCCTCGACTTAAATTTCTATTTTGATCCCCTTTTTGATATTAAGGTATGGTTTATTATTGCTCTTTCATTCTCGTCTTTTTATTTGCATATTATTTACATCTGTTTTTTTATTTAATTACTATTTACCCATATCATATTTATTAAAAATTTTTTAAGGAACTTGTAAGTGTTGAATAAACAATCTGAGAATTTTTATTACAATATAAGAAAAAAGTCATCTATTGGGAGAAGTTTAAAAGACTTGTTGGCAGTATCATTTTTTTTGTATGTATTTTATTTGTTTCATTATTGTTGATGCAGTTATTGATGTTGTTGGTGGGGTTGGCATTATTGGAACTTGTGGTATTGTTGATGGTTCTGGCACAAAGGATATTGCTTCTTTGTTGTTGATGATGTTGTTGGAACAAATGTTATTTTTTTTGTTGATGTTTATACTGTTGTTGATGTTGCAACAGATGGAGAAACTATTGGAACAAATAAAATCACCAAAAAGGCTGGTTTGATATATTCCATCAGACTCCACATCTGTTGCAACAGACTCTACATCTGTTGCAATAGACTCCACATCTGTTGCAACAGACTCCACATCTGATGCAACAGATGGACAATGTTCTTTCTGTGATATTAATTTTTTTCCTCTTCTTTGTAGATATAAGGAACTGATAGTTGATCAACTTTTGATGGACTATCTCAAGAGGCTGCAGTAAAGATGGGATCAGAGAAATAAGTTGTTTGTAGATGGAACCATTTCTTATGTGGGAGGTATGTATTACTGATAATGTTATCGTGGAAACACACATAGAGTGCACTGATTTTGTGAATGATGTTTTTACTGATTAGTCATAGATCGTTCAAACAAGATGTCTACAATTTTACAGTTAAGTTTGGTAGGTCCGAACTGATAAGGCTGAGGGACCATGAATATGGTTCTGATAGCCTATTAACATTTAATGTCGGTTGTTGCTCATGTTTATTTGTCAATCATTGTGAAGGGATCTAATTTTTGTGTCATTGTAAAGAGATTCAATAGCGATTGGACTAACTTTGTGCATTAGACCCTTACAGGGCCTTTGAAGCTTAGCACTGCATCTAAAAGAATGAAAAACTAATATATTTATTGCCCTGGCCAAAATTTATATGGATGGGTTGCTCGCTCGGGGTGATGATTTTATGCTAGAATATGCGGTAAGAGAATGCTTTTGAAGAAAAATGGGTGATTGGTGGAAGACTATATCATCAAAGAGCTAATTGAAGAAGAGACATCTGGTAGAAAGTAACTTCTAATAAATCTGGCCGGTGGAATTATCTTAACAGATGCGAGATCTGAATCAAGTGCAAATATGAAAGTGTATCCGGTAATGTAATTTCATCTGTTGTGTCTCTGAAAAAAATAATGCAGATGGACACTTTGCTAGGGAGCTGCATGGTCAGGATTATCACCTAGATAAAAAATAAGAGAAGACCAACAAAGAAGCCTCACGGGCATCGAGGGTAGAAATGATGTACAACAAGTTTAGAAAACTTATGCAAATAGCAACTGCAGTTAAAATAAGGAATCTAAGCAAAGGCGGTAAATTTTTGAATTTTAAATTTCATCCCATGCCTTCTTGTTTGTGTTTCCGATCAAGTCCACTGTCATTGACCTGATCGGAACCACAAACGAGATTGAAAGGCAAATAGAGTATCATTGCTTCCTTAGCAATATGGTTATAATTGATTGTGTTTTCTTGCCTTGACATGCTTTCAGCATTCCTTGGAGAAGATCAGATGCTTACTGTAGTATGTGAATCTCAATAATTTTCAAGCTTGTCTCCAGCTTGTTGATTCTGTATTCAAGTTGGTCGTTGCCCTCTTCGAAGTTGGTAAAGAGTTTCTCGTCTCTTGTGAGCTCGATCAGGAACACTACCTTCAAAGTTGTGGCATTCTAAAAGCCCTTTAGAACACTTTCTTCAGAAGCCTAAAAGGATACATGGAGGGTCTCTATGTTTGTTTTAGGTCAAAATGTGTTGATGTACATTGAAGATGTGGTCCCAAAAGTTGAACAACATCCATTTTATCTAGCGTTGCTCCATGCATCTTGCTCAACCAATTTGATAAATTAGTAAGCATGAAGTTACGTAGCGTGTGATCTAACCCGGCTCTACTAAGATTACCAAATGTTACATAACTCTAAGCTTATTACTCTATCAAAAAAATATGACCGACTTAGTGCACAAATTGAATGAGCTCAATCTCTCAGCCTTTCTGTTGATT
Organism: Capsicum baccatum var. pendulum; assembly: GCA_030864225.1. Taxonomy (NCBI): domain Eukaryota; kingdom Viridiplantae; phylum Streptophyta; class Magnoliopsida; order Solanales; family Solanaceae; genus Capsicum; species Capsicum baccatum. The sequence continues at coordinate 254,153,862 of CM061561.1, read as the reverse complement.
GCTCTTCTCCAATATAGATGACAAGATATCTGCTATGAAAAAGTCTACACCATCGCCAGACATGTTCCCAGGCAATCATGTCTGGCGATGGTGCAGACTTTTGCATAGAAGATATCTTGTTATCTATATTGGAGAAGAGTGATCAGTAGAAAAGCTGACAGATTAGGCTTTTTTTCTATGTGCACTAACTCGGGCTTATTGTTTTGATAGGGTAATGAGCTTGGAATTACGTAAAGTTTGTTAGGCTTGGTAGAGCCAATTTAAATCACATGCTACATAACTCCATGCTTACTAATTTATCAAACTGGTTGAGCAAGATGCATGGAGCAATGCTTGATAAAAGTGTGTTGTTCAACTATTGGGACCACATCTTCAACGTGCATCAATACATTTTGACCTAAAACAAACACAGCGACCCTCCATGTATCCTTTAAAGCTTCTGAAGAGAAAGTGTTTTGAAGGGCTTCTAGAATGCCACAAATTTGAAGGTAATGTTCCTGATCGAGCTCACAAGAGACGAGGAACTCCTTACCAACTTTGAAGACGGTAACGACCAGCTTGAATACAGAATCAACAAGTTAGAGGCAAGCTTAAAAATTATCGGGATTCACATACTACAGCAACAATCTGATCTTCTCCAAGGAATGTTGAAAATATGTCAAGGCAAGAAAACACAATCAATTATAACCATATTTCTAAGGAAGCAATGATACTCTATTTGTCTTTCAATATCGTTTGTGGTTTTGATCAGGTCAACAGCAGTAGACCTAATTGGAAACACAAACAAGAAGATGGGGTGAAATTTAAAATTCAGAAATTGTCGCCTTCGCTTAGTTTCCTTATTTTCACTGCAGTTGTTGTTGGTGTAAGTTTTCTAGATTTGGTGAACATCATTTCTACCCTCGATGCCCGTGAGGCTGCTTTGTCGGTCTTCTCCTATTTTCTACCTAGGTAATAATCCCAACCATACAGCCCCCTAGCAAAGTGTCCATCTGCATTATTTTTCTTTCAGAGACACAACAGACAAAATTACATTATCGGATATACTTTCATAGGATTCAGATTTCGCATCTGTTAAGATAATTCCATCGGTCAGATTCGTTAGAAGTTACTTTTTACCCTGTGTCTTTTCTTCAATTAGCTATCAGATGATGTAGTCTTCCATCAACAACTCATTTTCCCTTGAAAGCATTCTCTTACCGCACCTTCTGTCATATAATCATCAACCTGAGCGAGCAACCCAACCATATAAATTTTAGCCAGGGCAATAACTATATTGGTTTTCCATTCTTGTTTGATGCAATGCGAGGCTTCGAGTGCCTTCTAAGGGTCCAATGCACACTTAAAGTTAAGTCCAATCGTTATTGGTTCTCTGCAGTGACGACAAATATTGATCCCTTCTCAAAACTTGACACGCATAAACATGAGCACCAACCGTCAGTAATTCGTAACAGGGTATTTGCACCATCTTCATGAGGTCCTCAACCTTATCAATTTCGAACCCATCAAACTTAACGGTACAATGCAGGATCTTGTTTGAATGATCAATGCTTAATCGGTTAAAAATTGCATTCAGAAAAACATTGTACTTTGTGTGTGTTGTCCTGGTAACCTTATCAGTAATACATACTTAACTCCCACACGTATGATAGTGAATCCATCTGCACGCACCTTATTCTTCCTAGTCCATTTATGGCTTAAATTGAATAAACAGATGACTAGTTTGTTGCAACAGATGACACATCTGTTTATATTGTCAATCAATTGGAGACATTTGTTATGACAGTGATCAACCTATTGCAGAAATCAAACATATATATACATCTGTTGCAGAAAGATTGCCAGAATGTTGTAAGTTATCTAACAGAAAGAATATATTTTGTAACAGATTACCCATCTGTTAGATTTATTTTAAAGCAATTTTCTTTTCTTTTTAAGATACAATAATTTATAAATAGGTTCGTCCTTACAAATATGGATGATCCAGATTTGTACAAGAATATTCATATCGAGTCCTTGCGTGAACTTCAAAGGCGGTTTGATTGATGAACTCTAGAGAGATATTTGGCTGACTTCGGAGCAAGGCTACCGGATGAATGAAAGATGTCTGATTGACAATAATAATAATAGTAGTAATAATAATTAGGTAATGTTTTTTATTTTGGCGATTATTTTCCTCCTTTTGTATATCAAATCTACCTAAGGGATTCACAAATCTATGAACATTCATTTCATTTTGTGAGAGGGTGAAAAGAAAAACATGACTCGGAGTTCCGATTATTCAATATGAAAAATGTTTCGTAAATAAATAATAAGGAAATAAATAATAAATACAATTTATAACCACAATTTTAATAACTGATCGTGACTTTTCACCATTTTTGTTTTTGAATTTATTTTTTAAATTATTTATTATATAATAAAATGATTATTATTTTATTAAGGAATTTGAAAAGGTATTTTTTTATTTATAAAATAAAAAAAGTAAGTAAATTTGGATTAATGATATGATGATATAGTTTTTTTTTTTTAAAAAAAGTAGATTATATGTTGCAACAAATGCAATAGGTTCACTATGGTTGCAACAGATGGTATATATGTTGTCACAGATGATTTATCTGATGCAACCTACATCGAGTCACAACTCAATAAAAGCAGTTCTTGAAAAAAAACTAATTAATAATAATAATCTGAAAAGTCATGACTTATCACAATATTTCTTAATTTAATTAATTCATTAATTTTCACATTAATAAAAAATGTAATTAATAAATAGAGGTGAACAGTTAGATTATATGTTGCAACAGATATGTTATCTGATGCAACATATTTTATATTAATTGCAACAGATAATATATTTGTTGTCACAGATGTGTTATCTGATGCAACAGATATAGAATCTGTTGCCACAACTCAATAAAAATGGTTCTTTGAAAGACTAATTAATAATAATAATCTGAAAAGTCATGACTTATATCACAATATTTTTTTCTTAATTTAATCAAAAATTTAATTAATGTATGGAGGTGAATAGTCGAGCCTTTTTGCCTCTCATTCAAATTCAATCCTCTATAAATAGGTCTGTCCTTACTCGATCGTTCATTCAAATACACACTCTATTTATTTATTGCATCTCGTCTTTCATATTACACTCTAGAAGATAAGATTATGGCTGACCCAGTGTGAGACGTTACTTTTCTGCAAGATGCCGTGAATGAACTTCGAAATTAAGTTCATGATCTGCAATGGGAATTAGGAGGAGTTAGATCAAGAATGTTCTGTGAGATACGCAGACTGAGGAGGAACTTGCTACTTTCGGTTGAAGATTGGCCGGCTGGCAATGATGATGCTGATAATAATAATAATAATAATAATAATAATTAGACTATTATTTTTCTTTTAGTCTATTATATGTATTTTTATTTATTTAATAAATAAATTATGTTTGATCTTTGACGTTTTAATCCATATTTAATTTTTATTCTGTCTATTATCTTCTCAACAAACATTTCGACGATTTGACGTAAAAAGGAATAATTTAGAATCCAGTAGCAATAGCAAGATTTATCTGTTAGGTTTGTGGAAGGGGTTGATTAGTGTTGTTTCAAACAGATTAATCATTCGTTGCAATAGATAATTAGTCTGGTGCAACAGATAAACATATCCATATTGATGCAATGCGGCCAGATGAAGAAGACTGGCGCCTACTAAAATAAAGGGGAGTAAATGATGAAGACTAAAAAAATGATTTAAGGTGGCATTGTCCACGGAGAACCCACCCCAAAGCCAAGTCATTATGGTATCTCCTACTACAGGTATGGTGCTAGCTAAGCTTGTAATTACTGTAGCTCCCCAAAAGCTCATCTGACCCCAAGGTAGTACATATCCTATAAAAGCTGTCACAATCATTAATAGGAAGATTATAACTCCGAGACACCGAATAAATTCCCTAGGACTGCTATAACTGGCATGATATAGACCACGAAAAATATGAAGGTGAACCACAATGAAAAACATACTTGCCCCATTAGCATGCATATAACGGAGCAACCAGCCCCCTTCAACATCTCTCATAATGTGTTCTACGCTGTTGAAAGCTAGATCCACATGAGGTGTGTAATGCATAGCTAAAAAAACACCAGTCACTATCTGAATGACTAAACAAATACCAGCTAACGAACCGAACCCCCACCAATAACTAAGATTGCTCGGGGTTGGATAATCTATCAAATGTTGATTAAGTGTGGAGGATATAGGTTGTTTAAGAAGAGAGAGTCGTTGGTTCCTTATAGTCATTTATTTATTTCTCTTTTCTATTGTGACAACTCTTGTTCCCCCACCTTTTAGCGTTCTGGGGCCCTACTATGTATTAAAATGTGAGTACCCTTTCTTCCACCTCCGAAGGATGCAGGGGGTATACAGCGAAAAAAGCGTCGAAGGAGTCGGATCACCCTGGGTTACTGAAGAGTCGTCCGAATTCTCGGTGACCGAATAAGAGAAGTTTTTACCGCTTTCTCTTCTCTCCAGCACTCTCGGATTGATACAGATAAACATCCTGATACAATAGATAATACGTCTGATGCAACAGATAATACAATAATGCAACAGATTACTCATCTGATGCAACAGATTACTCATCTGATGCAACAGATTACTAATCTGATGCACCAGATGATTGATCTGTTTAAATTGTGGGCACTAGTGCTGGATTCATAATTGGGGTTCTATCCGTTGTTGAAAAAACAGAAGTGTACCCAGATGATAAATACGAATAAAAATCATAATTTTACTTACCAAAGTAACCTATGAAGTAATGCCAAAGTAGAAAGTGATGTAGTAAACAAAATTTGACCTAATAAATTGGTCAGATCGCAGCAGTAGCACAGTACCAACAACAACAACAACAAATGGTCGACAAGAAGAAGATGAAGCAGAAGATGATGAATAAAGCAGTAGAAATAGAAACAATTAACAACAAAAATCGCTAAGAGAGAGAAAACAACAATGGATGAGAAGAGAGAGAGAAAGGCGCCTTTTTTTCTCCGCTTCCCATTATTTTAGGTATACATCGGAATCAAAGTGTAAATTTAAAAACATGTGGATTATTTTAAAACTTCCCCAACTTTCTTAATACATAATAAAGTAATTTTCACCTCTAACTAATAATTAAGAACTGTGTCACCTACACCTCATTTTAAAACTCTTTTGTTACCTGTGGCCCAAACCCCCATGTGACTATGATTTGTAAAATTTATTCTAACTGTCTATTTATGAAATCAGGCATGGCAACTTCTTCAAACTTCTTTTGTTCCAAGTTAAAACGTTCCTTACATGAGACATAATGACGCAATTTCCAGGATCAAAGACTAAACTCATTCCTAATTATAGAATTTAGGTTTTGTACGATTGTTTTCATTCATCTCATAAAATGAGTATTTATAGATACAAATAGTTCTTTTTCAACAAATAAATCAGAGGAAAATTAGGACAAATACTTGACCCCTACTAGAAATACATATTTACATAATCGTCCTAATGTCAACAGTATTCCCCCTCAAGGTGGTGCATAGATGTCTATCATGCCCAACTTGCCAATCATTGCGTGGAAGACCTTCCCTGATACAGCCTTGGTGAATATATCTGCTAGTTGACTTTCGGACTTGACAAATGAAAAATGTATGATCTTTTGATCTAACTTCTCCTTAATGAAGTGTCGATCGATTTCAACATGCTTAGCGCGATCATATTCAACGGGGTACTGTGCTATTTGAATTGCGACCTTGTTATCACAAAACAAGTTCATATATAGGCCCTGTGTATTTAATCCATAATAGCTCACACAGGCCATTGGCCATCCCTCAAAATTCCGCTTCTACACTAGACCTTCGCTTGCGATAACCTTTTGCTTCTTACTTCTCCAGGTGACAAGATTGCCTTCGACAAAAGTGAGACACCCCGGTTCCTTCATTGTATTCATGTGAGACTACATCTTGTTTCAAGATATCAGTGCATGCATTTAATCTTTCCTCATGAGCTTCTACTTCCAGAAACTCTATTTCTCCCCCTAAAACTACATTCATTCTAGTATTTTATCTATCACTCTCCCCCGGAAGAGATGAGGGTGTTATTTTTCCTTCATAATGAGGTTCTTACTCACGAAAAGATGCATCAAGAGTAACATATAATTTCTTATTTCGTGGGTCATAACACCTGTATCCTTTCTGAAATTTAGAATTATTAGGGTTATTGCTCTAATTTTCTTACCAAAATTAAGTTTTACTTTTTTGTATAAGAAAAGAAAATAAAAGTAATCATAATTACTTTTACTTTTCTTAAAAGAAAAATATAAAAAAATTTCATATTTGGCTAACCTCCTTTTAAGAGGAAAAGTTTTGGAACTCTATAAATTGAAGACCTCTCTTCTCATACCATAACACAAGAGCATCCACAATGTAGTCGTTTAAGAGTTTTATTTAGGGGGAGATTTTCTCCCAACAGTTTTAATATTTTCTTTAATATTAGTTTTCATGTATAGGTCAATTGGCCAAATTATACCAATAATATTTAGTTTTAGTATATTTTTATTTGTCCTCTGAATTATCACCGCCTTGGTTTGCAAACTTTAAGATTCTGCATGACGCTCTCTCAATTTCGAACCCAACAAGTGGTATCAGAGCCTACGGTTCAAAGATCCAATGATTTGATGAAACGAGACTAAAGACATGTTCAAGGCGAGTTCAAAAAGTTGCAATTAATTTGATGATAATAATGATTTTGTCCAACTATATGTGGAGGAGATATTTCAATCATATTTTCAACTATCCTGCTGGCACATATTAAAAAATAAAACTTACTTTTAACCCTACAAAGGGCTCCAATAATTTTAACCCGAAAAGGGCTCATATATTTTTAACCCAAGGCTCCACTTTTAAGCATGTCAAGCAGTAGTGATGAAGATTATGTGATGAAGAAAGATCAAAAATGTGAAGAAGGCGGATCAAGTGAAAAAAATAAAGCCAAAAAGGAGAGATTTGTTAGGGTTTTTGCCCTGATTTTCTTACAAAAATTAAGTTTTACTTGTTCTTATAAGGAAAGAAAATAAAAGTAATCATAATTACTTTTACTTTTCCTAAAAGAAAAATATAAATTTTTTTCATATTTGGCTAACCTCCTTTTAAGAGGAAAAGTTTTGGAACTCTATAAATAGAAGACCCCTCTTCTCATACCATAACACAAGAGCATCCACAATGTAGTCGTTTAAGAGATTTGTTTAGGGAGAGATTTTCTCCCAATAGTTTTAATATTTTCTTTAATATTAGTTTTCATGTGTAGGCCAATTGGCCAAATTATATCAATAATATTAAGTTTTAGTATATTTTTATTTGTCCTCTGAATTATCACCGTTTTGATTTGCAAACTTAACATGAATAACCAACAAACACACACTACTTTGTACACGGATCTAACTTTCCTCGCAAAGCTTTAGGAATGTGAGTATAAATTGTGCAACCAAACACTCTTGGCTCTAAGTTCGGAACAAAGAGAATGGAGCTTTTGCTGCGGAGTCTCAAAAGTAATGACTCGAGATGGAACTCAATTAATAAGATAAGCTGCAGACTTAACCGTTTTCCCCAATAAATGTTTGGCATATTCATGCCAAAGAGAGATGCACAAACAATCTCCATAATCTGTATGTTCTTTTTCTCTGCTAGACCGTTTTGTTGTGGTGTGTATGTGCAAGATGTTTGATGACATACACCTTGTTGCTAAAGGTATTCATCAACGATAGATTGCATAAATTCCATGACATTGCCAGATTTCCAAATACGAATCTGTCATTGATACTGAGTATGTACCATATTATAAAAATCTTTGAACGCAATATACGCATCACTCTTATTCTGAAGTAATGATATCCATGTTATTCTAGTACATTCATCTATGAAAGTATAAAATAACGAGCTTGAGACAGAGATTCAACTTTTGCAGGCCCCCAAATATCAGAATGTATAACAGCAAAAGGCTCAGAACATTTATTCAAACTTGATAAATATAAAACATGATGATTTTTTGTTGATTCACAAATGTCACAATGAAAAATTGAGTTATCTAAACCTAAAAACAAATCTGATTTGAGTTTCTGAAGATAACCAAACGAGATATGTTCGAACCTCCTATGCCATAACCATATATGGTCCCGTGACTTCTCAACCCCATGTGTGTGGAATGCATGACTGAATTTCTTCTCTCCACCTTTAGTCAGTTCCATAAAATAGAAATTTCCTCCCTTAACCCCATAACCAAGAGTCCCCCAAGTCAGAATGTCCTGAAAGATACAAAAAAGAGGCCAAAAAATTATAGTACAATTGAGAGAGGAGGTAATTTGGCTAACAGATAGAAGATTATGATGTACAACTAAGGCTGTATCAAGTTTTAAAGTATCTGTTATGACAACTGGTCCTTTTTCTATAATCGGAGAAGTACCTCCATTAGCAGTAGAAATAAAGGGTTGAGAAGATGGTTTTAATGATTGTAATTCGTCTCGATCCTTGGTCATGTGAGCAGATGCTCCACTTTCAATAATCCAAGTACTACTCGTAGAAGGTGCAGTAATATTAACATTGTTATTACCGGTAATACCTGACTGTGTCATATTAACGGTTTTATTTTACCATCATTGTTTGGTTGACTAATTCCTGATGTAGTTGTGGCTGCAGGTTTGTCTGAAATGACTTTGCGTGGTTTCTTTGAGAAATTCCACCAATCCAGATAGCCAATGATCTCGTAGCATCATTGTTTTGTGTGTCCTGATTCACCATATACAATGGCTACAAGTAAGATTATTAGGCTTACTAGATGGATGATTAGTTCGACCTTTAACAGGACTGCTACTATGGACAGCCATGGCGGAACTCTCATGAATCAACTGAGCACTTCCCATAGTCTTCACCTTATGATTCTCCGTAATCCATATTGCATAATTCGAGTGAGTTTGTTCGGGTTTCTTTGCTTTTCCAGTAAGATAGCCAACCTTGTTTCGAGCTCCGATACGCATCTCCATCAATTAAGACCATAGTGAGAAATTCGTTTCGTCATGAATAACTCCCGTTGGAAAAGGTGAGTTGTCTTGTTGAACTATAATTGAGGTAGGGTTTGTTACGGTTGAATTTGTAGGTTTTGTAGTGCTGCCAGAGGAAGGCGTAGAATCTCCCATCTTGAAAAAAACTGGAAAAAAATGGCAATCTACGACAATCTACTAAGTTTCTCTGATACCATTTAGAATCTAGGTTTTGGACGATTGATTTTCATTCATCCCATAAAACGAGTATATATAGATACAAATAGTTCTTGGTCAACAAGTAAATTAGAGGAAAATTAGGACAAATACTTGACCCCTACTAGAAATACATATTTACATAACAGTCCTAATGTCAACACCAATAGCATCTTTATGAATAGAAAATAATATATTTGCCGAATTAATTAATGACTAGTTAAGATCTAGCTTCTTTTTGTTCTTTGACATATTCTAACTTTGGATTTGAAATTTTATTTTAAAGCTGTTCTTTAAAAAAAAAAAAAAAATTGTTGCAAACGTCGAGATTTGCAGATGGCTAGCGTTTGCTTAGAGATTGTTATTTAATTAACTTTGGTTGTTGAGTTTTGATTTATTAATTCCTCAAATGCATGCAATTTAATATGCAAGAATAAAAGTTAATGCAAATAGTTTGTTTGAGTTGATTTGATATCGTTATTTAATAAAAAGCATAATTATAATTGACTAAAGTTTGTGACAAAGAAAACATGGAGTGATTGAACAGTAATGCATCGTTATTTAATGAATAAAAGCATATTCATAATTGACTAAAGTTTGTGACAAATCGAACATGGCATGATTGAAATAGTCATGCTTTAATAAATGCTTAAAAGAAAGGGTTATCCATTCTATTAGTTTGAATTTGAGTGACGACGTTAATTAATAATCATTCATCAGAATAACTACTCAGAATTGATGTCAAATGTAACTCTTTGTTTGTCATTAGAAAATGTCAAAATAAATCAAAAAGTGTTTTACGGTGTGAATGATACGGAGGAAAACATGTTGATCATATTTTGGATTTTTTTTTTTTCTAAAATACTAATTTTTTTGAGGTTTATTACTACTGGTGTTTCTTTTATTTTAACTAACTTTAATATTTTTGTTGTCTACTTTTTTTTTCTTTGATACTTTTATATTAATTCTTTTACTCATTTTTCTCAAACGCTTATCTTGACTCGAGGTCTATAACAAACTGTTTCTACATTTCTCACAAATAGAAGGTGTAAAAGTTTGTGTACACTCAATATATTTATTGTTGTTGTTTAAGTCCATCCAAAACAAAATTTCACATATATTAACGTCATAGGGCGGCACGTTCAATCCCTCGGTTTCGTACAAAAATTTCAATGTTGGTAATAACTAATAAGTAATCAGTAATGAGACTACTTAAAAAAAAAAGAGAGAATGGCACGATCATTAGCTGATTTGGCTGTCATCCCTCATGCTACAACAATTAATTAAGATTGAAAGTATATATCTTAACATAAATTCTTAATGTAAAGCACTATAAAAACTAAACGTGTATTGTCAAAGTGGAGTATCATTAAACATTTATTTTTCATGGAGTTTAACATCCACATTACGCTTGAGGTAGCTCTCAATTTGCGTTTGTGACTGCTATTGTAAGCATAATATGGTGGTGGTGCTTGCACACTATCATACACCGCCGCCGGAACAGCCACGAGCCACCACTAGCTGCAGCTCCGCCGCTGCCACCACCACCACCCGCCATAAACCCGTCCTCTGACATCCAACTTCATGTTTCATCCTCATTTGACGATGCAATTTAAGGTTATTATAACTCTTGTTTTAACTTTTTGCCATTCATTAAAAACTCCGCGACAAATAAAATTGTATTTTCACTTATTTTCTTCAATTATTAATTAATAAGTAGAAAAAAAAAAGAGCCCTAAAATATTTTAAAAGAAAATTATAGAGTTCTACAACAGAAAGAAGATAGTAGGAGACTTAATAATTGACGAGTTCTAAAATATTTTTTATTATTGTGTTGAATAAAGGAAAACAAAGGCCGACTAAGAAAAAGAAAGAAAGAAAATTAATTTTCCGTTTTTACTGGAAAAGTAGTCTTCTTCAATATATATATTCACACATATTTTGGGGTTAATAGAAATATGATGTAGTAATTTTTTTTATTTTTGTTCTTTAGTGACATCTAGGAGAAGGTCACTTTTTTTAAAAGGAAAAATAAGGATCTAACACATATGAAGGAAAATATATTTCATTGTAATTATATAATACTATATTATTTGTTTCAGCTCATGTTTGTGTATTACCATAATTTTATATTTTATATAAGATTGACAATGAACGTCGATTTTTTAAAAAAATTGATAATATCAATGAAATAATTAAATTTTAATTTTAAATAATTAAAAGTTATATGTGCGAATCACATGCGTTTAAATTAGCACATATTATATACATACACACATAATTTTTTTAAAAATATATAATTTTTTAAAATAAATAATATATGTACGATATATATTGAGTTGAGTTGAACGTATAAGTCAAATACTCCATCCACCTCCAGCTTTTGTTTTGCTTGTTAATTTAGAGAATACCTTTATCAAATCAGATACTTTGGAAAGAAGTAGTATGTGTATAGCAAATTCATTTAGAAAGGCCCTTTTTTCAGTATTTGATTAATAGACTGTGTTAGGCCAATCTTTTCAAAATATATTTTTAGTGTTAAATTATGGAAGATACAATATTAAGTTTCATTTTACAACTAATATTATTTAAATACAGAAATAATTTTAAATACTTTTTTTTAATAAAAGACATCAATTACATGTTATATTTTTAATTACATCCGAATCGACTTTTTTTCCTTTGTTGGCGCAGGAACGAGGAAGCATCTATGAAGCTACGTGTGTATTTAATTTATACAATAGTTCGTTTATTCTGTTGTTGTACTTTGTATATTTAATTTATGCGATATTTGGTTTTATGTAATATAAACATTTGCATTCTCCAAATAAACGATTCATTTGTGTTTTGTGTGAGTGATAGAATTTTTCTATTCAGTGTTATGCATGGTTTCTTGGTAACTTCTAGTTTGATTTAAAAAATCACACAAAAAAGGAATTGAATGGTACTACCTATTTCGTCAAGAGGAAGAAACTTATAATATTGTAGCTGCTCATGATTATTCTGGCCGATTGAGAATATATATATATCTATATATATATATTAGTTTAACTGTACGTGTAACGTTTGATTATTTAAAATTAAATAATTTTATCTATTGCGGAGATTTGTAATGAAGTACAAAAAGTTCAAATCGTTTTTCAAATATTCTTCTCACTTTAATATAATAATGTAAATATAAAAATATATTTTAGTGTAATCACACATATATATATTTTACCATCAGAAGTTTCAAGTGGTTGATGAACCATTACTTTTGTATTTGCCATGTAATACTTTTTTCCCTCGGGTCCATGGCAATAGTAGCCCCAAAATAATACTTTTTTCCCTTGGGTCCATGGCAATAGTAGCCCCAAAAAAAGAAATATAAAAGCAACAACGCATGATTTAGAAGGAAAAAAAAATAATTAGTTCAGTAGATAATTATATCTGAATATGTGAGTTGTTTTCGTATATTTAATCGAGGAAGAACATTATTTGACAATATTCGTAGTTAAACATCCTCAACTTGGACGTTGATGGAAATTGGGTTTATGGCCAGTGCCGGAGGAGCTTCATGTTCATCGGCATTAATATTGATACGGCTGTTCCGGCGACAGCACCACCACCATGCTACGCTTACAATAAGAGAAACTATGGCAAATTTTAGCGCTAACTTAATCGTAATGTGGATGATCACTTCCATAATGATAATAAGTACGTAATAAAAATGCGTATCACTACTATGCAGAACCATGAGTGTGCAGACCGGTGAATCAGATAACTGTTGGTTGTCATGTCTGTTTCGCATGTCAGTATCTGCTCGAGGATATTTTTGTAATTGCATATTTTATCTTTTAATTTAATTATTTTATTTTTAATTTATTATATATTTAAAAATTACGTAAAAAATATTATAATTACAATACTAATAATTTAAATTATTTGAAGACACATAAATAACATTTATTGACTTAAAATTCTATCAGTACAACATAAATTAAGCTATATAATTTGAAATTTTTAAAAAAGTAAATAAATCACAATAAGTTAACATAAGTCAAACAAATTAAAACGAAGAAAATATATTATTTTTGAAGTTTGAAAATTCATTCACTTTTTAAATTTTATTAAGTATTAAAAAATTATTTATTTTGGATCCAGTGGAGAGAGAGAGAGTAGTAAATTGTACTTAAGTACATGGATTTCAACAGAAAGAAATTTGTGGAAACTAAAACAAATAAAAATTAAAAATTTAATAATTCATAGGTGCATTACTTTTTAAAAATAATAATAATAATAAAAAGATGAGTGGGACTCATGGTTCAAATGTCAATTTTAAACTAGTAAGTATGAATTGACATGTGATTAAAAATATAATTTATACATGCGGTACTTCTTCTTTTTTTGTTTTGTTTTGAGGTAGTAAGACGTGATTAGCAATGCATTACGTTTTCAACCGATATTATATTTTATTGTGTATCACGTTAGGCATGATTAATATATGAAAAATTCTTTCTATCAACAATGTAATTGACTTTAATGTCATTGACTTTAATGTATGTATTAGTGTGAGTTAAGATATAATAGCCCCTTAAAAAAATTTACATCATTTTTATTATATTTGTGCAAAGTATTTTTATAAATAATTTTTTTTATTTAAACATATGCAATGAAAATTATTTTTAACACATCAAACCGAGCAGTATATAAGAAATAATTTCACAAGCATAACTAAAACGTGCATTACTAATATATCATATTGTCCACTATTCATATACACTCTAACAAACGACCACTAAATTGTACAAAAATACCCCAATAAATCAAGGCAATCTATCAACATCCAAATTGAATTTTTATTTTTACTTGTCACTTATTTTTAAAATAGATTTTTATGTATCGCTATTTTCTTTTTTATCCATCTTAAAAAAATATCATCTTTTCTTATTTGATAATTATTTAAAGGCACATTTTCACTTATCTTCATTGGTTCCATTTCCACCTAATTAAAGATGTATAGTAGTAGCACATTTTTAAATGAAGGACAATTTGATAAACTTTTATACATTTTAAATGATTATTTTACTTGATGATGTTTCTCAATTTTGTGATTAATTTATTTAAACCGTATAATTAGTTTTCCGTTCTTTACTTACAATCACCAAATATTTTTTTATTTGTTAAATTTCATGTTCGATCAAAGAATACACCATATAAAATGAGATAACGAAGGAAGTATATTATTAAATAGACCTTAGGACTTACCCAACCTCCATTAAGCAAACATGTGGAGCCATGTCTATCATATACTCCAATTAATCTAAAATAATTATTTCTTGTTATATTTTTAATGTTTGCTATAACATTGCTAGGTCGCCGCATAATTTCGTTAAAATAATCACTAGTATCAGTATATCACTGTCTTGGCGGTAGCTAGTTTTTGACAAAATCAACTTTACATATCCCTTTCTTATCTTAATATAAATTGTGTCCATTCACAGACGAATAATGTATTTATATCGAATATTCCAGAGACTAAATTAAGAATTTTGTTACTCCATATAAAAAAAAATGCTATTAATCCATTCGTTTAGCTCTTTCTTTGAGGAAATTGGATGTAGAAGTCGACAATCAAGGTTTGCACGTCATGTTCAACAAATGGAATTAAATAATTCGTTTAAAAAAGAATGATTATTTTTCTTTTTAATTTATTTAAAAAATAATAATTTTTTTTATTTTTTTGTAATACTTTAATTTTAACTTGCCACATGACATGTTTAGGATCATAAAATTAAAGGATATTTTGGTATATTTAATTAGCACAAATTTAATGTAAGGTCACAAGATTCAAAAGTTTTTTTTTTTTTTCTTAAATTTTGTGCTAAGTTAAAGTAGATAATTCTTTTTGAAACTGAGGAAGTAGCATTTTTGTTTAAGGAATTACAACTTGCAATTTTATATTTGGAAACTAAATATAATAATAGGTAGAAAAGTAAATTTTTCTTGTTAATTGTTTTAATTTATAATCCATGGTTGACTCAGGGGCGTCAATATTTAATGTGGGTACTACTAGTTTTCAGGGTATTATTTTGGAATAGTTTTTTTAGGTGCGGGAACTAAAGTTCCTTAATTACATATTTCTTAATAACTTGGACTACATTTATTTAATTATCATTATAGAACGCTTTCTTAATTTGCAAAACTTACTGGCAACTTACTTACTAATTTCTTGATTACAATTACAGAAGAAAAAAAAAACTTTTAATATCTTCTTAAAATTTTCAAGAATTACAAGCAATTAAGGAGGAAAACATCATTTCGATATCGTTATATGAACATCGGCTTCTTAAATTCTTGCATCAAGTTTTATTATTCTACCTTTATTTTATAGTTTTTCTTGAAAATTTATTATTGCTGATATTCTTATTTCACAAGTACATATTTTTATTTTAACTTATTCAATTTAAATATGTAGATTAGAAAATATGATTTGATTTTGTTAAAGAAGTGAAAGAGAAAAATTGAAGAATTGAATGGACTAACTGAGAAAAAACTCTTAGAACAAATTAATTATAAAATATAATTAATGACACATCAAAAAAATTAAAAAATTGAATTTCAAATAAATAAATATGACTTGTTTTTTTCTTTTTAAAAAGAAATATATATTTAAGATCTCTTTTGGAGTTTCGGTCTCTTTTGGACTATTAGGCAGATTCAAGTATATATATACCATCAATGGAATCTATCGTCAATGACTTTGACTGAGAGTTTTTAAAAAATTACAGTTTATAACAATAGTAGTATTATTTTACTCATTAACTAGGTTAGCGTATATTTTACTTTCACTACTTTATATTTTTCTATTTTCATTCTATTATTTCACCTCCTCAAATATAACCATATCTTTTACTCCTTTTTTTCATCTTATTCTTTTATCATTTTATTTTCATTTTCATTTTTATATTTTTACTTTATTTTGTCTCTACTATTTCTCTTCTTTTTTTTTTTCCTTTTTTTTTATTTCTTTATTTGTTGTTTTCTTTTCTTTTTTTCTCTTTTCCATGTTTGAAGATAATTAGATCTATGATCTTCAAGATTTCAAAATAAAATATTATTATTATCTTTCATTCTCTTATATTTCTATCTTTTTTTTCTCTTGTTAGTTTTTTTTTATCTTATTTTTTTATCATTTTATTTTTTTATTTTGATTTCTTTTTCTTTTTTATTTTCTTCTTTCCACTTTATTTTCTCTCTTCTATTTCTCTTTATTTTCCTTTTTTGTTTTCTTTTTTTTCTTTCTCATATCTTTTTTTTCTTTTTCTATTTTCATTTTCTTCTTCATTTTATTTTATTTTTTTTTTCCTTTTAATTTAACACTTCTATTTCTCTTTCTTCCTTTTTGTTTCTTTTTCACTTCTCTTTTTTCGTTTTTCTCTTTTTATATTTTTGTTTTTTTATTCTTCTATCTCTAGCTTTTATTTTGAAAAGACAAATATGTATATCACATACACATATTCAAAAAACATACAAAATACATAGCCATACAGATCTGGATATATATTTACAATACAAAACATACATATGTATTTATAAAATACATATCCTTTTCATATTAAACAGTAACAAATATAACTATATCATATATCTTCATATGTATTTGAATACTAAGGTGACTCGTATAAAATAAGAATATACATATGAATCAGGTATGTATTCTGTAAATACATATGCAGAGACATATTTGAATACTAAGGTGACTCGTATAAAATAAGAATATACATATGGATCAGGAATGTATTCTGTAAATACATATGCAGAGCTATATGTCTTTTATATGGTGTTGGATTTACCTTTGAACTGTATATACTATGTCATTTTAGAGGGTAACATATGTACTTATTTGTTTTCTTTTACTGTTTAAGATTTGTATCATATATTTTTTTTATTACCGACATGTATATGTATATAATTGTTATTTTTGTTATAAAAATTTTGTGTCTTATATGTTTATATATACCTGTGAGTCAGATATGTATTTCTGTAAATACATATGCAGCTATATATATATATATATATATATATATATATATATATATTTATTTATCGTAACTATATATGCAGATTTGTATGTCTATTTATTTTGTATATTTTTTGAATATGTATATATGATATAGATATTCATCTTTTAAAAATAAAAGATAGAGATAGAAGAATGAAAAAAATAGAAAAAAACAAAAACAGAAACAAAAAATAAAAGTTCAAACAAAAGTGGTAAAAAAGAAGAAAGAGAAATAGAAACTAGAAATAGAAGTGTAAAAACAAAAGTGAAAAAAAAAAAAAAATGAAAAAAAATATGAGAAAAGGAAAAAAAAGGAAAACGAAAAAAATATAAGAAAGGGAAAAAACGAAAAAAGAAAAAAAAAGAGAAGTAGAAGAGAGAAAATAAAGTGGAAAGAAAAAAATAAAAGAAAAAGAATTTAAAATTAAAAAAAAAAGATTAAAAATGAAAAAACTAACAAGAAAAAATAGTTAGAAAGATAAGAGAATGATATTTTGAAATTTTGAAGATCATGAAAATAATAATCTTCATATTTGAGTTTGATTTGGAAAACGAATCTACTAATTTAAATAAGAGTAATTTATGAAAATTTAATTAGATGAGATAATTATTCCTTATTTAGTTCAACTAATTTGAGTAAAACAAGGGCAACAAATCTTGTTGTATATGTATTTGTATAACAACAGTTTACTTAAATACAAAATACAATTTGCTATTTTTCGTAATTATGAAACTGTTGTTATAAAAGTTACAATTAAGGTTCTATAGTTACTATTTCTGAAATTTTCCCTTCATAAAATATCACTAATATCACTGTCTTGGTGTTACCTAGTTATATATTTTTTTTTTTTTAAGAAAAAAGACATGTACTTCTTCGTCTCATAAAAAGTTATCTCAAAATAGTTGTCATATTTAAACAATCAAGAGATAACTATATTTTTTTAAAAGTTTTATTCTTAGTAATTTAATGAAAGTAATTAACATTAATAGGTAATTACAATATTTAATTTGATGTTATTTTAATAGGGTCATATTAATCATATTTACAGGATTATAAATAGTATTTTCCCGTCTCATATTACTTGACATGTTTATCTTTTACACAATCAGAAGAAACTAAAAAGAATTGCAAATTGACTAATATGACCCTATTAAAATAACATCAAATTAAATATTGTAATTACCTATTAACGTTAATTACTTTCATTAAATTATTAAGAATAAATTATAAAAATAATATAGTTATCTCTTGATTATTTAAATATGACAATTATTTTGAGATAACTTTTTATGAGACTAAGAAGTACATGTCTTTTTTCTTTAAAAAAAAAATATAAATTGTGTCCATAGTCAGACGAAGAAAATAAAATATAAGAATAATTATATTGGTTTTTGTAATTAAACAGAACTAGAACCGAACCAACTTCCTTCTATGCGTCATTAAAATGACTTATTAATTAACTGCTTGATTAAAAAATAAAAAAATTAACTGCTTGATTCTTTTTTTTTTTTGATAGACAAAGGATTTTATTTATTTAACAAACATTTGACAAATCTGATACACTGAGACCAACAAATCTGATAATACATAAATGTGTCCTTCAACTTGACATCAAATTACATCTATGACCTCTAACTTTGGGTATGATGTGCACAAGTCGACACTTAAATTTGTATGAAGTTGAACAACTAGACACACACAAATTTGTATAAAGTTGAACAACTAGATACACACAAATTTGTATAAAGTTAAACAACTAGACACACACGTCCAATGTAATATAATACATATAGTATGCCATGTAGGACAAGAATTGACTGCGTAGAATGTCACATAGGACATACGTGTCTACTTGTTCAACTTTATACAAGATAAAGTAGACACTTGTGCACACCTAAAGTTAAAAATCATAAATATGATATGAGACAAGTTAAAAGACATACCTATTTTTCATGTGTGCGAGACCATTTTTTAAAAAAATTAAGCTCACTACAAAATAATAATATTAAAAAGAAAAAAGTTCTCTTCTTAATCAATAAGTAACTTTCGTCATTCACATGAGAAAAAGAAAGTTAGAGAACGAAAGAGGACTTGCAAGAATAAAGAGAGGAAAAGGAACAAGTTCTTCATTTATTGCATTACACTAGGTGTAATGCCAAGAATTATTACAGGTTTACTGATTTGTTTATGCAACAATTTTGCATTAAGTTACATGAGGTCCTGCACAGATGAATACAATTTTTTTTATTTTTTGGTTGAAAGGATGGTTAATATTAATTAAGTTCGCAAAAATCGTTAGCATTAGTAGCCACAACCCGGCCTACTAGGTTAATCGAGTTTTACCGAGTCTTCATGAACTTGCTGAGCTAAAGGGGATTTGGGGGGGGGGGTGTAGACAAAATAACAGGTAAGTTGAACTCCGTGAAGTTATGTCCCGTCTTTGCCAGTGCGTCTGCAACTTTGTTCCATTCTGTAAAGATGTGGACTGGTGAAGGTTCCTGGAGCATCTTTATCAAGGACTTGCATTCACAAAGTAAGTTGTGATAGTGTAAGTCAGGTTTGTTCAGAAGTTGAGTGATTGCTAGGGAGTCAATGTTAATGTGAAGAGGCTTGATGTTGTTATCTGCAACAATTGTTAAACCTCTTCTAAGGGCTATGATCTCAGCATGGATTGGGGTTGCATGGGAAATCTTTTCATAGAATCCCATGACCCAATTCCCTTGATGATCTCGGATGACACCTCCAAGGCCTGCAACACCCATTTTTCCCTGGCAAGACCCATCGGTATTGAGAGTAAAAAAGTTTGGTAGAGGAGGGTCCCATTTAAGAAATGACTGGGTCTTCTCTCCACTGTTGTGATGTGTTTGGATGAGGAGACTGTATGTATTCTATAGCATGGTTGATGGGGGAGTCCACAGGGATTTCATCTTTCTTATTGTTGAATTGTTTGTCATTCCTAGTAAGTCAAATAGTCTAAAGGCTAAAGGGAATAATGGTACCCCAAGTAGTGTAATGGCCGAAGGCATTCTCTTTAACATGCATCCACAACTTAGTCCAGTTCTCCCTGGTCAACTAGTTTATTTGTTGGACAAGCTGGGTCCAGACTTGGTTTGCAATTTCTCCTAGAAGTGAATGGCATTTCTGCAATGGAAGAAAATGTGGGAGGTGGTTTCCAGCTCTTGTTCGCAGAAGTAGCAGTGAGGGTTAACATTTATCCCTATACGGCTAAGGTAGACATTAGTGGGAAGTTTGTCTAGTGCAAGAAGCCATAGAAAGGTCTTTATCTTATTGGGAGCATTGACTTTCCAAATGGCCTTTTAGTGCTTGATATCTGTAGGAATACTTCCCTGAGGACTAGCTATGGCTTTATAGATACTACCAGTTGTGAACATCCCATTACTAGTGAGTTTCCCGTAAGTGTGGTCATCTTTAGTTGTGATGGGGGAGGAGGGATAATAAAGATTAGGTTTGTAATGGTCTCTGGCAGGTCAAAAGATATGTTGTTCCAATCCCAAGTTCTATTATTGGTGGAACCTATCACTTTAAGATCCTTCTCATGGCTAGTGAGAGCGCCTTGGATGAGATTTCTTATGGGGGATCCAGGCATCATAAAAGAATCTAGCCTTGTTACCATTGTGAATGGACCAGACTAGGACCTTAGAGCAGGTATTCCAACCCTATTGAACATTCTTCCATATGGTGGAGGATATTTTCCTGTTGGAACCTACTATCTGATTGAACTACTTGGAGATCAGGACTCTACCCCAAAGAGAGTTAGGATTCTTGAAGAGTCTCTAGGCCAGATTGACATGCATGGCCTTATTTCTGAATTCAGCCTTTTGAACCCTAAGGCCCCTAAGGCCAGACAAAATCCCTTTGAATTTTATTTATGGTTTCAACAGTTTTCTGAGGAAGCTTGATGTATTGCATCAAGTGAGTAGGAATGCTATTAAGGGTGGATTTTGTGAGGACAATTTTACATGTTATGTTGATCATGTTGATTTTCTAATCATCCATCTTTTTGTTTATGGAATCTAGGATAAATTGGAAGTCCTGATGACTAGGTTTATGAAAGAGGATAGGAAACCTCATATATTTTCAAAATTGCTCTTCTTTCCTGATGTTGAGAATGTTTAAGCATTCTTCAGCATTAGAGGAGGAGCAATTTTTAGAAAAGATGACTTTGGACTTGGAGTTGTTCATTTTTTTGTCCAGAGTTTTCATAGAAATCATTAAGGATTTTGAGGATGGTTTAGCAGCTTTTTGGATTGTCTTAGGCAAACAGAGTGAGATCATCAACAAATAATAAGTGGGACATTTTAGGGCCATTGCTGGAGAGTCTCTCCACGCAGAGTATAAATAAGAAGGGGGACAGGGGATCCCTCTGTCTAATGCCCCTGATGGTTCAAAGAAAGGGGTGGGGTTGCCATTGATGAGAAAGAAAATTGAGGAGGAGGAAACACAGGACATGATCAAATCAATCATGTCCTGTAGGAAGTTAAAGTACAGCAGAGTATCATGGATGAAGGCCTATTCAATCCTGTCAAAAGCCTTTTTCAAGTCAATTTTCAGAATCACGTGAGCCTGTCTACCTTTCATTCTCTTGAAGTGACTGATGTATTCTTGAACACTGATAGCATTGTCTGCAGCCCTTCTGTTGGCTAGGAAACTAGCTTGAGTTGGCCCAATAACGTGGTCTAAGTAGGGTTTTATCCTATTGACAAGGATTTTGGTAATGAGTTTATAGGTAAAGTTACACAAGCCAATGAGTCTGAAATTTTTTATGGTGTTGGCATTGGGGCATTTAGGGATTAAGCAAAGATAGGTAGTGTTAGCTTCTTTAGGCATTTTCTTATCTCTAAAGACTTGGTGACAGAAGTCAATGGTTTTGCTACTAACAGTAGCCCAGTATTTCTGGTAGAAGAGAGGGTAAAGTCTATCTAGGCCTGGAGCTTTCCTGAGATGGAAAAATTTGAGGGCAGTGATGATTTCGCTATCTCTCAAGGGGGTGCTAAGTTGGTTTTGGCCTCTTCATGATCCGAGGAGTAGAGAGTACCAAAGAAGTTGGTGATATGCTTAGTAATGTCCTTATCTCTCCTTATATGATTCCCAACATCATCTTTAAGAAGGAGGATTTTGTTTCTTCTTCTTCTTCTGTTGAGGGTGAAAGTTTAGAAGAATTTGTTGTTGGCATCTCCCTTGTCACGGCCCAAATCCCATCGGGCCGGACTGGCACCCGAAGCCGAGAAGGCCCGGGAGAACCCGTTCAAATACCTGTACTTTCCCTTACATGTCACCAAAAATTTGGGCAGCACTTCGCTGCATATAAAAGGGTCTAATTACCTGTATCAGCACAACACGCACAAATATATATACATATATATAATACTTGGCCGTCGGGGCCACCCCATATAAGAATATAACATCACTATATAAACTTCCATGACTTTACCCTTCTTTATGTCTACAAAGCCTCTAGGATATACATGACATAACTAGGGTCGGGACAAACCCCCGCCCACACATGACTCCTGCACAATAACAAAATATAAGGAACCGACTCGGAAAGCTCCGAAGTAAACTGGAGCTCACCAACAGTAGCTGTATGACCTGGCTCCTATCTATGCTGTGAATGAGCTGAAGTACCTGATCCTGCAGCATGAAATGCAGGTCCCCCGTGAGGGACGTCAGTACGAAATATGTACTGAGTATGTAAAGCTGTAAATAATCATATGTGATATGGGGGGGTCAAGAAAATCATACACATGTGAATAAATCATAATAAAAGTGAACCACACTTCATAAACACTTTTAGGATCATGTACATTATTATTAATCTGAATTGGGTTCTTGAATACAAACACATTTGTGGAACGGTATACATTCGTTCATTTCATTCTTTACAATTATTATTCGCCATTACCTCCTCCTCCCGAACCTCCAACCACCTAACAATAATCAATACTGTACCGTACTGTGACCATTAGGCTGCCCCCAGTACATATCAATTGGGATCGACCCATGCTAGGCTTATGCCCCTGGGATACCACCCACACGTATATCAAGTAGCACATAAGAGATTTTTCCAATAACTCAGTTCAAAAGCTTTTGAGATTATTACATTAGTGTTCATGCCAATATAGCACCTTTGGAACAATGATACATCAATAGGAATCAAGTAATAGACCTTCTATACAATAACGATGTAATAAGGACTCATTGGTACATCAACAGTATGTTTCAGAATCATCAATATCACAACAATGAAATAGGAGCCTCTTGGTATATCAATGAAATATTTTTGACACTGTATAGAATGGAAACAACTTCATTGGTAATGTAGAACAATACATGTGTTTGGATAACCCCGGAATCTTACTTGATGGAACATTGGTGTTTTCATGCCAAAGAATATCGTTAGAGTATGCTTTACATACCTCGTTGTAGATTCGGATACCAATTCAACACAACTTCCCGCCTTTACAAATCACTTATCTACAATGAAATATTTGGCATCTAGTATTAGCAACCCAACACCACAATTCTCTTCCATAATTCCATACAACCAATATTTGCAAAGCATTCCAAAAACCAACTTGAACAATAGGTTTATGTGTATATATATATATAATCATCATTTCAATACCATATCATCAATACCACATCATCCCTTCACAATTCAACATAATCCAACCATGCACAAGAATTATCCAACATCATTTCCAATCATCTTTCAACAACAATCAAATAACATACTTCTTATGCTCACATGCATATATATATATATATACATATCCATATAAATAACACCAACATAATTTACATCCTTACCATAGAATGGCCCTTTGGGTTTTGAAGTCCTGTTGGCACAAATAAAGGGTGCTTCTCGAAGCCCTTGAGACGATGAACACAACTACGGAATCAATTTGGACTTTCCACGGTTGAATCACAAGATAATTAGAGTTGAAAATCAGGCTAGGGTTTGTTCTTTCCTCTAATTGATGAAGAAACTGATTTTTGAGCTCATATACATGTATATATACACATATTCCCGTCCATAATACCATAGAAAATGACCAAAGTGCCCTTAAAATTTAAATAATGTCAAATATGTCCTCCGGTGGACTGTTTTGACAAGCTGAAGTAGATAGACCATAACTCTTTGCTCCGATATCGGATTTGGGTGAAATTGGTATCATTGGAAAGATAATTCAAAGGTCTTTCATTTCATATAAATTAGACCACCCAGTTCGTCCTGTACAAGGAGTTATGATCGTTTGAAGTTGACCCTAAAAATCTGTTTTGAGAGGCTGAAGTAAAACGCGTATAACTCCTTACGCAGATGTTGCATTTGGATGAAACCAATTTCATTGGAAAGAAGACTCAAAGATCTTTCTTTTGATATATGGTAGATCTCCCAGTTCATTATATTGAGTGAGTTATGATCGCTCAAAGTTGACCCAAAAAACTGGCAGGCCTCAGTATTTTCCTGCTAATTTACTGTTCACAAAAATCCGTTTTGAGAGGCTGAAATAGAATGAGTATAACTCCTTACTCAGATGTTGGATTTGGATGAAACCAATTGCATTAGAAAGAATACTCACAGAGCTTTCTTTTGATATGTGGTAGCTCGCCCAGTTCATTATATTGAGGGAGTTATGATCGTTCAAAGTTGACCCAAAAACTGGAAATTTTCCTGCAATTTTACTGTTCACATCCCGGCCACCGTTTTATAGTTTCGAACGTGCTCGCTTATATCCGAAACTTATCCGTTTTTGAAAATATTTATATCGTCGGAAAGCTTATTCAATAACCTTCGTATGGAAACATCGACGGGCAAATTCCGGTATAAATAAGGTCGATTCCTATACACATATAATCAAACTATACACTTGAAACCATCTCAAAATAATCAATACTCATATATACCTAACTTAGGATCAATACATATACTCCAACACATATAACAATGGCTAATGCACGTAATTAAGCACGGGGTGTTACATCCTTCCCCCCTTAAGGACATTCGTCCTCGAATGTGAATGTAGTTATTTAGCCGAAACAAGTTCGAATTCATAATTGATATTCACGTTATCATATAGATGTTATGCAGATGTAAAAACTTACTTGTTAGTGTACCAGTTCCACACCTTGCACTTCTTTTTCATCTTTGAACAAATAAGGGTATTTCAATTTCATTGCTTCCTCCGCTTCCCATGTAATCTCTTCCCTTTGTTGATTTCTCCAAAGTACTTTCACCGATGCTACTTCTTTATTTCTCATCTTCTTAACTTGACGATCTAATATAGCAACAGGCATCTCCTCGTAGGTAAGATCTTCTGTTACTTGCACATCTTCAGTAGAAGTAATAAGGGACGGATCTCCGATGCACTTTCGAAGCATCGATACATGAAATACTGGATGCACTGATGAGAGTTCCTGGGGTAGCTCTAATTCATAAGCAACTTGCCCACATCTTCGAATAATCCTATACGGGCCTATATATCGTGGACTCAACTTTCCTTTCTTGCCAAATCTCATCACCCCTTTCATTGGCGATACCTTCAAAAATACCCAATCGCCTAACGAAAACTCTAGCCCTCTTCTTCTACTATCCGCATATGACTTGTGTCGACTTTGGGCTGTTTTCAACCGTTGCTGAATCACCTTGACTTTTTCTATGGCTTGATACACAAGATCCGGTCCGAACATAAGAGTTTCACCCGCTTCGAACCATCCTATTGGTGATCTACACTTCCTCCCATATAAAGCTTCATATGGTGCCATTTTGATACTTGAATGATAGCTATTATTGTAGGCAAACTCAATAAGAGGTAAATGATCATCCCAGCTGCCTTTAAAATCTATAACACATGCTCGTAGCATATCTTCAAGTGTTTGAATGGTGCGCTCTGCTTGTCCATCCGTCTGAGGGTGAAAAGCTGTACTCAGATTCACTTGTGTTCCCAAACTCCGTTGGAAAGACTTCCAAAAGTTTGCAGTAAATTGAGTTCCCCGATCTGATATAATAGAAGTTGGCACTCCATGTAATCGGACTATTTCTTTAACATACAGCTTCGAATATTCTTCAACTGTGTAGGTGGTCTTAACGGGTAAGAAATGTGCGGATTTAGTAAGCCTATCCACAATCACCCATATAGAATCAAATTTCCGAGCTGTACGAGGTAAACCTGTAACAAAATCCATGTTGATCATGTCCCACTTCCAAGTTGGAAGATCTATGCGTTGCATATAGCCTCCGGGCTTTTGATGTTCCACTTTAACTCGTTGACAATTTGGACATTCAGCTACAAATTCTGCGATGTTCCTTTTCATGTCATTCCACCAATATATATCTTTCAAATCTTGATACATTTTGGTTGATCCTGGATGAATGGAATACCTTGAAAAATGTGCCTCTGTCATAATCTTCTTCCTTAGCCCGTCTACATCCGGCACACACAATCGGTTTTGGCACTGAAGTACTCCTTCTCGCGTAAGCTCAAATGCCTTGGTTGCCCCACTCTGAACGTTCTCCTTAAGCTGTAAGAAAATAGGATCCGCATATTGCTTCTCTTTCACTTCAGCTACTAATGAAGATTCCGCAGCATTATGTACGATAAGCTCTTTGTCCGGAGTTTCAAGAAGGCGAACTCCCAAACTAGCTAACTGATGAAGATCTTTAACCATCCCTTGCCTTTCTATAGGCATCATCATAGCCTTACGACTTAACGCATCAGCTACTATATTCGCTTTCCCTGGATGATACAAAATATCAACATCATAATCTTTTAATAGTTCCATCCACCTTCGCTGCCTCAGATTTAGATCCTTCTGACTGAAAATATATTGTAAGCTCTTGTGATCAGTATATATATCAACATGAACCCCATATAAATAGTGGCGCCATATTTTTAAAGCAAAGATAACCGCTGCCAGCTCAAGATCGTGTGTAGGATAATTTTTCTCATGTGGCCGCAATTGTCTAGAAGCATATGCTATTACTTTACCATGCTGCATCAATACACATCCTAAACCAATTCTAGAAGCATCACAATACACTGTATACCCTTCTGTACCTTCTGGAAGTACCAACACAGGTGTAGAAGTCAACTTATTTTTCAATTCTTGGAAACTCTCCTCACACGTATCATTCCATTGGAACTTGGATGCTTTATGCGTTAGCTTGGTTAAAGGTGCTGAAATGGAAGAAAAGTCTTTAACAAACCTCCTATAATAACCGGCCAACCCGAGAAAACTACGAATCTCCGTCGGCGTTGTGGGCCTTGGCCAGTTCTTCACAGCTTCTATCTTTTGAGCATCAACCTTTATCCCTTCACTAGATACAATATGACCCAAAAATGCCACCGACTTTAACCAAAACTCACATTTAGAGAACTTTGCATAAAGCTTACAATCACGAAGAGTCTGTAGTGTCTGTCGTAAGTGATTGGCATGGTCCTCTTCTGATCTAGAATAAACTAGAATATCATCTATAAAAACTATCACAAATACATCCAGGAATGGCTTAAACACCCTATTCATCAAATCCATAAAAGCTGCAGGTGCATTTGTTAGCCCAAATGACATAACTAGAAACTCATAATGACCATACCTTGTTCGGAAAGCTGTTTTGGGTATATCTTTTTCTTTGACCCTCACTTGGTGGTAACCTGACCTCAAATCAATCTTAGAAAAGCACTTGGCGCCCTGTAACTGATCAAATAAATCATCAATTCTTGGGAGAGGATATTTATTCTTAATAGTCACCTTATTCAATTGCCGATAATCAATACACATCCTCAGCGAGCCATCCTTTTTGCGCACAAATAACACTGGTGCTCCCCAGGGGGACATACTAGGCCTTATGAATCCCTTCTCAAGCAAATCTTTCAATTGCTCTTTCAATTCTCGCAATTCTGCTGGGGCCATTCTATATGGAGGAATGGAGATTGGTTGGGTGCCTGGAATTACATCAATACCAAACTCTACTTCTCGTTCAGGAGGCAAACCTAGAAGATCTTCAGGAAATACATCAGGAAATTCATTTACCACCGGAACAACGTGAAGAGTTGGTGGCTCCGCTTCTGTATCCCTTACTCTAACTAAATGATATAGGTATCCCTTGGAAATCATTTTTCTTGCTTTGAAATAAGAAATAAATCTACCTCTTGGTGCGCCGATCTTACCTAGCCATTCAATAACTGCTTCATTCGGAAAATGTAAATACATCATTTTTGTACAACAGTCAATTTTGGCATAACAAGACGCCAACCAATCCATACCCATTATAACATCAAAATCTACCATTTCTAGTTCCACGAGATTAGCCATCGTGTCTCGACCACACACAGTTACTACACAATCTTTATAAACTCTTCTAGCAATAATAGATTCCCCAACCGGGGTAGACACTTCCAACGGCTTATCTAATAATTCGGGGGTTCTTTTGAACTTTCCAGCAACCAAAGGAGTAACATATGATAATGTAGAACCGGGATCAATTAGAGCATATACATCAAATGAAAATATGGACAACGTACCCGTAACCACATCTGGGGAAGCCTCTAGATTTTGTCGATCCGCTAAAGCATAAGTGCGATTCTGAGTCCCGCTGGAACTGGCGACTCTTGTTTCGTTTCTAGCGTGACCCACGGGTCGTGCGCCTCTACCAGAATAAGATACCGGTGACGATGATGCAACAGCTGATCCCGAAGGTCGTGCTACACCACCTGCGCCCCTTCGTGGGCATTCTCTCATCATATGCCCTGTCATACCGCACCAATAACAAACATTTGTTCCCATTCGACATGCGCCCATATGATTCCTTCCACATTTATTGCATGGCTCTCGAGGATGTCTCAGTTGGATCATATTCCCTTGCCCATGATAACCCACTGATCGCGAACTATGACCCTCACTTCTTTGCCCAATTTGACTGCCTCTGAACCCCTGATGCTGTGGTGGAGCACTAGCTGCAGAATAAGAAAATAATGGCCTAGGTGGTCTAGCAGAAAATTGAGGTCTAAAACCTCCCTGTGGAGCCATAAACTGCCCTGTAGATCTGGACCTCTTAGAAGATCCACTTTCAAATTCCTGCGTTCTTCTTCTCTGCCTCTGATCTTCCATTTTCTGTGCAAATGCTTGGATCCTAGCTATATCCATATCTTTATTCAGTGCAGCAATAGTACAATCCCTAACCAAATACGGATCCAATCCGTTCACATACCGATGAACTCTGTCATCCATAGTAGCTATAACATTAGGAGCATATCTGGACAAGGAATTAAATCGAAGACTATACTCCCTCACACTTGTATTACCCTGCCGAAGATTTAAGAACTGATCCGCACGGGCCTGACGAGTCTCATATGGAAGATAATGATCAATAAATGCCTCTTTGAACTCTTTCCAAGTAGCTGGGGGTGCATCAATGCCCCTCGACCGTTTCCAGTCTTCATACCAATATATAGCCTCACCTTTGAATCTATACGCGGCTAACTCCACTGTCTCTCTGCCCGATACATGCATCACCTCTAGGGCCCTTTGGATTTGATCAATAAAGTCCTGCGGATCTTCGTTAAGATCGGATCCGGTAAAAGTAGGCGGATCCATCTTAAGAAAATCTTGTGTCCGAAGACTAGCCGCCCTATCAGTACTGCTAGAACCCGCGACAGGAATGGATTGCCCTTGGACTTGCCCAGCAACTATACGAGTCAAAAGTTGCACTGCATTTCTAAGATCTTGATCAACAACATTAATAGGTGGCTCTGGGGATATAGTTCTCCTCTCCCTTATTTCTTCTGGACTGGGGGAAGTTTCTGATGCATGCTCAGCTGGAGCCTCACTTTGATTAGCTGGTATAGTGGGTGACTTACTAGTCCCCTCTCCGGCAGCCACATCTACTTGCTTACCGGTATTCTTGCTTCTGGTAACCGGCATCATTACTATAATAAGAGAAACAAACTGACTCAGTGGTCAACTATGACTTCATATACAATATAAGCTCTATCGCACGATCTAAGACATGAAGAAAAGAAACAATTCCTAAATGTCCATAGCCTCCTGTTTATAGATGTGGTGCACAACACACCGATAAACAAGACTCTACGTAGACACGGCTTTGTAGACTCACTAGGACGAACCTCTCTGATACCACTTTTGTCACGGCCCAAATCCCATCGGGCCGGACTGGCACCCGAAGCCGAGAAGGCCCGGGAGAACCCGTTCAAATACCTGTACTTTCCCTTACATGTCACCAAAAATTTGGGCAGCACTTCGCTGCATATAAAAGGGTCTAATTACCTGTATCAGCACAACACGCACAAATATATATACATATATATAATACTTGGCCGTCGGGGCCACCCCATATAAGAATATAACATCACTATATAAACTTCCATGACTTTACCCTTCTTTATGTCTACAAAGCCTCTAGGATATACATGACATAACTAGGGTCGGGACAAACCCCCGCCCACACATGACTCCTGCACAATAACAAAATATAAGGAACCGACTCGGAAAGCTCCGAAGTAAACTGGAGCTCACCAACAGTAGCTGTATGACCTGGCTCCTATCTATGCTGTGAATGAGCTGAAGTACCTGATCCTGCAGCATGAAATGCAGGTCCCCCGTGAGGGACGTCAGTACGAAATATGTACTGAGTATGTAAAGCTGTAAATAATCATATGTGATATGGGGGGGTCAAGAAAATCATACACATGTGAATAAATCATAATAAAAGTGAACCACACTTCATAAACACTTTTAGGATCATGTACATTATTATTAATCTGAATTGGGTTCTTGAATACAAACACATTTGTGGAACGGTATACATTCGTTCATTTCATTCTTTACAATTATTATTCGCCATTACCTCCTCCTCCCGAACCTCCAACCACCTAACAATAATCAATACTGTACCGTACTGTGACCATTAGGCTGCCCCCAGTACATATCAATTGGGATCGACCCATGCTAGGCTTATGCCCCTGGGATACCACCCACACGTATATCAAGTAGCACATAAGAGATTTTTCCAATAACTCAGTTCAAAAGCTTTTGAGATTATTACATTAGTGTTCATGCCAATATAGCACCTTTGGAACAATGATACATCAATAGGAATCAAGTAATAGACCTTCTATACAATAACGATGTAATAAGGACTCATTGGTACATCAACAGTATGTTTCAGAATCATCAATATCACAACAATGAAATAGGAGCCTCTTGGTATATCAATGAAATATTTTTGACACTGTATAGAATGGAAACAACTTCATTGGTAATGTAGAACAATACATGTGTTTGGATAACCCCGGAATCTTACTTGATGGAACATTGGTGTTTTCATGCCAAAGAATATCGTTAGAGTATGCTTTACATACCTCGTTGTAGATTCGGATACCAATTCAACACAACTTCCCGCCTTTACAAATCACTTATCTACAATGAAATATTTGGCATCTAGTATTAGCAACCCAACACCACAATTCTCTTCCATAATTCCATACAACCAATATTTGCAAAGCATTCCAAAAACCAACTTGAACAATAGGTTTATGTGTATATATATATATAATCATCATTTCAATACCATATCATCAATACCACATCATCCCTTCACAATTCAACATAATCCAACCATGCACAAGAATTATCCAACATCATTTCCAATCATCTTTCAACAACAATCAAATAACATACTTCTTATGCTCACATGCATATATATATATATATACATATCCATATAAATAACACCAACATAATTTACATCCTTACCATAGAATGGCCCTTTGGGTTTTGAAGTCCTGTTGGCACAAATAAAGGGTGCTTCTCGAAGCCCTTGAGACGATGAACACAACTACGGAATCAATTTGGACTTTCCACGGTTGAATCACAAGATAATTAGAGTTGAAAATCAGGCTAGGGTTTGTTCTTTCCTCTAATTGATGAAGAAACTGATTTTTGAGCTCATATACATGTATATATACACATATTCCCGTCCATAATACCATAGAAAATGACCAAAGTGCCCTTAAAATTTAAATAATGTCAAATATGTCCTCCGGTGGACTGTTTTGACAAGCTGAAGTAGATAGACCATAACTCTTTGCTCCGATATCGGATTTGGGTGAAATTGGTATCATTGGAAAGATAATTCAAAGGTCTTTCATTTCATATAAATTAGACCACCCAGTTCGTCCTGTACAAGGAGTTATGATCGTTTGAAGTTGACCCTAAAAATCTGTTTTGAGAGGCTGAAGTAAAACGCGTATAACTCCTTACGCAGATGTTGCATTTGGATGAAACCAATTTCATTGGAAAGAAGACTCAAAGATCTTTCTTTTGATATATGGTAGATCTCCCAGTTCATTATATTGAGTGAGTTATGATCGCTCAAAGTTGACCCAAAAAACTGGCAGGCCTCAGTATTTTCCTGCTAATTTACTGTTCACAAAAATCCGTTTTGAGAGGCTGAAATAGAATGAGTATAACTCCTTACTCAGATGTTGGATTTGGATGAAACCAATTGCATTAGAAAGAATACTCACAGAGCTTTCTTTTGATATGTGGTAGCTCGCCCAGTTCATTATATTGAGGGAGTTATGATCGTTCAAAGTTGACCCAAAAACTGGAAATTTTCCTGCAATTTTACTGTTCACATCCCGGCCACCGTTTTATAGTTTCGAACGTGCTCGCTTATATCCGAAACTTATCCGTTTTTGAAAATATTTATATCGTCGGAAAGCTTATTCAATAACCTTCGTATGGAAACATCGACGGGCAAATTCCGGTATAAATAAGGTCGATTCCTATACACATATAATCAAACTATACACTTGAAACCATCTCAAAATAATCAATACTCATATATACCTAACTTAGGATCAATACATATACTCCAACACATATAACAATGGCTAATGCACGTAATTAAGCACGGGGTGTTACATCCCTGTGAGAGCCAGTTGATTGTGGACTTTGTTTTCCAGAATTTTTCTTCACACTCCAGAGCAAAATTATATTCTGCTAAGAGTTCATTCTTAAGATTGTGAAGAAAAGAACTATACTGATAATGATCAAATCTTTTAATACCATCTAGTTTAGCAAAAATTCTATTGATTTTTTTAAAGATGTTGCCAAAAACTTTGGTATTCCAATCCCTGACCTTTTGTTGAAATTGGCCCATGGTGGGAAGAAGAGGGTTAGCGTTATCAAAATTATGGTTGACCAGGCCTTGAAAGGAGCAATGATTACACCACATGGGCTCGAACCTAAAAGGTTTTTGGGCCTGGTGAGGTCTATCACCAGAGGTATCTATGAGCATGGGAGAGTGGTCAGATTTTATTCTTGGAAGGTGGGTGACAGTAGCCTCGAGATACTGGTTGATCTAGAGGTTATTTGCCAGGCACCTATCAAGTCTTTTAAGGATGGGGTGGCCCCTATTTCTATAACGTTTATTGGTCCAAATAAACTTACTCCCTTTATATCCTAGGTCAATCATATTACACTGGTTAAGACATTGTCTAAAGTTATTAACTTTATTAACATTGATGGGGGTCCATCCAATTTTTCTAAAGCCACTAAGACTTCATTGAAGTCTTCACCCATAGTCCAATTTCCCTTATTACTTTGGGAAATATGACACAGTTCATCCCACAGTTGGGTACGGATTTGCAAGTTGGGGATAGCATAAATAGCCAAAAAAAGCTAAGAAGGTTGATCAAAACATACCGTGATAATAACATAGATACCTTGAGTGGAGGTGAGTAAGTTATAAAGGTGAATGGAGTCGTCTCTCCACATCACAGCTATGACTCCCATCAGACCAACAACAGACGGTTGGATGAACTGGTCAAAGCCAAGTGCATCACACAAGATTTTGTGTTCCTGTATCTTAGTTTCTAAAAGAACTAACATAGCGGTCTTATGAGTGTTGACCTTGTTGTGGCAATGCCGTAAAAAACTAGCACTATTTACCCCCTTGTGTTCCAAATGATGAACTTCATAGTGTTCAGGTTGTTGGTTTGCTGACACATTAGGGTTTTTCCTTTTTCGTTGAGTGATGTCTGAGGGCTCAGTATCACTGTCGTCGCTAGCTTGTTTGTCACATTCTTCAATATCAGTATGAAGGATTTCCTCATCCCCATTGAGTGTGCTATAATAACTGAGTTGAAGGGCTCGTTGAAGTTTTTGTGAAGGGTTCTTTCCAACACTAAGAGTTCCTGGTTTGGTTCTCTGGAGGAGTTTAGAAAGAACTTCATTTCCTGATTGCTCTATTTGAGAGCTTCGAGTATGGACTTGCTTTCTTCGCCTTGGCCTTTTTTCTCCTGAAGTATGGACAGAGATTGTATATGGGGAAGGGGGAAGTTGGGGTCCATTGAGTGAAGGTCGGTGAATGGTTGGCCTTGAGGTATGATGAGGTTTGATAGAAGGGTAGTGTTTGAAACATACTCTTCATGAGAATGTTCAGCTCCCCCACTAAGGCAATTTCTTGGAGATGTGGTATCTGAGTTGCTAGTATGGATTGTTGCTAGAGCTCCAATCCCATTTGTTGTACCGCATGGTCTGTGATCTCCTAGGCTACTTGAGCAAGATAGACTGGGTTGTTGATTATCAGGGTTACAGGTTGGTTTCCTATTTTTAGTTTCAGTTGTAGCTATTTCCCTTCGAGTGTTATCTCCATCCACGATATTGGATGCCAGTCCGATTGTGTTGGAGTGGTGACATAGAAGGATGGCTCGATGGAAGCTGATTGGGAACTTGGAAGGTTTTCCATTTGGAGTGATCTTGGTTGCAGAGGTTGGAGGACGTTTGGAGGAGAAGTGAGTCGTTGAGCATGGTGAAATAATTAATGGGAGGTTAGCTGAAGAGTTAGTGGATGTGACTCTTAGGGTCTTTTCAGCCTTCTTAGATTGATGATTACTTGCATGGGGGACGAAGCTGGTGTTTCTCGAAGAGGTGGCCATGGGACTCTCCATAGGTTCCCCTGAAGGAGGGGGGTGGATGGGGGCTTCATTAATTTCTTTGGTTTTAGAGAAGTTGCTGCCAAAGTAATTAATGAAAACAAATATGACAGCCTTTCCTTTATTATCCTTTTTGCTGGAGTAATTTGTATTATTAATTATTTTGGAGGGAGGGGAACTAAAGTTATTTTTGGAGTGGTTGGTTAAGTTAATGGGTCATGTGGGTCCATTATGAGGAGGCCCATTTTCGCTATTAGAACTATTCCCATTACCAGTAAAGGTATTAGGAAATGGGACAGACGTTTGTTCATTCAGATCCATAGGATTTGTGGAAGATTTAGGTAACATACTTGGTGGTCTTTCTGCGCTGGTTACTTGTGAATGGGTCCTCTGTTGGGTTATTTTTCCTTATCTCTCCTGAGTTGTTGCCGCTTATTTGGAAAAGGTACTAATTGCTATTTATCTTCTTCTTTCCTATGCTTTTCAATGGCTTGGGGTTATGAGGTGGTGATGGTTAGAGAATTAGTTGTTATAGTGTGAGAGAAGTTTTTGACTATATGTCCAATTCTTCCACAAGTAATGCATAGCACTCCCCCCCTTTAGACCACCTTTTGTATGTGGGTACAAATTTTGACTTTCGTTTTGACAGGAACTACCAATGGGATTTGTATGCAGATCCTAGCATATCTTCCCCTGAGTGTAGCTGACGTGCACGTATCGATCTTGAGTATTTGTCCCAATTTCCTACCAATTTTTTTCAGGATGATTCTATCATAGAATTCTCTGGGTAATTGAGGGAGTCTTACCCAAATCGCTGTGTGTGTTAGCTTTGCTTTTTTCGGGATAAAATTTGGTTCCCATGTCTTTACGAATAGAAAATTCCTAGTGACAAACCATGGTCCTCCATGTAGGATTCTTTAAGTATTTTTCACTTTTTCAAATTTTGTTGTGTAGAAGTCGTGCCCAAGATCGATAAGTGTTAGAGGTTCAAAGGGCTTCCACATGTCTTCCAACTTGTTCTTAAGGTATGCATGGGCTAATTTTTCCCCAAATAGCTTTACAATTATCGCATGTTGCCATGGTTGGTAGATCCGTAGTTTGTCTTCCTATGATAGCATTATCGTTTCTTCATCTGGGTCAGTCACCAATTCGCTTAGTTGTGTGGGCCTGACATAGGCAAGGTTGATGTCCTCACTTTTGTTGAGTAGAGCATCCTTGAAGCTGGTTCTAGGTACCTCTAGTGGTACAATTGGGTCTTCCTCCATGTTGGTTGATTGATCTGGTGGTTTTGGTGGTTTCGATTGAGGGGTGGTGTAACTACGCTCTATCGTGGGTCGGATATTTTTTTTCCTGCTTATACCATATAACAATACAAATTTATTATACCGTAAATATGTATTCCTATACCAAAGAAAAAGTAGCATGTGAAATTATTGAGTCACGCAATTGAAGAGTATAAATAAAAACAACAGACGTATTCGTCAAAGAACATGAGTGATCTAGTGGCATGGTGCATAAATACTTGGATTCGATTCCAAGGTACCAAAATGATTCACTTTGTAGTTGATTTAGATGTTTAAAATGGACAACGTTTATTTTAGATGTCAAAATAAAAGATCGTGTCAAATTGAGGGTTCTATCGATATATTTGATCTTTGCAATTTAGCATTCTTTGAGGATACTTTTAATTATTTAAAAATATAATGTGGGTCCCCTTTCACTATAACCTCTTTTTCTTTTTTCACCCCTTCAACCCCACCTCTTTCGGTTCACCTCTCCACTAACATACAATATTTAAATTTTTAAATTTAAATTTACTCATGTCATTTCATTGCACAAATTAAACTAACACAATTACAAAATCAAAGGGCAGAAAAAAGTAGTAATGGACTTTTGGTCATGAAATAAGAAAATTATTTTATTTATAAATTTTAAAATTAAAGTCGAGTTGTGTTGGACATAATTTTTGTAATAAAGGACCCCTTCAGTCATAGATAGTATTCATAATATTGCATCTACATTTTTACTTTATTTTGAAATATTTATTTGACCATAAATAAATCAAATATAACTTGAAGTTGTATTTAAAAATTTGAAAAACATCTCAAAAGGTGTTTTCATTATTTATGATTTCACTTTTTGTACTTTTTGCTTTATTTTTTTTCGAAAAAAAATAAATTTTGATTTACTTTCGTCAAATAAATCCAGTTTCATAGAATTTTTAAATTTATTTTTTACATTTTATATATTTTTTTAAAAAATACATTTGAGTTCTAAATATCAACTAAAATACTATGAGCAAATACAACTCAACTCGATTTTCAACTTTAAAAATTTCAAATAAAGTGAATATATTTTTAATTTTCATGATCATACGCCTAGTTAAATTTGAAAGCTAGATAGTGAATGTTTGATAATGAGTACTACCGGTGAATGAAATTATCAAAATAAAGAAGAATCAAATTTGTCAGGGTAAATAAGCCTTTGTTGGTGTTTAATCTCACTTCACAGACGACTACTAACGTGGATAACATGGTTTACTTTTGCTGTTGGTGCTTTCACCATGTTGAATTGTCTCGGGGCTGATTATGACCGCTTCTACAGAGATGTGAAGGATTTGATTTCTAAAAAATACGATTTGCATATTGAAGTGAGAAAAGGAGATGTTGTCTTTATCTGAATTGGAGAGAAAATATGAAGAGGTTGTTATTCTTGTTGATGATCTTCAAGAGCAAATCGAACATATTGGAGGAGAACTCAATTCTCAAAAAGGAAAAGTAGAAAATGGAACCTCTGGAGAGGGAAATTGAGGAGGTAGAGGAAGAGAGATTCGTAGAAAGAAGCAAGTGGTTGCTAATATTGAACATGATGTAGAGAAGTTTGAAAAGCGACGAAGAAAACCATAAAGCAGACCTTGCGAGTGCACAAGCTGAGGTAGAAAAACTTGGTACCCAGGTTGAGGCAGCTAAAACAATGAAGGAGGAACGTGAGCAGCGGAATAATGCAGCTCTACAAGAGATTGAATCAATCAGTAGATGCCTACTAGATCAATAAGTTACATTGCTACACTTTGAAATTGAGTATGTTTATCTGCTCTATCGTTAATGGTCAATGGTGTATGTAACTAGTTCATGAATCTAAACATGCAAGACCTTAGAAGGTCAAACACTTAATGTTTACTTTTTACCCCTTGGATAATTACATAGAGGAGAATTCTAACAACTTAATGTAAATAATGCAATCACAAATATAAACGCCAATACAGAATATCCTCATTGCCTAGTAATAATTGGCTAAACCTTGTGACCGAAAAAAAGAAAAAGATTACAAGCATTCAACATTGCAGATGTCATTAGCAATTCATTCAATAGTTAAGCTTTGATAAAAGGGTTATGCAAAGTACTGCGTTCAATTACTGGTAGATCTCTCTGTAACAATGTTGTTGTGTTGAACTTTTGGTGTTCTTTTTTAAATAATAGTGATTAATTGCTATACACGCATAATAATATTTGACATTTAAAGATTGTTTGATTAGTATAGGCAAAAGTGTTTTTTTTTTTTTTCATTTCTTAATATTATCTACATATTTACAAGAAAAACTTAACTTTACTATGTACTTTTTCTTTATACAAAATGAAAAGCTTTGTGCAAAGGACTTTATTACCAAACGCTATATCCTAGAAAATCTTTTAATTGATGAAAGTATGTACTAATATAAAATATTCTTTGTCATAAATGGTCTATTAAAGTGAATATACCAAAAAAGACAGCCCAGTGCACTAAAGTGATTGTTATTTTTTATGTTGCTTATTCCTGTTCGTTGAATAACAGACTGCTTATGAAAATTAAACTCTTTTTTTTTTGTCATTTGTGCAGAGGAAGAGGAAACAGTTCTGGGCTAGCTACAAATAACAGCAAAATATGTGAAGATCTTATGTTTGTATTATTGTTGTATCAGTACTGTATTATTATATTGATATTCGAATTTCCTATATGATTAAACATTTGGGATTGGTCAATATTTGATCTTTCATGATCTGCTAGATCTATGCTATTTCCTTAAAGGTTCTTATATAATTTTGTCTATTATTTTAATTCTAATTCAGAAATATAGAATTTTAAGCTGAAAAAAAATCGTTGGAGGAGTTAAGTTAGTTGACTAAGCAAACATAGAGAAATGAACAGACGAAGACTGTGCTTTTGGGAAAAACTAGATTAGATTGTTATTAGAGTCTCTCTAAAATGCCACTTTTGTAAACTCAATTTGTCATTTAGACACAAGTTTGAATTTATTGGTGAAATAGATCCACAAGTTGACAATCCTTGTATATATCCAAGTGATATTAAACAATAAAAAATAGTCATTATCGCTAGGTGTTATGAAATCAAACAGAAATAGGCAATATAATAAACAAAAGAAAACAAGAACACAGATTTCACGTGGAAATTCTAGATAGGAAAAACTACGGGCATAGGAGGAGAAAAATTTACTATAGCGGAGAAGAATAGAAGGAGGAGCCGAAATCTCAATAACAAATGAAAAACCATCAAAAGTCAACCCTCTAAATCACACTTATATAATAAGTGCGTACAAGAAAATCCTAAGCCCAAAAACATACATGATCGGCCCGATCCCCCGCTACCACCACAGATCCCAAGAAATTCTCATAATTACAGTTTTACCAATATGAGTCGCACAACGATCTTTTCGGACTAGATTAATAAAATTCTGGTCACAAACTCTAACACTAGGTATATTAGAAACCATTGCATTACTATTGTCAGGAATTTCCGAATAACTATTATACACGCCTTAATATCAAATAAAATGTATAACTAATACAAATATTAGTTACACATAATTTTGAAAAGTTTTCATGTTCCACATCACATAAGTCACAAGTACTTAAAAGCATGTGATGTTGATCTTACTCAAATGCTCTAGTCTAAAAGCTTTCATTGACAAGATTTTCAATAATCAGCAGAAAAAAATGCAAAAGTTTCTTATAATTTGTCACTCTTACGTATTTTTGGACCTAATTTTTCATCTCTAGACGGTATTTCTGATGTGTTTTACACTTAATTTAAACACAAAAGAATTATCTTATTTTTTCCAGGTCCACAAAAAGAGAAAGTACTCCCTAAAAATCAATTAATAGGGGTAATATGATAAAGTTACTACACCAATTATTGTTTTCTTAATAGATATATCAAGTCAAAATGTGATAAGTAAATCCGTAAAGAGGAAATAAAGAATAGGTGCATATATAATTTAATTCATTGTTTTGGCTTTCACCTGAATAGGTGCATAATTTAATAAAAATTCTTCTTAATTTTGAGCACGTCAATTCTTAAGAGGTGTGTCAAATTATGACAACACTAACTAATATGAACCGGAGGGAAAAGCTTTTTTGGTTTCTGCATATGGGTTTTGGGTTGTTCTTTTTTGTGTTAGTAGGGTGAAAATTTCACTATGATTTTTCTATTAAAATCGATGTGATTTCCATGCTTGTTGTGCGATCTAATCCTAATGGATTTTGTTTTTGATGAGCATGATCTTTTAGATAAAAGTGGTTGATTTGTGGCATCCCAGCTGGTCCTCCATATCACACCAAATTCAAGGAAAAGTTAGTTGTGTCCAACAAGGATATAGAGAGTGACCTCATGGATCAAACAAAAGGTCTGGATAATGAGAGTTTAAAGGAAGAGAATTTGAGATTAAGACAACGAATGATGAAAATGTATCGAGATTGGGTCAGTGGGATGCCTCCTCTTCCGTTCCTCACTATTGACCCTGCAAATACCTTGAGTCTTCCACCAAAATCGCAAAGTCAGTTTCTTACTATTGTCGATGCACCACAGCATGCCGAAGAATTCATTCCACATCAAATGCACCCCAATACTTCCATCACTCATTCTTTAGCTCCTCAGTATAATCCTACCACATTCATAGCACCATATACCGTCTGTGCTTTTCTTGCTCAACCTTCTACTGAGGCTTCCACTTTGGCTATCAATCCAACGATTGTGCTACCCCAATCCACTAGTGAATTCACATTCAATACTCTTGATGATCATTGTTATACTCTTTAGCCCACAGTTAAGTTAAGTGGACCGCCAAAATTTCTTATCAAGAAGCCTAGCATGCCAGAAAAGCCAAAGAAAATGATGGCGAAAGTAAAGAGTGTAGAAAATGCTATGAAAAGTTCCTTGGGACTTGTGGGTTATGAAGATGTTTCATATAAAAACTTGGGCATGTTTTCACATGTTAACCTTCCTCCAAGCTTTGAAATATCAAAATTTTGGGAGCCTGATGGACAGAAGGATTCTATGAAACATTTGGGATGACATTGCAACCAATCAAGGGAAACTAAAGGAAAGAAGAAAGAAAACACACCTATTGTCATGCTAGAGCCAAAGAAGAGTTTGAGACGTCCAACTCACCAATACTGTCAACTTCAATTTCGAGATTACAAATCGAAAACACTTACTCATCTGCAACAAGGTTCCTCTTTTTAAATTCCGAGTAATTCCATTCCACTTCCTCAATGTTCCTTGAACAATGCACAATTGTATACTCATCCATCTTCTTATCCACAATGGCATGCACACATGTCCCTCAACATCGTCCTTGACCCCCATAAATTTACCAAGGAACCTCTAAATCCAATTTTCATCTGAGGCTAGAGTTCGCAAAGAGGAGAAAGGAAAAGGATAATTTCAGACCAATTGGAGAGTCATATGCCAGTTTATTTCAAAGATTGGTACAGTTAGGCATGACCACTCCTCTCCTTGGGTATACTCTCAATCCACAGTAAAAAAGTTTTGATCCTAATGTACGATGTGCATATCATTCTCATGTTCAGGGTCACAGTGTTAAAGATTGTCGTGCTTTGAAAAGAGAAGTTAAAAAAATGATTCAAGATGGATCAATTATAGTGCAGAACATTGATAGTGAGGGAAGCTCTAGTCGTGCTGATATGCAAACCAGTGGCTAAATTATCAGGTTGAGCAATTGAGAAGTCACGCCTCTCCCTACTTGTCACACCCCTTTTTTTCAAAAAGATATAGATTTTTAAGTTCGAAAGGGTTTTTATTGTTAAGTGACAAAAAGATGAAAATTTTGTTACGAAAAGGATCTTTTACAATCAAATTCAGAGTTGCCACTTGACAAAAATCGGGTGTGCCAAGTCACCTTTGGAAATCATTTTTCAAAACAGTTTGACTCTAAATACTGATCTGCGAACAAAGATTTCGGCTAAGGGATTCTATTGACCGAGGGGAAGGTGTTAGGAACCCCTCGATTCCGTGGTTCGACTACGGTCGCTTGGTGGAACATATCGGCTAATTTGACACCACGAATGTATAAACCACAAAAAAAACGCAAAACAATTAATCAAACAAAAACAATTCAAAGTTCAATGTCCAGTCCGATTATACAGTCCGAAATAGAAAAAGTACGGAAATATAAACCTACTCTATTCTAAACTAATCCTAAACTACGCTCCATGGATTTACTCCGTGCCTTGGGCCTTGATCACAAACTTCCTTCAAAGACATAATACGTCGGGGCATTCTCCGGTGAATAAGTACATGAAACCTCGGGGCATTCCCCGGCAAATGAATACAATTTCAAATTTTATGCGATAAAGAAGAAAGAACGATTCACACACTCAACAAATCACCATTTCTAAGTTTGCTTACCCAACTTAAACATTTTTTCCTATTTAATTCGACGACATATCACGTTCAACATCCACAATGAATCGAAATACCATAACATTCACTTTTATCAATTTTCGATTCCCATTCCCCAAATAACTAATTTTAATTCTTGATGAGACATTATTTCATCACGCAAGCCATAATCAATCCATAATCAAGGATATCAAACACCGAATCACAACAACCAACAATTTACCTTATCACATATCAACTAACACACCGTATTCAATTCAAAGCAACTAACATGACAAATAACAAAATCAAAAAGAGAAGGAAGAGAATTGGATCTCAATTCGAAGATTCCAAAATTTAGTATTAACCGGGTGAAGAGACGAAACCCACGACCGAACCTCGGATTGAACTTCCTCAGCAACGG
Organism: Capsicum baccatum var. pendulum; assembly: GCA_030864225.1. Lineage (NCBI taxonomy): Eukaryota > Viridiplantae > Streptophyta > Magnoliopsida > Solanales > Solanaceae > Capsicum > Capsicum baccatum. The sequence goes on along the minus strand of CM061561.1, from coordinate 254,110,461 downwards.
AACCAACTCGATATCAAAAACGAGAAAATATCAACCACCAATCCCACAATGACTGGATCCCGATATAACTTGGACTCACCAAATCAGAACCGAGTTAGGTGTCACTTCTTCATTCATTTTTTCTGATGGACATCATCGGAATAGAATTGGTTAGAGTCAACTTCGACTGGGACTTGGCTGGAATCAAACAAAGGATGGATTTAGAGTTTTTGGTCACTGCTTTTGGGGGTTTGAAGCGCATTTGGTCATTTTTATTTCCAGGGGTATTTTTCGATGTTGTAACAGTAACCACGGGGTAATTCCAGCGATGATTTTGCCGAAAAAAGTTGAACCAACACCTGCTTCTTTTTACTCTCTCTGTTCCATTCTCTCCCTATTTTTATCTCTCTCTTCTTCGATCAACTCTCCCCTTCTCACTATTTCTCTCTCTCTCGGTCTCTTTCTCCTCCCCCTCTCTCCCTTTTCTCAATGTTAGATTACTCTCTAGCTCACTATGTGTATGAGTGTGTTAGTACGTGTGTGTAAATTGAAGGAATCCTTATGTCATGTGCTTGAATCTGTGAGAGATTGGTGTACGTATATGCGATGGTATGTGGATGGAATAATAAAAATGGAGTGGTGTCTTGCTATATGTTGTCGTGAATGGAGAATAAAAGGAAGATATCCTTCCTCCACTATGGCTCCCCCTCCCTTTTGTTATATTGTATCTATTATTTTCCTTGTAGGCCTCCCAGAAAAATGGAATCCTCCTCCTTTTTGTTGTTAGTGTATTATATATAATCATGTGTTTCCAGTGAAAGAAATTAAACATGAATGGGGTCGTGGAATCTTCTATGGGGCCCCTCTATTTTTTTTGTTGTTGTAAAAGTGAGTATATGTATCCAATTCCGTTATGTCTTTGATGAAAAAAGTGTAGATGGGGTTAAGAGAGTGATGTGGGGTAGGTGGTAGGGGTAGGTTGTTAATTTTGTTATTAAGAGAATATTGGAGATTGGGTTTGTTAGGGGTTTGTTATTTTTGTCATTTTGTGAAAAAAAATCGTAGAACGGGTGAAGGTATGTGGTAAGGTGAGATAACAAAAATGAATAAAATAAAGTTTCGGGAGGGACAAAATTAGGTGTCTACACTACTAGGAAGAGGTTAGGTAGTTTGTTTTATTTTATTTTCTGTTATACGAATTATTTCAGAGTTGTAGTTCGGGATCTATCTTGTTTTGTCCCTTTGTTGTTACGTTTAAACCCTTCTATCTTTCATTTTAGTTAAATGGGGTGTCCCATTTTCCTTTGTATTTTAAAATATATGTTGTTTGTTTGTTTTCTTTGCATAGTACATTTTATGTTGATTCAAGTGATATGACATGCTATCGGAATTTTCAAGAAGATCTTAAAATCCTGTTTAAGCATGAAAATTGAATCAGAGGGTTAAAGTCAGAAAAAGAGAGCATTTGAGAAAATAGATAGAGTGTGAGCTATTGGTGATCAAGTTGAAGCCTTCTTTGAAAATCAAGGCCATTGTTTTCGAGAATCACAAGAATAACTTGTTCATCAATTGAAAATCATAGCTCAATTAGGTCAAATAGTGAATGCGTGATCCCTATATCAAAAGGAACAGAAAGAAAATCAGCTCCACGAAAGCATGAGTCACTCGATTTGAGGAATGTACAACAATGGTGGAGTGTGTTGAAGGAGTAGCAACACATAAGATCAGTCAAAGTTAGTGTTGTAAAAATTTCACGAATGATCTTCATCTTTCACTGTCATATTGCATGATATGTATTTGCATTTTTAAGAATTGATATAACGAAGGCATTTTATTCTGCTATCCAAACATTTTGTCATCCTTTGTTTACCCCATTTGATCCTTAGTTTTATTTTCCTTCATACTCCTCTTTTGGAATCAAAATAGAGTCAGAAAAATTCTAGAAAAGTGTCTAAAAAATAGAGTCGGAAAAGTTTCGAAAGAAAAGAAGAAAAAAGAAGGGTAAAAAAAAGGAAAAGAAATCAAAGTCAAGAAAAAGGACAAGTTGTCAGGACTACGCATGACCTTAATTTCCTCTCTCGAGAGTGAGATACATAGGCCGCCCTACTAGGAGCTCGGTCCAACCAAATAAACAATTTAAAGTTACCCAGTCAAAAGAGACTGGGGCATGAGTTAATCCTCATTGATTGAGTTGATTCCAAAAGTTGTAAGACCTACACCATTTCAAGTGTCATTTGAGCCTCATATCATCCTTTCTTTCTAACCTTATCCGAAAGCCAAGTTATAATTAAAGAATGGCCTTTAGATCAATCTTTGAGGATTTTAAGGCTAGGCATGCAAGGGATAAGATGATGCATTTGGGAACTACTTGTCTTTCTCAACATAAGGAATCAAGAGAGAAACAAAAATGAGTGAGCCTTATTGGTGAAAACCCTCGCGGCCACCGTAAGATGATGGTAAGTTGAGAGAGAATGAATGAGAGTCTTATTGATGAAAACCCGCACGGGAACCGTAAGATGAATGTGGGTTGAGAGAAATGAAAATAAGAGTCTCATTGGTGAAAAACCTTCACGAACACCATACGGAGATGGTGAGCTGAGAGAAAAATGAGAGGAGCTTATTGGCAAAAACCCTTCCAAGTGTCACTAGCACAATGAGATCTCTGAATGCAAATTGGCCCAAAGAAGTAACTTGATTTCAGGATCATTCACTCAACAACAATTGGTGAAAGTTGGATGGAAAGATCGGATAGCTTAATCCAAAATGCATGTCATAATCATTAGAGTTGACTGTCACTTTCAGATAAATTTTGCTTTTCTCTGTTTCAGTGGGGACATTCATTGCCTTTTATTTCTTCTCTTTATTTTTATTTTATTTTTCTTGAGTCAATTATCTGAAATAAAAAAAATTATTGTCATTTTTTCTCTTATCCTTGAGTCAAGTCCATGTCAAAACTAGTGAGAAATGATTTCAAAACTTTCTACCAGTCTTCCCAATTGCAAGCGGAAAAGCTAAAGACCAACACATGAAAGATATATGATCATAATTCAAAACAAAGCAAAGAAAGTTCATCAATTGACAGGTTCTTGGATGTGTGGAAATATTCAGGTTTCAAAAGATGCATCTCAGGGGCAGGGTAAAATAGATATTCGGTGTTTGAATCAAAGTCACTTTCCTTAATCTAGGTTTGGGTCAATGATGCGATATGACAGGGGTAAATATCAGTAATCGAAAGCAAATATGGAGGAAACAAGCGCTACCGCAGATGTTCGGAAGGCCGAGTGTTGCAAGCAACCACTAAGTTTTCAACTAATAAATTTTTCCTTGATGAAGCAGGGCAAAGTTCTATTCATTAAATTCAACTGCCGTTGGGAAAGCATATCCGGGAATTCACTTCATGCTCCGAATCCTCAATGGGACATTACCTCTTATTCAGGACCCTCCTAGAAAATGGAACTTTATTTTTCGAAAAAATAAAATTTTTTTCTATCATAATCTTTGTTTGGAATAATTTTTTTTTTTAGTTTTGATGTGATTTCAGGAGCCCGCCTGAAGAATAGGATGATGAAATTAAAAGTTGATAAAATTATAAATCGGGAGCTTGCTCGAAGAACAGAGTAATAAAATTGTAAGTCGGGAGCTCGCCCGAAGAACAGAGTGATGAAATTGCAAGTCAAGAACCCGCCTGAAGAACAGGATGGTGAAATTGAAAGTCAGGAGCCCGACTGAAGAACAGGGTGATGAAATTGAAAGTCGGGAGCTTGTCGGGAGAACAGAGTGCTGAAATTGCAAGTCAGGAACCCACATGAAGAACACGGTGATGAAATTATAAGTTGGGATCTCTACCGAAGAACAGAGTGATGAAATTGCAAGTTAGGAGCCCGCTTGAAGAACAGGGTGATGAAGCTGAAAGTCAGGAGTTCGCCTGAAGAACAGGGTGATGAAATTAAAAATCCGGAGCTCGTCCGGAGAACAGAGTGATGAAATTACAAGTCGTGATGTCCGCTCAAAGAATAGGGGTGATAAAATTAAAAGTCAGGATGCTCGCCTGAAAAGTAAGAGCAAGGAAATTGCAAGTCGGGGTGCCCATCTGAAGAATAGGGGTGATAAAATTAAAAGTCAGGATGCTCGCCCGGAGAACAAGAGTGAGGAAATTGCAAGTTGGGGTGCCCTCCCAAAGAATAGGGATGATAAAATTGAAAGTCGTGATGCTCGCCTGGAGAATAAGAGCGAGGAAATTGTAAGTCGGGGTGCCCACCCGAAGAATAGAGGTGATAAAATTAAAAGTCGGAATGCTCTCCTGGAGAGCAAGAGTGAGAAAATTGCAAGTTGGGGTACCCGACCGAAGAATAGGGGTGATAAAATTGAAAGTCGGGAGCTCGCCCGGAGAACAAGAGCGATGAAATTGAAAGTCAGGAGCCCTCCTAAAGAACATGGTGAAGAAATTAAAAGTTAAGTAACAAGGTTAAAAATAAAGAGTCATGCAACAAGGTAAAGAAATTGAAAGTCAACTGAGTGAAAAATAGCAAGTCAGGAGCCCGCCTAGAGAAAAGGGTAAAGAAATTGAAAGCCAAGCAACAAGTTGAAGAAGTTGCAAGTCAGGAGGCCGCCTGAAGAATAGGGTGATGAAACTTAAGTCAAGAGTCCAAATGAAGTTGCATAGATAGGACTTTTGTAATTTCAATTATCTTTTAACTTTTAATTTTTATTTTTGATAGAATAACAGGACTGCGGACCGGACCTCGACGGGACCTCACTCGATTCTCCAACTCGGTATAGTCCCTCTCCTTCCAATCCTTTGAGATACCTGTGATTGGATTCCCTCATAATTTGGGTAGGTAGGAGGTCCTAAGTGAAGATTCGACTACATTTCGTCTATCTTCATCGTTCTTCTAAATGAACAGTCCGAAATTCGATGGAGAATAGCTGAAATAGATACGTCGATGTGAAATTTGGTGCGAGTTTTCATGAGTTTTGGTTCGGGTTGGTTTTGGGGTGTTGGTTCGAGTTGTTGGTTTTTAAGAAGTTTCGATTAAAGGGTCAAATATGACTTGGAATTCATGTCGAGGTTTGGATCGAGGTATTCCGGCCGCATTCTAATCAAATAGTTCGAGATTGAAATTCAATTGAGGTCCCCTTCTCTTCTTTCTCTTTATTTCCTTGTTTATATAGTTGATGTATTAAATTGACCATGATAGGGGTGATAAGATTGTTGGATTTTATTGATGTTATGATTATGTGCTTGACGGTGTGGTTCCGTTGGTTATGTGAAACGATATCTTGTTTGAGATTTAAAGTTGTTCAAGAATAAAAGGTGGGGCGGAATTGAAAATTGATAAAAATGAATATTGATTATTTTGATTCATTGACAATTGTTTAATTCATAATAAGTACTCATGTCGTTAAATGCAATAGTATCATGATAGGTTGAAATTGGTAGGCAAACGGTAGGCCGGGTAGGCAAATTTAGGAATTGTGAATTGTTGGATGATTTGAAATGATTGTTGAATGGTTTGATTTTCTTGCACTTAAAAAATATATTCATTTAGCCGGGGAAGGCCCCGTGGTCATTTGTATTTATTCACCGGGGAATGCCCCGGCGTATCATGTATGCAAAGGAGGTTTGTGATGAAGGCCCGAGACATCGGGTAAAGCATTGGAGCTTAGTCTAGGATTAGTTTAGACTAGGATTTACATTTCTATATTTTTTTAATTGTACTTTTTGGACTGTATAATTTGGACTGGACATTATTTTGGTTTTGAACTTTGTTTGATTTATTTGTTGCTTGTTTATGTATTTTATGTGGTTTATATATTCATAGTGTCAAATTGGCCGATATACTCCACCAAGCGATTGTGGTCGAACCACGAGATCGAGGGGTGCCTAACACCTTTCCCTCGGTCAACAGAATTCCTTAGCCGGAATCTCTGTTCGCGGATTAGTTTTAGAGTCAAATCATTTTGAAAACGGATTTTCAAAGGTGACTTGACACACCCGATTTATGTCAAGCGGCGACTCTGAATTTGAATGTAAAAATAATTCTTTTTGAAATAAATCTTCATCTTTTGTCACTTTAATAATAAAACCCTTTCGAAACATTAAAAAAAATTTCAGTTAAAAAACGGGTGTGACAAATACTTCCTCGCTTTATTTTTACTTGTCACAAATTCTTAATTGAATTTTTATTTTTACTTATCATTTTTAACATATAATTTTTTTTTTTGTAGTTTACACTTAATATTAATTTTTTTTTCTTCAAATTATTCAAAACACAATATAAGAGAAAATGGCCATAAGCCTCTCCAACCTTTATCCCAAATTCCAACTACACACCTATATTTTGTGCCCTAAACTATTTTAAAGTAGAATATTTACACCCCTAAAAACTCATGCCCAGACATTATTTCAGGCAGTGAGCTGAACTCGCTGCCACGTCATGCCACATCATTTTTTTCTTTTTTTACTCTAAACAATTAATTATTTATTATTATTTTCTTTTCTCTTCCCCATTTCCAATTTTGCTTCATTTTCTTTTTCAACCACATTTTATTTTTGTAGTTAATTTTTGAAATTTAATTTTGTATTAAATTATATATGGTATTGTGGGTTATGTTGAAAATTATATATGACATTATGGGTTAAAAACTTTGAGCATTGTGAAAATTATATACATCGGAGTTGGAGTTCAAAACTTTGAGCTCGCCATTCATGGCTGATCTTGAGCAAAAAGAGAGAAAATTGAAGAAATGGGGAAATTAAATATGGCATTGTGGGTTAAAAGCTTTGAGCATTGTGAAAATTATATACGTCGGAGTTGGAGTTCAAAGTTTTGAGCTCGCCATTAATTGCAGATCTTGAGCAAAAAGAGAGGAAATTGAAGAAATGGGGAAATTATATTTGGCATTGTGGGTTAAAAGCTTTGAGTATTATGAAAATTATATACGTCGAGTTAGAGTTCAAAGCTTTGAGCTCACCATTAATGGCGGATCTTGAACAAAAAGAGAAGAAATTGAATAAATGGGTTATGAAGCTTCGCCAAGACTTCACATATGAAAATGAATAAGAATCTAAACTTTGTTAAATCTTGTTGCCTCCTTAGTTCAAGTGTTTCTTATTTCCGGTAATAACTATTTTCAAATTATCAAAAAACATCATTAATGAGTCCTCGCCATTAATGAGTTCAAGAAAGATGAGAAAGTGAAATTGGAGATGAGGAAACTCCATTAATAAGTTCTAGAATTTTTTGTTTTAAGAAAGTGAAGAAGAAAAGAGAAAATGAATGAGAAAAAGTAATAATTAAAATTATTTATATAAAAAATATTTAAAATAAAATTTTAATAAATGATCTCGTTCTCATTCTCTTTAAAGAGAGTGAAATACATTGTCTTTCCATATTAACTTTCGGAGTGTAAATAATTTACTTTAAAATAGTTTAGGAGGGTCATAGGACCCTCGCAAAGTATAGGTGTGTAGTTGAAATTTGGGGCAAAGGTAGAGGGAGCATTTGGCCATTTTCTTCACAATATAAACATCATTTAATGGGAGTTAATATGGTAAAATAGTTATGTTATTAATTAGTTTTTTTAATAGATGTGTCAAATAAAATCAAACCAAGTAGTTGTTTTTGTGTGAAGAAGTTACGGAGTTGAATTAGCTGCTTCCCCGTTTCAGAATATGTGGCACTTATAGTTTATTAAGTTATCACTATTTAGTTGATGTTTTTTGAAAATTGAATATTATTAAGAAGAAATGCTCTTTATTTTATATAGAGTAAAAGATATGATTTCCCCCTGAACTTGTCCTCCCAACTCACTTTAGCATTTAAACTAAGCTTTCATTTATTTACCCTTCTTAACATCTTTAAATATTTTTATTTCACCCTTATGCTGACGTGACATTTTTTTTTAAAAAAAGGCACGTTTATTATTTAAAAAATATATTTTTCTTCTTGCTTTCCCACTTATTTTACATACATACACACACACACACACACACACACACACACACACACACACACACACACACACACACACACATATATATATATATATATATATATATATATATATATATATATATATATATATATATATATATTAACAGAAAATACTCCTTTCTTCTTCAATACCCCCACCCCCCTTCACCTCTCATCCCTACCCCGTACACCTACACCCCATACCCCACACCCTTTTATTCTTCAATACATCAATAAACAACAACACCCATTTTCTATAACAATTAATTCTTCCATTAACAACCTCAAATACATCCTCCAACAACACTTTCCTTCATTTCTTATTTTCATTTTCCTCCATTAATACATTCTCCAACGAAGAAATTGAAGACATTAAATTCCTTCATTAACTCAATTCGAAGAATAACAAAATTGAAAGAAATTTTCATAAATTTTATTTTTAAAGTTCATTGTTCCTTCTCTATTCTTTATTAATGTTTACATCTTTAAGGATGAATTTGGTGGTTGAAAACGTTGAGAGAGTTTGATTGAAGGTTGAGATGGTGTTTAATGGAGGAAAAATTTTAATTTGATATTTTTGTGATTGTTCTCTAATGGTATTAATTAAGAAAAATGAAAAAAAAATTTGAAGGTGGAGATGGGGTTTGGCTGGAAGAAGAGAAAGAAAAAGAGGGGGTGGGGTAGGTGGTTTGAAGAAGAAGGAAAATGAGGGGTGGAGGAAAATTAAAATTGAAGGTGGGGTAGGAGGTTGTTAATGTAGAAAAATAGAAAACAATGAAGGTTGGGTGGGTTTGATAGAGGAGGAGAGCTGGTGAGGGGGAGGGGAGCGGCGTGAGGGGGGTAGAGAAACGTAAAGAGGGACAGGGTGGGGGTGTGAATAAGAAAGAAAATGGGGGTGCATTTTTTATTTAATATATATATATATATATATATATATATATATATATATATATATATATATATATATATATATATATATATATATATTTATAAATAAATATATATATACTTATATAAATAAAATAGTATGTATATATTTGTTATTTTTTTTCAAAAAAAATATAACAATAATGTGTGAGGGATTAATTTTTTTTAAAAAATAGTAATTTCTTACGTGGCATTATGTGTAGGCGAGTGTAACACACTCTCCGTTGTGAGAGTGGTATTCAACTTTGAGGGGTGAAAATAATATACTTTAAAGATGTTAAGGGGGGTAAATAAACGAAAGTTAAGTTTAAATGCTAAAGTGAGTTGAGCGGATAAGTTCAGGAGGGAAATGATGCCTTTTCTCTTTGATATAGTATGATCAACTAATATGAGACGTATGAAATAATTTGTTAATATAAAAATATATTAGGAAACAATTACTATTCTTTGCCTTAAATTCTTAAAACTACATATTTTCTTTTAAACGAAAACAATATTTATTTTGAACTTCATCTTAAACTTTCTCTTTAATTTTATTGGATTATAAGGGTTACAGACTTACAGTTGCAATATTCCGTCGAGGGATTCATTGGAGTTTTATTGTTGTATCATTACACAACCTTTTCAACCCGATTAATCAAAGAATAAAATGATTTGATATCGTCATTTAATAAACAAATCATAGTTATAATTCACTAAAGTTTGTGACAAAGAAAGCATGGAGCTAGTGATTGAATAGTCATGCTTTAATATATAAATGCTTGGGAGAAAGGCATATTATCCATTCTATTAGTTTGAATTTGAGTGATGACGTTAATTAATAATCGTTCTTTGGTGCAAAAGGTACCTCTTGTTTGCCATTAGAATTTCAAAATAAATCGAAACGTGTTTTACGGTGTGATTGATACGAAGGAAAACATGTTGACCATATTTTAGAAAATATTTTTTTCTAAAAAATAATTTATTTAGGTGCTTACGTTTGCATCATGCTAGCTACAACAATCATTTCTTAGTGTAAATCACTATAAAAACTAAACCTGTATTGTCAAAGTGGAGTATCACTAAACATCTACTTTTCATGGAGTTTAATATCCACATTACACTTAAGGTAGCTCTCAATTTTGCGTTTGTCGCTGCTATTGTAAGCATAATATGGTGGTGGTGCTTGCACACTATCATAAGCCGCCGCCGGAACAGCCACGTGCCACCACTAGCTGTAGCTCCACCGCTGGCACCACCACCACCCGCCATAAACCCATCCACTGAAATCCAACTTCATGTTTCATCCTCGTTTGACGACGCAATTTAAGGTTATTTGCTCTAAATTTATACTCCCTCTGTTTCACAATAAGTGAATTGTTGGAGCAATTTTAGTGTTTCAAAATAAGTAAATCGTTCACAATTTAAGGTAAATGTTGAAATTTTTTTTCAAATTTACCCTCCATTAAATGTGCATTGGGAGTGATGTATCACGTGTCTTTACTTTTTGAAGAGGGTAAAAATGAAAAAACATGATAAATTATGTCTTTACTTTTTTTTCTTAACATGTGTGTCAAAATTCAACAATTAACTTATTGTGGAACGGAGGGAGTAATACGTTTGGAATAATATATATATATATATATATATATATATATATATATATATATATATATATATATATATATATATATATACATATACAAAATTTTTAAAAAATATACTCTCTTCGTTTAAAAGAGAATGACCTACTTTGATTTGAAAGAAAGTATAAGAAAATAAAGAAGACTTTTGAATCTTGTGGCCTTAAATTAAAGTTGTGTCAAATGTACCAAAATACCCTTTAATCTTGTGGTCCTAAATATGTCATGTGGAAAGTTGAAATTAAAGTATTGCCAAAAAAGTAAAGAGGTTATTCTTTTTTAAACGGACTAAAAAGAAAAGTAGATCGTTCTTTTTTAAACTGGAAGAGTATGATTTTTTTGTACGACATATAGTGATATACTGAGTTGAGTTGAACGTATAAGTCAAATACTCCAGCCACCTCTAGCTTTTGCTTTGCTTGTTAATTTAGAGTGCACGTTAATTTGATCTAAAGGTGTCAAACGGGCCGGGCTGACTCGGCCCGGCCTGACCCGGCCCGTAACACCAAACCGGACCGGTTTGACCCGGCCCGGAAAGCCCTAGGGCTTTAGGGTACCGGGTCCCGGTCCGTTTTTTAAAAAAATTGGGCCCGGTTAACCCGGCCCGGACCAACTCGGTCCAGGCCCGCCGGTTAACCGGACCGGCCCGGCCCGGTAACCCAAAAAAATTAAAAAAAAAAAAAAAAAAATCTGTTGGGCCAAACTAGCCGTTGGCCCAACGGTAATATTACCATTTTTGGGTCCAAACGGCTAGTTTGGGCCCATTTGATTAAAAAAAAAAATATATATATATAAAATATTTTTTAATCCTCAAAATAAATCTATAAATACCCTACAACTTCAAATCATTTCTCACACAATTTTTCAATCTCTCAAATCTCATTCTCTCTCAAATCTCAATTCTCAATTCTCAAATATTCAATATATTTAATTTCTTAAAGTGTTCACTTTAATTTTTTAATTTTTCGTTTACAAAGTAAGAGCGGAAGTTTCTAAAGTCGCAATCTTCGGATACTTCCAAAATTTGGTATTGTCGTTCCATCTCTTACGTTTAATTTTTATTTATTGTATTAATTGTTTAATATTTAATTTTGTTATATTTGTGTATTTTGAATATTTTTAGTTTAATTTAATTTATATTATGGATAAATTTAAAAACCTCGCTGCTAAAGGTGTTAAAATTTTTTGTCCCGGAAGCGGTAGTGGTAGTAAAAAGCGAATTATTAGCGGTAGAGGTAGTTCAAGTAATAGATATACCCGTGTGCCTTCGCCTCCGGTACCGCTTGGTACACCTTTTGAGGAAGAAATAGGTGTAGGTGCTCACGATATGGATTATGTAGAATTTCAAGAAAATTACGGTATAGAAGAAGAAAATGAAGTAGATGCAGTTAATGTAGACGAAGATGATGAAAATATTGCTGAAACACCCGCAGTAGGAGATGCTAACGTTAGATCTGAATCAGTTAATCTCCCTTCCCGTCCCAGTGCCCCAAAACCCCGTAAAAGAACTAGTATTGCATGGCAATTTTTTGAACGTATATCAGATATTGAGGTTCAGTGCAATATTTGTCAACAAATATATAAGCATAGAAGTGGCGGTAAGCAAGGGGGTACGGGTACGTTAATGAGACATATAGCTGAAGATCACAAAAGAGAGTTAAATATTGCAAAAGGTGGTGGGGATGTTGGTGGGTCAACGCAAACTAGAATGGACCCAACAACCGGTCAAGTAGCGAAAAAGTATAATAAATTGAGGGACCGGGAAGAAATAGCTAAAATGGTAGCTGTGGGTTGTTTGCCTTTTACTTTTCCTTCTTCTGATGCTTTTATCCGTTATATACAAGCAATTTATAATCCTATGTTTAATGGTATTCCTAGAACTACTTGTCGGTCTGATATTTTTAAACTCCATTCACAATATTGTTTTTATTTATCAACATTCTTAAAAAATATTCAATGTAGATTGTCCCTAACTTCTGATCTTGGTCGTGCTGTTAATAAAAATGATTATTTAACCGTTACTTGTCATTGGATGGATAGTAATTTCATAATGCAAAAACGTATTCTTGCTTTTTTATATGATGAAGATCGCAAACATACTGGACAATTTATTGTTGATTCTATTATTAAAATTGCCGGATATTATGGTATAGAAAATAAAATTTTATGTATTGCTTTTGATAATGCTTCTAACAACAAGAATGCTATAACAAAAATAAAATCTACGTTATCTCCACCCTTTCCTGAAATTTTCCATATTAAGTGTGCATGTCATATCTATAATTTAATTGTAAAAGATGGTCTTGACTTTTTTGAGGTTTATATTGAAAAAATTCGTCTTGCCGTAGGTTTCATTCAAGGAAATAATCGTAGAGCGAGAATTAAAGAATTTAAAGTTAAATGTCAAGAAAATGGACTTACACCGATTTTAATGCCTGAGGAAATTGATATTAGATGGAATTCTACGTATGAATTTTTAAAAACTTGTTATAAATATAGAATTCCTATTACACTAACTTTTAACCAACACTGTGGTTCTTTTGCTGATTCTGCTGATTGCATGTTACATAATTCTGATTGGGTTATAATTAATGATCTTATTAAGTTTTTAGAAAAATTTTATGTAGCTACGGTTGAATTTTCCGGTGCATACTATCCTACTGTTTGTAATATTTTGGCATATATAGCCGATATTTCTGGTTTGCTCCAACAATATAAAAATAAAGAAGGTTATAAAGAAGCTGTTGGCGCTATGTTTACGAAATTTAAAAAATATTTCTTCCCGATTCCCCCTATTTACTTGGTTGGTGCTATTTTAAATCCTTGCATGAAATTTAATCATATGTGTCACTTTAGTACTCTTATTTATGCTAACTTAGAAATAAATACTAACCGTGAGTCTGAACAAGAGCAGCCTGATTTGTGGACGGCTACGGCTGATGCAAAAGATTATATAGAAAAATTATATAATCACTATGCTGATTTATTTGATTCAGCCGTACCTACAAATATCAGTCCAACTGTCGCTCCTCATCCTCCCGAGGAGCCATCATCTTCTAAAAGGTCGGCACATAGTGGTTTTCCTGATTCGTTTTATGATTTAACTTGTTGGAACAGTGTGGATGAGAGAGCTTACACATCAACTTATCGGGAAGAGCTGAAATATTATCTGCGGATGCCACCAGAGGATCGCAGACGACGGATCAACTCGCTGGATTGGTGGAGAAATAATGAATCACAATATCCTGTACTTTCAAGATTAGCCAGAGATATCTTGAATGTTCCAATGTCAACCGTTGCATCAGAGAGCGCCTTCAGTCAGGGACGACAGCAGCTTGGAGACAACCGACACTCATTGGGAAGCAACGCAATGAATGTTTTAGTTTGCCTTAGAGATTGGATTAGAGCAGAAAGAAGAAACCAAGGAATGGAACCAGAGCCAAGCGACGACCTCAAACTTGAAGAAATAATGACTTCACGGGAGAACTCAACAGAATCAAGTCCAATGCATGGGTTTGCCCCCGTTGACTTCGACTATCCTATGCAAATTCCAATTAATATTAACATGAATGAGTTGGAAAAAATGATGCATAATTTATAGATTTTTCATTCATGTAAATTATAAATTTTGGATCATTTTGCAATCAATAAAATTCCACAAATTCATTCACTCCTTAGTCGTTGTTTTTTATTTTTTTTTATTTATCAATTTAAAGTTTTAATATCTTCTATACAACTGTATATTTAATGTATACATGTGTATATGTTTATATATCTTATATAGAAGTGTATATTTAATGTATACACGTGTATATATCTTCTATATAAGTGTATATTTAATGTATACATTATATATATCATCTATAGAAGTGTATATTTAATGTATACATGTGTATATATCTTTTATAGAAGTGTATATTTAATGTATACACGTGTATATATCTTCTATAGAAGTGTATATTTAATGTATACATTATATATATATCTTCTATAGAAATGTATATTTAATGTATACATGTGTATATATCTTTTATAGAAGTGTATATTATACACGTGTATATATCTTCTATAGAAGTGTATATTTAATGTATACATTGTATATATCTTCTATAGAAGTGTATATTTAATGTATAGATTGTGTATATAGCATATATATAGTGTATATTTGACCGGTTTTTATCCGGGTTTGACCGGGTTTGACCGGGTTTGACCAGGTTTTAGCGGGTTTGACCGGATTGGGTTAAGTGGGCCGGTTCCGGGTGGGTTTTATTTTTTTTACTGCGCGGCCTGGCCCGGCCCGGACTGGTTAAGGCCAAAACCGGCCCGTCACCGGCCCGTAACCCGGTTAGAGAGAGGGGGCCGGTTCCGGGTTGACCCGGCCCGGCCCGTTAGACAGGTATAATTTGATCAAACTTCTACAACTTATTTTTGGGAACGCCTTTTATCAAACCAGATCTATGGAATGAAGTAATATTTGTATGGCTATGGCATATTCATTTAGAAAGGGCCTTTTTGAGTATTTGATTAATGGTCAAATCTATCGTCAGACCTCTTAATTTGACACTATCTTTCACTTTGACATTTCAAGTGGACGTTGTTCACTTTAAGCACCTAAAATAAGGTCTAACTGTGTCATTTTGACACTTTCTGCTGACTTGACAACTTATCTGATTTTCACCTCAACTAGGCGCGTGAAGAGTTTAAAAATCACATTTTTTAAAAATTTTTATTCTTTCTATTCCCTCTTCTTCTTCAACTTTCTTCTTTCTTTCTTTTTATCTTTCTTCTCCGATTATGATTCTACCATTAACAAATTATCCACCATTGTTAACTTGTTCAACACAAAAATAAGACCACCATCATTCTCTTCAAACATGTGACACTTTCTTTTGCGTTAAATCATAATCAAAAATGAATTTTAAATTCTTAAAAAAAATATAAAAAAAAGATCCTATGAAACTCCATTTTTCTTTCAAGATTCTATCGCAATGTCATGTCAATATATTAATACAGTTGATAATTTCACCTATTAATTAAAACTAGACAGAAACAAATTAAAAAAAAAAGAAAAGAAGTTCATAACGAAAAGAAATCGAATCTGGATTTCAAGAAATTTCTGACAAACACTTCATTTTTTTAGAACAATCATACGAATTAATAATCCATTTCATTTGCAAAAATAAAAATCCACAGTTTCAGTTTCTTAATTTTCAGATTTTATCCATTCATTTTTTTAACTATAACTTTTTAGTTAGCAGTTGTTGGTGTGATGTTTTGTGTCGTTTCTAGCTTCTTCTTTTTTTAAATTCTCTTATGAAGTTAATCTGAATTCAAAAAAAAAAAAATGAAGTGAAAGATGATTATTAGTGAGGGAGTAATGGTTATGGTGGGGGAATTCTAGGAGGAGAGGATGGGTTAAGAAGATAACTTTATTTATTTTATTTTTTTTGATAAAAGTTAATCTTTTTATAATTTATTTTTTAATTACTTTTTTTAGACCCAATGCCCCATGTCATTTTTTAAGTGGTTATTATGCCATATCACCGCCGTGTGTAATACACACAATTTGTAATTTTAGCTAATTGTTCAAAAAGTGTTTAAAAATATAAATTTTAAGTTGTTTGCCTTGGTGATGGATGTGTTGACGCGGCGGATTCAAGGGGAGGTGTCGTGGTGTATGCTTTTCGCAGACGATATAGTTCTGATTGATGAGACTCGAGGGGGTGTGAACGATAAATTAGAGGTGTGGAGACAAACTCTTGAGTCTAAAGGGTTCAGGTTGAGCAGAAGCAAGACAGAGTATTTGGAATGCAAGTTTAATGACGTGAGGCTGGAGGATGAGGTGGTAGTGAAGTTGGAATCACAGGTGGTATGTACGAGGGATAGTTTCAAGTATCTCGGGTCCGTGATCCAGGGAAACGGGGACATTGACGAGGATGTCGCGCACCGTATTGGGGCGGGATGGATGAAGTGGAAGCTCGCGTCGGGGGTGCTGTGCGATAAGAAGGTGCCGCCCAAGCTTAAAGGCAAATTCTACAGGGTGGTAGTCCGTCCGGCCATGTTGTATGGAGCGGAGTGTTGGCCAGTTAAGAAGTCCCACATCCAAAAAATGAAGGTGGCAGAGATGCGGATATTGCGCTGGATGTGTGGGCTGACTAGAGGGGATAGAGTTCGGAACCAGACTATCAGGGAGAAGGCTGGTGTGACCCCGGTGGAGTGCAAGATGCGGGAAGTCCGATTGAGCTGGTTCGGTCACGTGAAGAGGAGGGGCATGGATGCCCCGGTTCGTAGGTGTGAGAGGCTAGCGATGGATGGTTTTAGGAGGGGTAGGGGTAGGCCGAAGAAGTACTGGGGTGAGGTGATTAGGCGGGATATGGAGCAGTTACAGCTCACCGAGGACATGACCCTAGATAGAAAAGTCTGGAGGATGCGAATTAGGGCAGAGGACTAGAGGACTAGAGGACTAGGGCCCGTATGGGTCGCTTGTGTAGGGAATTACTTGCTGGGGGTAGTATCCTGGTTATGTTTCCGCGTCCCTTGTTTTAGTACGAATCTGGGTGCTCTGCTCTCCTTTGTTTTCTTTTACTTTTCTTTTACTTTTCTTTTTCTTTTACTTTTCTTTTACTTTCACTTTCACTTTCACTTCCACTTTCACTTTCCCTTTTACTTTTGCCTGCCGTATTTATGTTATATATTTTTTTGTAACCCCGTTTGGTGTTTTGCTTTGTAATTGTGTGGCACCTTGTATCTTGAGCCGGGGGTCTATCGGAAACAGCCTTTCTACTTCTTTAGAGGTAGAGGTATGGACTGCGTACATCTTACCCCCCCCCAGACCCCACCAGGTGGGAATACACTGGGTTTGTTGTTGTTGTTGTATTTTTAATTACATCTGAATCGATTTTTTTTCGTTTGTTGGCACAGGAATGAGGAAGCAATGAAGCATCAATGAAGCTAAGTGTGTACTTAATTTATGCAATGGTTCGTTTATTCTGTTGTTGTACGTTGTATATTTAATTTAGGGAAAATTTAGCGACTATAGATCCTTAATTGTAAGTTTTATAGCAACCCTTTCAAAATTACAAAAAATAACAATATGTATTTTGTATTTGATTAAACTGTTGCTAGTTAAATACATATACAACTAAAGATTTTGTTCCTAATTTAACTCCAATCTGTTTCAGTTTAATATGAAAAAACAGTTCCTTAATTTAAGGAACATTTAATTTGACAGATTTCTTAACCTTTTACAGATATCTTTTTCTTTAATGACTCTATTTTAACCACAATCATTATTTTACAGCAACATAATTCTAAATTCAAAAACGTTTTTCATAATCTGCAACTCATATCAATTTAAAAAAAAAATACTGCTTCCAAAATTTATGTGCATCGTCTAATGTTTTGAGATGAGTTTGATAAGATAACGCTGCAAATACAAGCATCAATAAACAAATATGATTTTGTTTGTGAATTTCGAACTATATTTGTGAAAATCGCTGGAAAAATCGTAACAACAATGGTTTGATCAGTTCTCGAACAAAGTAGTTTGATCGATAAATTCTTTTTACAAATTAGAGTTTTCCATCACGTTATGTGGTTGAATATTGATGTACAATTCTTAAAGTATATTTTGTATTTTTTTCGTTTCAGTTAAATAATTTGTTCTTGTTGGATTTTGTTTCGAAGTTTTGTATATACTAATAAGTTATTGTGTCAAAGGGTTTGAACATTGTAGACCTGTAATAATCGTTGATGCAAGTCATCTCAGAAAACTGTATACTGGTACTTTTGTAACTGCTTATATCATGGATGTAACCGTAAGTCCTTATATATGCATTTAACATTACATATACTGCCAGCTATATGTATTTGTAAAATACATAAGCAGTCTGTTTATGTGATCACTGATAGTTACTTTTATGTATTTCAATTTACATATGCTACCAGCTATATGTATTTAACAAATACATATGCACTCTGTTTTAAGTGTTTGACTGAATTTTTTTTTTTTTTAAATATGAAGGCCATCTATTTCTAAAAATACATATTGAGACATGCAATATACATATGCAGAGTTGGTAAAATACAATTGCTAAACTGGAACAATTACGAATGTCAAATGAATAATTGTTGTTATAATTTTAATTTTATTTTAATAATTTCAGGTTATACCAGCCCCAGAGTATGTCTATACAGTACAGGACAAGAATAAACATTTTATTATTTGCCTTAAGAAAAAAAATTCTTATCATGCATTCTAATAGGACGAGATACCGTGTGTGCATGCTTATGAAGTACTTGATAGCAAGAATTTTCAAAAGGGATCATATTACTCTGACCTATACAAATAAAAAACTGTGTAAAGAACGTATGATCTTCCCATTTATCCTATACCACACAAAGATGATTGAGTGATTCCACAGGAGATATTGAAGGAGATAGTTTTGCCCCCAAAATACAAGCGACCCCCGGAAGATCTGCAAAGAAGGATCGTGGAAAGTCGAAAAGAGATATGTTCGAGAAGAAAAACAAAAATTATTGTAGTTCATGTGGATTTAAAGGTCACAATTGGCATTCATGTAGGAAATATAATAAATGATAAGTTTACAGATGTATTCAGTTCATATGCAATTGTTTTTTTTTTCATTGATTATTTTATGATTCTAAATTTTGATACAAACTTTTGATGATGTTGACTTTTTTGTAGTTAAATTGTTGCAAATGTTATCATCATGAATATATTTTATAAAACATATACCATTATTTATTTATACGTAAAAGAGTGTACACCATACAAGTCAATTTTTTGATATGCAAAATACATATGAGATTCTAATAAAAATGTATACCGATCTATAAAAATCAAAATAAGTTAACATATATTTATGTAATAAATAAAAATAATTTAAAATATATTTAATGACTTATCAATTACTTTATCAGAATTTAAAATTCATTTATTTATTTTTTAAAGAAAGCATATGCAATAATCATAAATAAATATGCATTATTCATAGATATATACGAATAACTATGTATGTATAAATCATAAATACATATGCTTCATAAAAATACATAGACTTATGCAAAACAATACAATAACTTTGTATTATTCGAAAGTATATGTGCATAACTGGAAAAAATATATATGCATTACAAAAAAATACATATTCATACAATGAAAAATATTATATGCAACCTCAACTTACCTTATATGTATTCCAAAAAAATACATATGCATACAATGAAAACTATAAATATACCATTAAAAAATACATATGAGGACTGAAACATATATATTCATTACTGAAAATTATAATCAAAACTGAAATCACATATTCATACAAAAATATACGTAACAATAACATAAAGTAAGATCAAACAATTCTATTTTAGTAGCATAACGATAAAAAATCTAACAATCACATAAAAAATATTAAAATATCATCTTTCAACTATATTTTAGTCCTCCTAAAGTTCAATGTTGTCATATACAACAAATACAAATAAACTTCAAATATCATGCACTTCAGTATCTTCTATTAGCCTATCCCTAGGAGGCCTCATTGGTGCTTCATCGTCACTTTCAGCCTTCTCATCTTCTTTCCTCGAAGCATAATTTCACAACATTAAAATATATCTCGTGCGAAGAAGATCTAGATCAAAGTCAATATTTGGAACATAGTCACCATATATAAAAACTTAGAACAAACAAATACAAAATACATATCTAACCCATAGCAAATGCATTACATATAATTACAACATACAAAATACATATCTTAAAAATAAAAAATACATATCTCCACACTACAGTTTCATATCTTAACAATAACTCTCACATAAGCAGATAATTTATCAAATGCATATACAAAATACATATATGACCATACAGTCCAAAAAAATTAAAATACAAATGCATAAAATTTTATGAATACATGAATGGTCCAAAATTTAAGTTACCAAGAAAAGAATACAACTGAACATCAAATACAAATCTTCTCAGTAACTAATACAAATATCCTACACATATCTTAAATACAAAATACATATTAAATATGTTATACATAACAAATACAAATCTTATCAGTTCCAAACCTAAATACAAAATACATAACTTAAATATATAACAGATACATATCATCCCATTAACAACTGCAATTTCATATTTTAACAAAACTCAAAACTACATACACACCTTATAAATTGTATATATAAAATACATATATGAACATGTTGTTCAGAAATTATAAAATTTTACAAATAGAAAAATACTTCTTCCACTTTCTCTTCTTCAGATTCATAATCCGATAAAAAATAGGACTTGAAATTTGACTAGATTCTCCTTTTTCATCCGACTTTCTTTTTTTCACCGATTTTTAAATTGTGGCGGGTTTTTGGGATGAAGATTTTCTTAAGGCTTTCCGTTTCATGATTTCTACAATCTTTTTCGGATCGTTACGTTGATTCGATCTCACCTCTACTTTGCTAACACCTCTCTTAGACTGAAAATTAGTAGAAATCAAGTTAATTTCTTCATCTTGTGTTAAACCAAGACTAAACGATGGTAGTTCATCGGACCTAAAATTCATCGGTAGAATCCCACTAACTGAACTACTACAATTTGTATGTACTGAAATTATCGCGTAACTCCAAAAATTTCAAACGCAAAAAAAAAAAAAAAATTCGCAGAAGAAGATTGAAAAATGCCAAAATTATTTTACAAAAAAGAAGCTATATGAAAAAAAAAAATAACATGCATTAACGGTAAAATCATCTTCCCTTAATTATTGGGGAACAAGTTTATCCGAAATTAGAGAGCAAATAGCGATTTTGAAAAAAAAACACGTTAGAATGGAGGAAACTGAAATAGGTAAATTGCTTGAAAATAGGGTAAATTGCTTGAAAATTGGTAAAGAAAAAGTAATTGGTGGAATCCAAAAATAGGTAAATTGCTTGAAAATAGGGTAAATTGCTTGAAAATAGGTAAAATAAAAACAATTGGTGGAACTCACGTGCTTAACTCTAGAAAAGTCAAAATATTGCTAGTTTTGACATAAGTTGTAATTTTGAGAAAGTGTTGTTATTAATTGTAATTAATATCTTAAGGTTGCTAGTTTCTGTAATTTATCTTTTAATTTATGCAATATTTGGTTTTATGTAATAGAAACGTTTGCTTCTTCAAATAAATGATTCATTTTCCATGCCATGGCTTAGGTGCTTGCTTTCGTCCATACAATGACTTAATAAGTCTACACACCTTATTCTCCTTCCCTGGAACTACAAAACCCTCAGGTTGTTCCATGTAAATTTCTTCCTCCAATTCTCCATTTTGGAAAGCGGTTTTCAAATCCATTTGATGAATTTTAAGACCATATACCGCAGCTAAGGCAATTAATATTTGAATCGATATTATCCTTGTTACTGGCGAGTATGTATTGAAGTAATCAAGGCCTTCTTTTTGTTTGAATCCTTTTACTACAAGTCTTGCCTTGTATTTGTCAATAGTACCATCCGCTTTCATCTTTCGTTTGAAGATCCATTTAGAATCTAAAGCTTTATTTCCGGGAGGAAGATCAACCAATTCCCATGTATCGTTGCTTAAGATTGAATCAATATCAGTATTGACTGCCTCTTTCCAAAAGGATGAGTTCGAAGATGCCATCGCTTCCCTAAATATTTGAGGCTCATTTTCTAAGAGAAATGTTACAAAATTCGATCCAAATGAAGTAGACGTTCTTTGACGTATACTACATCTTGGATTTTCTTCATTATGTACATTCTCACTTGGTTCATCTTGAGGTCGTTTAGATCCTCCACTAGACTGTTCATGTCTAATTTTATACGGGTAAATATTTTCAAAGAATTCAGCATCATCTGATTCTATCACACCCCTTTTTTAACTCCAAAAAGAATAATTTTAAGGTTCGAAGGACTTTTATTATTAAAGTGACAAAAGATTAAAAATTTGTTTCTTAAAAAAATTATTTACATTTTTTCATTCGGAGTCACCACTTGACATAATCGGGTGTGCCAAGTCACCTTTGAAAGATTCTTTTCAAAATGATTTGACTCTTTAAACTGATCCACGAATACAGATTTCGGTTAAGGAATTTTGTGGACCGAGGGGAAGGTGTTAGGCACCCCTTGATCTCGTGGTTTGACCACGGTCTCTTGGTAGAGCGTATCGACTGATTTGACACTAAAAATGTATAAATAACACAAAAACACATAAAAAATCAAACAAACAAAAACAAAACAATCCAAAAATATAGTGTCCAGTCCGAGTTATACAGTCCTAAAAATATAAAAATACAAAAATATAACTTCTATTCTAAACTAATTCTAAACTATGCTCCAATACCTTACCCGGTGCCTCGGTCTTGGATCACGATCCTCTTCCGCCAACATAATACGTCGGGGCATTCCCGCTGAATAAATAAAATGTGTCTCGAGGCATTCCCCGGATAAATGAATACATTTGAATTAAATACGATAAACTAGAAAGAAACATTCACACGCACATTCCAACATTCAACCAAAACAAGTTCTGAATTTGCCTACCCGAACCTATATTGTCTAGTCGTTTCAACATATCATAATTCATCATGTTTTATATCAACAATCGCTCAAAATTAATTTGAATCTAGTGTTTTCATCAATTTCAATATCACCCCCAACTTTTTTTTTTATCAAACACCGTTAAAACATAATCAAATTCAATCCTCAAACCACCAAAGTCAAATCACCAAGCATCATGATTGTAATCTTAACAACATCAAACAATCACCAACACACAATCATGGCCATTTTAACGAATAAAAATAAAGAAGAGAGAACGGGTTAAGAAATGGACCTTAATGCCGCTTCAAAATCAATGTATTATTTCGATTAGAACCATGATCGGAATCTCAAATCAACCTCAACAACAACCAAACTCAAAATAAATTTTGACTTCAAATTGGACCCAACTTGGTGATTCAAAACAGTACCTGAAATTCTGATGACTCAACTGGAATTTGTGGACTATTTTGACCACGAGTTTTGCTACTTTCTAGAGCTCCGATGAACTTCACTAGAGGATTCGACAGTGACGGGGACGTAGAAGGATGGGTCGGGTATTTGATTCGATGTGGTGTAGGTTTGATCGGTTTTTAGAGCGGTGGAAAAGCTGGTGGGAGTGGGTCTGGTCGACGACTGAGTCCGACAATGGATGGGCGATTCCGGCAAATAAATCGCCGGAAAACTCAACACCCAGTCAACTTCTGTTCAACCCCTTTCCAATCAACTTTCTATTTTGTTACGTCTTAATCTCTCTCTTCTTTCACTCAATCTTCTCTCTATTGGTGTGTATTGACTAAGAAGAAGAGAAAGAAAGAAGATGGCATCACCTTTTTTGTCTTCCTCCTCTGTGTATGGCAGTGACGATGATGAGTGGCCCTGTATTGTGTGTTTGTTGTGAGTGCTCCCAATGGAAAAATGGAGTGAGTTTTCCGTGAAATCCACTGAAGAATGTATTGTTGTATGTATTTATTTTATGTAGTAGGGAAAAAGAAATGTGCCAAGGGTGGGGTATGTGGGTATGGGATTAGGGAGGTGGGTAGGGTAGTGGTGAGGTGTAAGAAATTAGTTAGGATAAGATTAAGTTTGTTATGGATTTCATTACTTTTGTATTTTTGTGGGGTGTTATCACATTGGTGAGGGTGTATAATAACAAGAGGTAAAAAAATGGATAAATTGGGTTTTGGGAGGGAGAAAATTAGGTGTCTACATCATGCACCTTTTTGGGTGTAAACACAAAGTGTTTTCAGACCAAAAAAAAGTAGACAACGAGACAAAATTTTGACCCGGCCATTATTCAAAGAAAGAAACAGAAAGAAGAAGGGCAATCGGGTATTTGACATCCTACCTACCCAAGTTATGAGAGAGTCAAATCACAGGTATCTCAAATGGTTGGAAAGAGAGGAACTATACCGAGTTGGAGAGTCGAGTGAGGCCCTATCGAGGTTCCGGTCCGCGACTCTGTCATTACATCAAAAATAAAAAATTACAAGAATTAAAAAGATAAATAAAATTACAAAAGTCCTATCTATGCAGCTTCTTTTGAACTCTTAACTTGAGTTTCATCACCTTATTCTTCAGGCGGGCTCCTGACTTGTAATTTTTCAATTTGTTACTTGGGTTTCAATTGTTTCACCTTGTTTCTTGTCTTTCAACCTTTAAACCTGTTTCTTGTCTTTCAATTTCCTCACCTTGTTCTCCAGGCGGGCTCCTGACTTTCAATTTCATCACCCTGTTCTTCAGGCGGGCTCCTGACTTGCTATTTCTATATGTTGTCTTTCAATTACTTCACTTTGTTTCTTGATTTTCATTTTATTCGCCCTGTTCTTTAGGCGGGCTCCTGAAATCACATCAAAACTAAAAAGAAAATTATCCCAGACCAATATTAATATAAAGAGATTTCATATGCCAGGAAAGTGAAGTTCCAAACACAAGAATTAAATTTTGCCCTAATTTATCATCAAAGGACTTTTGTGAAAGTCACATCATTATAGGAATCAAAGGGAATGACTCGACTAAAAGGTACGCCTTATAGGAATCCAAGGGAATGACTCAACTAAAACATACGTCTTCTAGGGTTCAAGGAAAATGAATCGACTAAAATGTATGTCTTCTAGGGGTCAAGGGGAGTGAATCGACTAAAAGGTACGTCTTGTAGGAATCCAAAGGAATGACTCGACTAAAAGGTA
Source organism: Capsicum baccatum var. pendulum (assembly GCA_030864225.1). Taxonomy (NCBI): domain Eukaryota; kingdom Viridiplantae; phylum Streptophyta; class Magnoliopsida; order Solanales; family Solanaceae; genus Capsicum; species Capsicum baccatum. The sequence continues at coordinate 254,085,207 of CM061561.1, read as the reverse complement.
CGTCTTCTAGGGGTCAAGGGGAATGACTCGACTAAAAGGTATGTCTTCTAGGGGTCAAGGGGAATGACTGGACTAAAAGGTACGTCTTATAGAATCAAGGGAGGTGACTCAACTAAAAGGTACGTCTTATAGGAATCAAGGGGAATGAGTTGACTAAAAGGTATATCTTCTAGAGGTCAAGGAATGACTTGACTAAAAGGTACATCTTATAGGAATCAAAGGGGATGACTCGACTAAAAGGTACGTCTTATAGGAATCAGGGGAATGAATCGACTAAAAGGTACGTCTTATAAGGGGTCAAGGGAAATGACTCGACTAAAAGGTATGTCTTATAGGAATCAAAGGGAATGACTCGACTAAAAGGTACGTCTTCTAGGGGTCAAGGGGAATGACTCGACTAAAAGGTATGTCTTCTAGGGGTCAAGGGGAATGACTCGACTAAAATGTATGTCTTCTAGGGGTCAAGGGGAATGACTCCGCTAAAAGGTACGTCTTATAGGAATCAAAGGAAATGATTCGGCTAAAAGGTACGTCTAATAGAAATCAAAGAGAATGATTCAACTAAAAGGTACGTCTTCTAGGGGTCAAGTGGAATAACTCGACTAAAAGGTACGTCTTATAGAAATCACAGGGGATGACTCAACTAAAAGGTACGTCTTATAGGAATCAAAGGGAATGACTCAACTAAAATGTACGTCTTATCAAAATCAAAGGTGATAACTCAACTAAAAGGTACGTCTCTTAGGAGTGAAGGTTCAATTTAAGAAGTGTATCACCTAGCAAATGACTACTGAAATCCTGGACAAGAAAGTGTGTCTCCAAGGGATATAGGATGATGATTTTTTACCATGATTTGATTATCAAACCTGTGCAACAACATTACTTCCTGTATTTGTAAAAGTGAGGCATTGCATCCCTTGATATTTATGCTCTGAAGTCCTTGCTTCGAAGGTAATATGTTTCTTATTTCATCAAAGAAAACTTGTGAGTTTAAAACATGGTGGCTGGTTTGTGGCTTTAGCTTTCGTGACGATCGCTCTTGCCCTCGTCATATTTAACATTGCTTGCAACTTTTAGCATATGTCATTGATTTTTTGCTTCATTGACTCAAACTCATATGATTAAGAGTGACTCTGAAACAAACACAGTATCTTTGATTTGCCATGCTTCTCAGATAAACCCTTTGAACCTTGGTATTTCCATGAGTTCCCAGACTTGTCTACTGACAAAACTTTTTGCATGCCTTACTTCGGCTCACAATCATGTCTCTTTCATGTGTTGGCCTTTGTCTTTCTTTGTGCAATTGAAGAAGTTGGTAGCCAATTTTAAAATCTTTTCTCACTTGTCTTGGTATGGACTTGACTCAAAGACAAGAGAAAAATGACAATGATTTTTATTTGGATAATTGACTCAAGAAAATAAAAATAAACAGAGGAAAGAAAAGTCAATGAATGTCCCCATTTGAAACAAAGAAAATAAAAATATTTTTGTAAATGACAGCCAACTCTAATGATTATGCCATGCATTTTGGATCAAGCTGCCTGATCTCTCCATCCAAACTTTGTACCATTTGTTCTTGAGTTAATGGCCTGAAACTGAGTTACTTCCTTGGACCCATTGCATTCAGAGACCTCATTCGGCTAGTAGCGCCTTGAAAGTTTTTTTGACAACAAGCCTCTCTTATTTCTTTCTCTCAGCTCACCATCTCCTTATGGTATCCGTGAGGGTTTTCAGTAATGGGACTCTGTCATTTTGTTTACTCTCAGCTCACCATCGCATTATGGTGCCCGTGAGGGTTTTTACCAATAAAACTCTCTCATTTTTATTTCTCTCAACTTACCATCGCCTTATGGTGGCTGTGAGGGTTTACACCAATAAGACTCTCTCCTTTTTATTTCTCTCTTGATTTCTTATGTTGATGAAGACAAGTAGTTCCTAAACGCATTATCATATCCCTTGCATGCTTAGTTTAACATCCTCAAAGATTGATCTGAAGGTCTTTCTTTAGTTGTATGGCTTTTGGATAGGATTAGAAAGAAAATATGGCATGGGGCCCAAATGACACTTGAAGTGGGGTACGACTTACGACTTACAACTTACAACTTTTGGAATCGACTTAAACAATAAGGATTAACTCATGCCCCAATTTTGTTTTGACTGGGCAATTCTAAATTATTTATTTGGTTGGACCGAGCCTAGAGTAGGGCAGCCTACCAATCTCACCCTCGAGAGAGGAGAATCAGGTCACGCGTAGTTCTAGTTGCTTATTTTGCTTGATTTTGATTTCTTCTTTTCTTTTCTTCTTTTTTTCTTTTGACTCTTTTTTGTGTGATTTTTCTGATTCTAATTTTCTCGACACTCTTTTCTTCCATTTTGGACATATTTTTCTCTCTTATCTTTTTTGGAATCTTTCTGACTCTATTAATTTGCTTGGCACTTTTCTTTTGAGCTTTGCTGACTCTATCTTGATTCCAAAAGAGGTGTATGAAAGAAAATAAAATTAAGGCTCAAATGGGGTAAATAAAGGATGACACAATGTTTGGATAGCTGAATGAAATGCCTTCGTCATATCAATCCTTGAAAATACTAGTACATAGCACACAATGTGAAATTTTCACGATCAACATCATTTATGACATATTTTACAACACTAACTTGCCCCAAACATGTGTGTCACCTCTTTTTCTATACTTGTCAAACATACAACTCCACATTTGTTGTACATCCCTCACATTGAATGACTTATCATGCTTTCATGGAGTTGATTTTCTTTCTGTTCCTCTTGATAGGATCACGCAGAAACTGTTTGACCTAATTGAGCTATGCCTTTCAATTGATGACCAAGTTATTCTTGTGATTCTCAAAATAATTGCCTTAATTTTGAAAGAAGGCCTCAGCTTGTCACCAAATGTCTCAAAACTCTACCTATTTTCTCAGATGCTTTTTCTAACCTTAGCCCTCTGATTTCATGTTTCATGGTTAAATTGGACTTTAAGATCTCGCTGAAAATTCCGCAAGCATGTCATATCACTAGAGTCAACATAAAATATCCTGTATAAATAAAACAAACAAACAACACATATTTAAAACACAAATGAAAAGGGATAATTCATTTAGCTAAAATAAAAGATAGAAGGGTTTGAACCTAAACGACAAAAGGACAAAATAAGATAGATCCCGAACTACAGCCTGACATAATTCAAAAAACAGAAAAGAAAACAAAATAAACTACCAAACCTGTTCCTAGTAAGGAGTGAGGTGACTTCTCAATTGCTCAGCCTGATATCTTAGCCACTGGTTTGCATATCGCTATGACTAGAGCTTTCCTCACTGTCAATGTTTTGCACCATAATTAATCTATCTTGAATCATCTTTTCAATTTCTCTTTTCAAAGCCCAATAATCTTCAATACTGTGGCCTGAACATCAAAATGATATGCACATCATACACTAGGGTTAAAACTTCTTGATTGCGGGTCAGGAGTATACCCAAGGAGAGGAGTGATCATGCCCCGTTGTACTAATTTTTGAAATAAGCTGGCATACGACTCTCCAATTGGTGTGAAGCTATCCCTCAATTTCTGCCTCATTTTATTGTTTGGATTGGATCCAAAATTGGGCCTGGAAAGGAGTTGATAGATTTATGGAGTCAGAGGGTAACTCTGAGGAGTTGGTGCATGCCATTGTGAGTAAGAAGAGAGTTGAACATATGGTTGTGCGTAATATACTAGATATGAAGGTGGGGAAATGGAGTATAATGGATTTTGAGAAGGATTATAGAAATCTTGTGTATGAACTTGGGCCTGAGATTGACGGCAACAATGACGTCGTCTCCTTGGATGTGCCCGTTCTCCAACTACAATAGGAACTGTATCTTTCTCATTCTTCTTCCCTCTGGTTTCTTTTAATTGATTGCAATATTATGCCAAATATTTCACGGATTCCTCCTGTCCATCTTGCTCCTCGCATTTCGATATCTCAAGGCTTAGAGGAAGGTTAACACTTGAAGACATGCCTCAATTTTTGTATGAAACATCTTCATTCGTAAGTCTTGGGGAACTTTTCACAGCATTTCCTGCACTCTTCATTTTTCCAACCATTTTCTCTAGCTCTTCTGGCACACTAGGCTTCTTGTTAAGAAATTTTGGTGGTCTAGTTAACTTAAAAGTAGGACCGGGAGTATAGCAATGATCACCAAGATTATTGAACAAGGGTCCACTAGTAGCATGCGAAAGCACAACCGTTGGACGACTAGCTAATGTAGAAGCCTCAGTAGATGATTGAGCAACAAGATCATGGACGACATGTGGTGTTGTGAATGTAGAAGACTTATACCAAGGAGCTAGAGAAAAAGTGATGAAAGTATTGAGACACTTTGGGCTTGGAATGAATTCTGAGTCATGTTGCGGTGCATTAACAATGGTAGGAAACTGACTCTTCAATTTTGATGGAAAACTCGAGGTATTTGTAGGATCAATAGCGGGAAATGGGGGAGGAGGCAATCCACTGGCCCAAGCTCGGTGCATTTCTGTCATTTTTTCCTTAGTTTCCTAATCTCTTGCTTCAAACTCTCATTTTCATGACTCTTTGTTCGATCCATGATTTCACTCTCTATCCTTATTGGACACAACTAACTCTTCCTTGGATTTGGTGTGATATGGAGGACCAACCAGGATGCCACAAACCAACCACCTTAAACTAACTGAACAAGAGGTAACAAAGGTGTTAGAGTTCAACATTTTTTCAAAACCTCTTTTTCCTTCTTTTTCTTTTTGAAAAGATCACCGAACCCAATAAGGGAGCCTACGTATCTCATACTCGAAAGAGGAGAATCAGGTGTGCGTAGTTCATGAAGTCTTGCCAAAAATGCCAACTAAACTCTTTTTCCTTTCTTTTTCTTTTATTTGAAACTTTAAAAAAAAAAAGAAAAGAAAATAACAACTTGTCAAAATAATTGAAGAAAATCTTTTTGCATTTTTTAGGTTTAAATTTCCTATACAAAATGAACCTATGATTACCAAAGAAAAAACTTTTGAGTTTTCAATTTTGAATTTCATATGAAAATGAAACTTGAACCTATTAAAGGAAAATATTTTTGTAGTTTTCTTTTGAAGATGTAAATGAAACACCTACTCTAAATGAAGAGTGAAGAAAATCTTTTTGGATTTTTAAATAAGATCCCCGAACCCACAATAGGTTGCCTATGTATCTCACTCCCAAGAGAGGAGAATCAGGGGTGCGTAGTTCTTCCAGATTGGACAATTAAGCATTAAATAACAAATGGATTCTAACTTAAGCGACACGACCAAAGAAAGATGATGAATAACGTCAATAAAATCTTTTTTTTTTAGTTTTTCAATTTGACACTTCACATAAAACTGATACCAACAATTATGAAAGAAAATCTTTTTGATATTTTTGTTATAAGAAATGACAAAACTTCTGCCGCTTTTTTTGAATTTTTCTTTTATAAAAACCTACTATTGTAAAAAAAAACTTTTTGATTTTTCGAATGGTGAATGCTTGCTAAAGAAGAAAAAGAAAAATCTTTTTGATGTTTTTGAATTTTTTTTTTGGAAATGAGTGCAAAAAGGTAAAAAATCTTTTTGGATTTTTGAATTGTGAAAAGTGAAAGCCATAAAGAACTCTAAACAAACTAAGAAATATTTTTTTTGGCTCACCTTTTCTTTTTCTCTCTTTTTTTCAACACTTTCATGTCTACACACTTTACTTCTAACACATGCTTTACCCCAAATCAGTCCGTCAAATGACCTCATTACCCTAAAAAATGCAATAATTTGCACGTAGAAATATTTTATGGGCGAGTCTCCTATGAAGGACCAAGTGGGTCCCTCTATGTCTCAATATGATGCAGATAAGCATGACCTAAAGGTTGACCTACACTGAATTTCACTAACAAGGCTGTTCGGGGGAGCGTATGATTGATAGTGGCTGCTTTAGCTTTCCACCCACTCCATACCAGCCGATGGCTAATCCTCCTAAGATAAGGGTGACTTAACTAGAGGTTGTGTACACAGCGTGCACTATAGACTTGTTGCAGAAAGAATGACTCAGGTTATGCACATGATGCAAGATATAAAACGGTAACATATAGGATAAAAACTGTAAACAAAGAGCACGTAGGCACTCAACAATGAAAAAACCAATAACACAAAAAAACACAAACAACGTCTATACATCTATAATACAAAATTAAGCCGATACAACTCCAAAAAAATAATCCAGAGATTCTGGGTTCGATCCCCAGCAGAGTCGCGAGAGCTGTGACACCACTTTTTTAACTCCAAAAAGAATAATTTTAAGGTTCGAAGGGCTTTTATTGTTAAAGTGACAAAAGATTAAAAATTTATTTTGAAAAAGGATTATTTATATTTTATTATTCAAAGTCACCACTTGACATAATCGGGCGTGCCAAGTTACCTTTGAAAGATCATTTTCAAAACTATTTGACTCTTTAAACTGATCCGCAAACAGAGATTCCGGCTAAGGAATTCTGTTGACCGAGGGAAAGGTGTTAGGCACCCCTCGGTCACGTGGTTTGACCACGGTCGCTTGATGGAGTGTATCGACTGATTTGTCACTAAAAATGTATAAACCACACAAAAACACATAAAACAATTAAATAAACAAAAACAAAACAATCTAAAAATATAGTGTTCAGTCCGAGTTATACAGTCCCAAAAATATAAAAATACGAAAATGTAACTCGTATTCTAAACTAATTCTAAACTATGCTCCAATACCTTACCCGATGCCTCGGGCCTGGATCACGATCCTCTTCCGCCAACATAATACGTCGGGGCATTCCTCGCTGAATAAATACAATGTCTCGGGGCATTCCTTGGTTAAATGAATACATTTGAATTAAATACAATAAACTAGAAAGAAACATTCACACGCACATTCCAACATTCAACCAAAACAAGTTCTGAATTTGCCTACCCGAACCTATATTGTCTATCCATTTCAATATATCATAATTCCATCATATTTCATATCAACAATCGATCAAAATTAATTCGAATCTAGCCTTTTCATCAATTTCAATTTCACCCCCAACTTCTTTTTATCAAACACCATTTGAACATAATCAAATTCAATCCTCAAACCACCAAAGTCAAATCACCAAGCATCATGATCGTAACCTTACCAACATCAAACAATTATAATCACCCAACACACAATCATGGCCATTTTAATGAATTAAAATAAAGAGAGAGAACAGGTTAAGAAATGGAACTTAATACCGCTTCAAAATTGATGTATTATTTTGATTAGAACCGTGATCGAAATCTCAAATCGTCCTCAACAACAACCAAACTCGACCCAAATTTTGACCTCAAATTGGACCCAACTCGATGATTCGAAACAGTACCCAAAAGACTGATGACTCAATTGGAATTTTTGGACTATTTTGACCACGGGTTTTGCTATTTTTTGGAGCTCCGGTGAACTTCACTGAAGGATTCGAAAGTAATGGGGACGTAGAAGGACGGGTTGGGTATTTGATTCGATGTGGTGTAGGTTTGATCGGTTTTGGGAGCGGCGATAAAGCTGGTGGGAGTGGGTCTGGTCGACGATTGAGTCCGACAATGGATGGATGATTCCGACAAATAAATCACCGAAAAAATCAACACCCAGTCAACTTCTGTTCAACCCCTTTCCAATCAAATTTCTATTCTCTTACGTCTCAATCTCTCTCTTCCTTCACTCATTATCCTCTCTATTGGTGTGTATTCTAAGAAAAAGAGAAAAGAAGAAGATGGCATTACTTTTTTGTTCTTCTTCCTCTGTGTATGGCAGTGACGATGATGAGTGACCCTGTATTGTGTGTTTTCTGTGAGTGCTCCCAATGGAAAAATGGAGTGAGTTTTCCATGAAATCCACTAAAGAATGTATTGTTGTATGTATTTATTTTGTGTAGTGGGGAACAAGAAATGTGCCAAGGGTGGGGTATGCGGGTATGGGATTAGGGAGGTGGGTAGGATAGTGATGAGGTGTAAGAAATTAGTTAGAATAAGATTAAATTTGTTATGAATTTGATTAATTTTGTATTTATGTGGGGTGTTATCACATGGGTGAGGGTGCAAAATAACAAAAGGTAAAAAAATGGATAAATTGGGTTTTGGGAGGGACAAAATTAGGTGTTTAAAGATTCAATTACCGTATTTTCATTTATATCTAGATGTTCAGATTTATGAACCAAAAATTGACATGCTTTACTACTTTTAGCATAGCCTATGAACACGCAGTCCACCGCCTTAGGTCCTATCTTAACCCTTTTAGACAAAGGAACTTAGACCTTTGCTAGACACCCCACACTTTGAAATATTTCAAGTTGGGTTTTCTTCCTTTTCACTTTTCATAAGGAATCGATTGTGTCTTACTATGGGAAATTCTATTGAGTATACGGTTGGCCGTAAGGATAGCCTCCCCCCACAAGTTTTGTGGTAAACCAGAACTTATAAGTAAGATATTTATCATTTCCTTCAAATTTTGGTTTTTCCTTTCCGCAATTCCATTAGATTGAGGTAAATATGGGGCCGTAGTTTGATGGATGATTCCATTCTCTACACATATTTGCGCAAAGAGAGATTCATATTCTCCGCCCCTATCACTTCTTATCATTTTGATCTTTTTGTCTAATTGATTTTCAAATTCATTTTTATATTGCCTAAACGTATCTATTGCTTCATCCTTACTATTTAGCAAGTAGACATAACAGTATCTAGTGCAATTGTCAATGAAAGTGATAAAATACTTTTTCCCACCACGTGATGGTATTGACTTCATATCACAAATGTCAGTGTATATTATGTCTAAGGGATTAGAATTCCTTTCAACGGACTTATAAGGATGCTTTGCATACTTCGATTCCACACACGTTTGACACTTTGATTTATTGCACTCAAAGTTTGGCAAAACTTCTAAGTTTATCAGTTTTTGTAACGTTTTGTAATTAACATGGCCTAAACGTTCATGCCATAAATCATAAGACTCAAGCAAATAAGAAGAATTCAAACTTGTATTTATTTCAACAGTCATTACATTCATCTTATATAGGCCTTCGGTCAGATTGCCTTTTCCTACATACATTTCTCCTTTGCTTATTACAATTTTTCCAGAAACGGTTACACATTTGAATCTGTTCTGGTCTAAAAGTAAAATAGAAATTAAATTCCTATGTAACTCCGGAACATACAAGACATTGTTAAGTGTCAAGACTTTTCCGAAAGTCACCTTTAAGCAAATTTTTCCTGTTCCTTCTATGTTAGCCGTAGCGGAGTTAGCCATGTAGATCATTTCTTCTACTTAAGCCGGAGAGAATGACAAAAACAACTCCTTGTTGGCACATACATGGAAGGTGGCACCAAAATCCATCCACCATTCGTGAGGATTCCCCGTCAAGTTATATTCTGAGAACATAGCACACAGATCATCGCATTATTTGTTGTATTCAATCATATTTGCTTGATTCTTCTTCTTGCCTTTCTTTGGGGCAGGACAATCTGTGGACTTATGGCCAATCTTGCCACAGTTGAATCATTTTTTCTTGAACTTTTTCTTGGGTTGATTGCTTCCTTGTTCAGCTTACTTCCTTTTCTTGAAATTGTTTTGGTCATCTTCTAAAATATGTGCTCCATTAATTGTAGAATTCCCCTTTGACCTTCTTTCGGAAGATTTATTATCCTCTTCAATATGAAGTTGGACAATAAGATCTTCAATAGTCATCTCCTTGTGTTTATGCTTTGAGTAGTTTTTGAAGTCTTTCCACAAAGGTGGTAGCTTCTCAACTATCGCTGCTACTTGGAAAGCATCATTCACAATTAAACCTACAAAATAGTTTATGTGAGTATCAAGAACATTTTTAATTTGTTCAACTAAGGTATTTTTCAAAGATATACCTTCTACTAGGAGATCTTGTATGATGACTTGGAACTCCTGTACTTCAGAGACAACAGATTTGCTATCTATCATTTTGAAGTCCAGGAACCGTGCAACAAGGAATTTCTTAATTCCCACATCCTCCGTCTTATATTTTTGTTCAAGTTCCCCCCACAGTTCCTTTGATGTCTTGATTCCACTATAAATATTGTAGAGGTCGTCTTGGAGACCACTCAGAATATAATTCCTGCAAAGAAAGTCTGAATGTTTCCAAGCTTCTACAATAACGAAGCGGTCTTTGTCCGAGGTTCCCTCTCGCACCTCAGGAGCATCTTCGCTAGTGAACCGTTGCAGACATAAAGTGGTAAGATAAAAGAACATCTTTTGATGCCACCGCTTGAAGTCAATGCCCAAAAATTTCCGGGCTTCTCCGCCGGTGCCATTGTTGGCGAAGCATTTGTGCGACTTGATGTGGAAATATTAGTTTCCCCCACAAACGTTGTCGCATCCATCATTTGACTTTCGTTAGTCATCTTTCCTGTCAACACAAGACAGAAAAATTTAGTATTTTCAGAATACTACTTATAAAGTTAAATAACTTTTCAACTTTTCTTCTTGTTTCTAATTAACAATGAAGTTTTTATAACTTAAAATCGTCAACCGAGTGAACTTTAACTTGTGATGAAGATTTTATGTCTTCTAATCACTAGTTAAATTCAAACGGAGTAGAAAGCTTAAAGCTTTAATCTCTAAAAACAAGTTATACAGATTCTGTAAAATTGATTATTCCTTAAGATTGTTATGTTCCTTCTACGGGTACGCAGAATTTGTATATTAGAAACAACAACTTCAACTAAAGTTCAAGTATATAAACAAGAACACAATGAAATATATCAAATACCCTCAACACAAGATCAAAATGACATTTCCAAGAGGTGTATTTTATTTTTCAGAAACTAGATGAAACAGAAATGAATAAGACCAAGTCGTCCGAATTCACAGACTTTCCTTAAGGAATAATTCCCCTCACTGTACCCGAGGTTATGGAATCTTCTTCCCAGGATAAAATGGCCTTCAATCCGACTATAACGGTACCTCAAATAGGCGGATTCTTCGAACGCACAGAACGTTTTGATTGATCAAACATAATATTTGTAAAAAAAAAAAGAGAGTTTTTATTCTGAAAATTTCATATCAAAACCTGTGATGGAAAGCAGGTTTATATAGCCTAGCAGATGCCTCTTCGAAAAGGTGGCATTGGTTCAATTAAATGGTGTGATGTTTCTGAAAATGCATGTCTGCAGCATTTTTGCTGAAGTAGTATACCATTTCACCAAACAGTGCACCTGTTTTAAACAATGCATCACTTCATTGAAGAATTGCATCTGTTCAGTCGAAACAGAAATAGTATATCAGTTCGGTCGAAAAGAAACAGTACATCAGTTCAGAAACAGCGCATTAGTTCAGTCGAAACAGTGCATCAGTTCTGTCGAAACATTGCATCTGTTACTGTTACTGCATGCATATAAATGGAGTATTGATCAGATTTCATCAAATAAAGTTTGTCCAAAAAGATATTGACAAAGCCGAGCAAGTGATGACGACAACGACGCAAGGCATCTCTTATTTCTTGCCTCACTTATCATGTGGAGTAAGTATTCATCATTATAAACACTCCAAATTTCCCTTTTCTCACCAATGTGGGTGAATTAGTGAACTTTCCAATTTTGGGAGTACACTTTTCAAATTGGTGTCTCCTCTTCTCCACCATTTTTTTTTCTCCATTTTTCATTCACACTTCTATGAACCCAACGTTACTTTCCTTCCCATTACCTCCTTATGAAAAAATTGTTGCTTTTTGCAGGTCAATGTTGAGGAGTTTGGGGAATCCAGCGGTAAAACACAATTTCCGTGAAGCCAATGGTGCAGCTGACATCTTAGCCGACTTTGGCTCCTCGTCACTCGTCTCGTCATACGTATTGTTATCTCCTCCCGATATAGTTGCAGCTCAGTTGAAACGGGATCGTCAAGAAGTCTCTACTACTAGAATTATCTCTATAGCATGTTACAATAAGTTAGTTTCTGTAGGAAATCAGTCTGTATTATCAGCTGCTATGTCTAGTATATATGCAGGTTCACTTTCTGATGTAAATTTGCACTCTGGCTCTGCTTCTGTTTTGGCGCCTAGCCCTAGTAGTACGTTGTTGTCCCCCCAAGAACTGCAGTACCTATGATGCTGCTTGTAACTCTTCAAATCTCTAGTATTATATATATAAAAAGTTCCTTTTTACCAAAAAAAAAAAAAAAAAAAAAAAAAAGTAACTTGTAAGTACATGGATTTCAATAGAACGAAATTTGTGGAAACTAAAACTAATTAAAAAAAATATATTTTAAAATTTATACGTGCATTATTTAAAAAAAAAATGGAAAAAACAAAGTGGGACCCCTTGGTTCAAATGTCAACTTGGCATGTGATTAAAAATGTAATTTAGAGGTAGTAAGACGTGAATACCTGGTAGGACTAAATTACGGAACCGGTGACCGGTCCGAGAAACAGGTCTACTTTGTTACTAAATTGTTAAAAGAACACCCCCAATAACTCATGCCAATCTATCAACTTCCAAATTTGTCCCGATATTGAGTCCGCTTTGAATCTCGATTAAATTTATATCTTGAAATCTGATTACCAAAGTGTTTTACGGTGTGATTGATTTAAAAAGTGTTTTACGGTGTGATTGATACGGAGGAAAACATGTTGATCATATTTTGAAAAATATTTTTTTCTAAAAAAATAATTTTTTTGAGTTTTATTAATGCTGTCGTTTCTTTTATTTTAACTAACTTTACTATTGTTGTTGTCCACTTTTCTTTCTTCGATACTTTTATCTTAGTTTTTTTACTCATTTTTCTCAAACGCTCGTCTTGACTCTAAGTCCATAAGAAACTATTTCTCTATTTCTCACGGATAGTGGATAGTAGATGTAAAACCAGTGTACACTCATATTGTTGTTCTTTAAGTCCATCTAAAACTAAACTTCACATAAATTAACGTTAAAATGGCTGAACTTTGATCCGTCGGTTTCGTACAAAAATTTCATGTTTGATAAGAGAATGGGACCCACCATCATCTTCTTTTTTCTGGTTGAACACCAAAATCATTTTCAATTGGATGACTAGTAGTTCACATATCTTAGGTGATTGGCTTAGTTCATGCCTCATGCTACAACAATAAATTAAAGATTGAAAGTATCCCAACATAAATTCTTAATGTAAAGCACTATAAAAACTAAATGTGTATTGTCAAAGTTGAGTATCACTAAGCATTTAGTTTTCAACTTTTCATGGAGTTTAACATCCGCTTTACACGTAGCTCTCAATTTTGCGTTTGTCACTGCTATTGTAAGCATAATATGGTGGTGGTGCTTTCGCACTATCATACACCGCCGCCGGAACAGCTATGAGCCACCACTAGCTGCAGCTCCGCCGCTGCCACCACCACCACCACCCACCATAAACCCGTCCACTGACATCCAACTTCATGTTTCATCCTCATTTGACGACGCAATTTAAGGTTATTAGCTCTAAACTTACAATACTTCTGGAATAATATATACACACACAATTTTTAAAAAATATATGATTTTTTAAAGATAAATGACATATGTATGACATTTACTGAGTTCAGTTGAACATATCAGTCAAATACTCCATCCACCTCTAGCTTTTGCTTTGCTTTGCTTATCTTGTTAATTTAGTGTTAAATTATGAAACATGCAATATTAAGTTTTGTTTTACAAGTAATATTATTTAAATAGAGAAATAATTTTAAATATTTTTTTAATAAAAGACCGGAACTACATGTTGTATTTTTAGTTACATCTGTATCGATTTTTTTTCCTTTGTTGGCACAGGAATGAGGAAGCATCTATGAAGCTACGTGTGTATTTAATTTATGCTGTAGTTCGTTTATTCTGTTGTTGTACTTTGTATAGTTAAGTTATGCAATATTTGGTTTTATGTAATAGAAACATTTCCTTCTCCAAATAAATGATTTATTTGTGTTTTGTGTGCTAGTCTTGAGCCGGGGGTCTATCGGAAACAGCCTTTCTACCTCTTTAGAGGTAGAGGTATGGACTGCGTATATCTTACCCCCCAGACCCCACTAGGTGAGAATACACTGAATTTGTTGTTGTTGTGTTTTGTGTGCTACAGAATGTGTTATGCATGATTTCTTGGTAGCTTCTAGTTTGATCGAGAAACCTAAAAATATGAATAGAAGGGTATTACATATTTTGTCAAATGGAAAAAACTGATAATATCATAACTGCACATGATTATTCTGGCCGATTGTAATGTGGATCACTTTCATAATGCTAATCTATATCTATATCTATATGTATATCTATATCTCTAATATACTAAAAATATCAAATACCTTAGAAATGTTAAAAGTTTTTGTTCTTTATTAAAAGTCTCCGGTAGACAAAATTTTTGTCCTTTATTAACAGTCTCCGCTTTAGATAAAATTGTCTTTTTACTTTTTTTTTCTATTATTTTAGTGATACTAGTTTAACCACACGTGCCTCGCATGTGTAACGTTTGATTATTTAAAATTAAATGATTTTATCTATTACAGAGATTTTATATAAAGTGTAAAAGTTTAAATCACTTTTTAAAAATTCTTCACACTTTAATATAATAATGTAAACATAAATATATATTTTAGTATAAGCACATTTATATTTTACCACCAAAAGTTTCAAGTGATTGATGGATCATCACTTTTGCGTTTGTCATGACGTACCTCTTTCCCTTGTTGTCAAAGGCTAAGGGAGACGCATCAATTTGAATCATATTTGTGGTACAGTTATATTTTTGTTTTTTTTCCTATGTTTAAAATATTTCTCAATTTTTAAAGTCAAATCTTTATAAAATCATTGATTACATTCTTATTACGTACTTAAAACTTTTAAAAAATTAATACTTGTTAAATTTTTCTTATTCTAACATTTTTTATATTTATTTTTAGATTTTTCAAATCTTCTTAAAATCAAATTTAGTTCAATAGAAAATGTATTAATTGTCATTAATTCTGATGACTTTTAATAAGGAAAGATTTTACCATAAATATATTTAATTAATTTTCAACTCTTAAATATTAGAAAAAAATAGTGAAAAGACGATTTTATCTGACTTTTAAAGAAGGGTAGAAAGTCCAAACAACATTTCTAAGGCCTTCACACTTTTAAATTTATTATATATTATAGATAATAGATTAAATATTGACTATGTTACAAAAAGGAAAACCTTTCCTTACAAAGATAGAATGCCTTTTTCACTTTCTAAAAAAACTAATCATTCCTAATTAGAAGAGGATAACTCAAAACCCCCAAAATCGTAAAATAGGCTTTGACGTAATATTGACTATATTACAAAAAAAAAAAAAGGAAAAGAAAGATCTTTCCTTACAAAAATAGGATGCATGTCTTTCACAGCATCTAAAAAAACTAACCATTGCTAATTAACTAGAATAGGACAACCCAACAAAACCGACAAACAACAATTCATAAAAAGGGCAACTCGGTGCAATAAAGCTACTGTTATGGGACAAACAACAATTTTGTTTTTTTACATCCTCATCATACAGTTCTTTCATTGACAATTTCTATGCATATACAAAAAATCACAAAAACTCGAGCAACAATACTTCTTGAGAAACCCTTCCAATGATATGACATTTGCTTTAGTAAGTGTTGCTGCAACATAGAAGTCATATGTATAGGGGAAGTAATTCACCATTACAATCTTTTATCTCTATAATTTCAATTTAAAGCTATTACAAATCCAATTCATAGTCTATGTGAGAAAAAGTATGACTATATTTGGAATGGTGGAAAAGATATAACAACTATTTGATCAAGAAGAGGGATTACATGGCGTGAAATTTGCAAAACAAATTTTACATTTTTATTATGGAACCAAGTCAAGTTACGCAACTTTATAGATTAACAAGCATTAACTATCGGCTTACTGGCACACTAATATAACTTAAGGGGTTGTTAATTTATTCCACCTACCTTATTTGTATCTTAGATATCTACAAATACTATATAACTAATTCAATAAGTTCTCCATCTTTACATATTCAAAAGATGTTGAATTTTATAATTGTGTTTATATTTATTATTCAAATAAATAAAATATTTGCTTTAACGTTGAACTCATTAATATGAGGTAGACGCTCGAGGAATGTATACCTACACTAGTAAGTAATAAAAATGTGTATTAATACTATATGGAATTACGAGTGAGCAGATAACTGAGAGTTGTCATGCCGATTTTCAGTTGTCTGCTTCTGTTAGAGGCATTTTTGTAATTGCATATTTTACATTTTAAATTAATTATTTTATTTTTATTTTTAATCTATATATTTAAAAATTATGTATAAGGTAGTATAATTAATAATTTAAATTATTTGGAGACATATAAAAAAATTATCAACTCGAAATTCTACCAGTTCAATATATATATATATATATATATATATATATATATATATATATATATATATATTGGGATATAATTTGAAATTTTTGTGAAAATTAATATAAATAATAATAATTTAAATAAATTAAAATGGAGGAAATACATTATTTTTGGAGTTTGAAAATTTATTTTTTAAATTTTAAAAAGTATCAGAAATTTATTTATTTTGGATCCAATGGAGAGGGAGTAGTAACTTGGGGTTTGGGCCATAGGTGACAAAAAAGTTTTAAAATGAGGTGTATGTGACACAAGTCTTAATTATTAGTTGGAGGTGACAATTACTTTATTATGGATTAAGAAAGTTGAGAAAGTTTAAAAATAATCCACAAGTTTTTAAATTTATATATTGATCCCAATGTATACCTAAAATAACGGAAAACGGAGAAAAAAAGGCTCCTTTCTCTCTCTTCTCATCCATTGTTGTTTTCTCTCTCTTAGCGATTTTTGTTGTTAATTGTTTCTATTTCTGCTGCTTGATTCATCATCATCTGCTTCATTATCATCTTCATCTTCTTCTTGTCAACCATATGTTGTTGTTGTTGTTGGTGGTGGTGGTACAACGCTACTGCTGCGATCTGACCAATTTCTTAGGTCAAATTTTATTTGCTACATCACTTTTCACTTTGGAATTACTTCATAGGTGACTTTGGTAAGTAAAATTATGGGTTTTATTCGTATTTGTCATCTGGGTACACTTCTGTTTTTTCAACAATGGATAGAACCCCGATTATGAATCCAGCATAAGTGCCCACAATTTAAATAAATCAATCATCTGGTGCATCAGAGTAATCTGTTGCATCAGAAGATTTATCTGTTGCATCAGACTGTTTATCTGTTGCATCATCATATTATCTGTTGCATCAGACATATTATCTATTGTATCAGGATTTTTATCTGTTGTACCGGACTAATTATTTGTTGTATCGGAATGTTTATCTGTTGCACCAGACTAATTATCTATTGCAACGAATGATTAATCTATTTGAAACAACACAAATCAACCCCTGCCATAAACCCAACAGATAACCAATATGTTTTCAACACCTGCTATTGCTATTGGATTTAAAATTATTCCTTACGTCCAATTACCCATCTCAAATTTTCTAATTCGATTTCTCTTTTAACTTGTCTTTTTCATTAATCAAGAAAAGATTAAAAAAATCAATGTTTTACCCTTTGCATTAATAATTTTTTTTTTCAAATTAAAATGGAAACATCATTTAATAGGGGGACTATACGCCGACCGACGTTAAAAGCTTTCTTCTCTTATGAAATTTTGATTGAATAGCAAACAATGATTATTTCAAACATGTCTAATGTCCTATCAACTGATCAGTGGGTTATGATAAACTAGACATGTTATTAATTATTTTTCTTAATCAATATGACATCTCAATTTGGGATGGGTAATTTGAGACGAAGGGAGTACGAATTAAAACATCAGAGCCAAGCAAAGCAACAAACTAGTCATCTGTTGAAATAGACTATTTATCTGTTGCATCCACTTCTTATCTATTGCAACATGAGTAATATGTTTTGAACAACACATCAACCCCTGCCACAAACCTAACAGATAAATCTTGTTATTGCTACTGGATTCTAAATTATTCCTTTTTATGTTGAATCGTCGACATGTTTGTTGAGAAGATAATAGACAGAATGAAAATTAAATATGGATTAAAATGTCAAAGATCAAACATAAGTTATTTATTAAATAAAAATAAATAAAAATACATATAATAGACTAAAAGAAAAATAATAGTCTAATTATTATTATTATTATTATTATCAACATCATCATTGCCAGCCGGCCAATCTTCTACCAGAAGTAGCAAGGCCCTCCTCAGCCTGCGTATCTCGCGGAGCATTCTTGATCTAGCTCCTCCCAGTTCCCATTGCAGATCACAAACTTGATTCCGAAGTTCATTCACGGTGTCTTGCAGAAAAGCAACGTCCCACACTGGGTCAGCCATAATCTTATCTTCTAGAGTGTAATATGAAAGACGAGATGCAATAAATAAATAGAGTGTATTTGAATGAATAATTGAGTAAGGAGGAACCTATTTATAGATGATTGAATTTGAATGAGAGGCAAAAAGGCGCGACTATTCACTCCATACATTAAGTACATTTTTGATTAAATTAAGAAAATAAATATTGTGATATAAGTAATGACTTTTTAGATTATTACTATTAATTAATTCTTTTGAAGAACCATTTTTATTGAGTTGTGGCAACAGATTCTATATCTATTGCATCAGATAACACATCTGTGACAACAGATATATTATCTGTTGCAACAAATATAAAATATGTTGCATCAGATAACATATCTGTTGCAACATATAATCTAACTGTTCACCTCCATTTATTAATTACATTTTTTATTAATGTGAAAAGTAATGAATTAGTTAAATTAAGAAATATTGTGATAAGTCATGACTTTTCAGATTATTATTATTAATTAGTTCTTTTCAAGAACCGCTTTTATTGAGTTGTGACTCGATATTGGTTGCATCAGATAAATCATCTGTGACAATAGATATATCATTTGTTGCAACCATAGTGAACCTATTGCATCAGATAATTTAATTGTTGCAACATATAATCTACTTTAAAAAAAAAATAACTATCATCATATCATTAATCCAAATATTCTTACTTTTTTATTTTATAAATAAAAAAATAATTTTTCAAATTCCTTAATAAAGTAATAGCCATTTTATTATATAATAAATAATTAAAAAAACAAATTCAAAAACAAAAATGGTGAAAAGTCACTTTCAATTATTAAAATTGTGGTTATAAATTGTGTTTATCATTTATTTCCTAATTATTTATTTACAAAACATTTTTCATATTGAATAATCGGAACGGAAAGTCATGTCTTTTTCTTTTCACCCTCTCAATAACAATAACTCTTTTTTATTAATAACTGCCAGGTGCAACATATGATCGATCTGTCGTAGCAGATTAACCTCTAACCATTGACACAAATTGCTGCTCAATCCTTACCACCAACCGTCGACATGTTGAGAACAAGGAATAAACAGAATGATTATTATTAAATACTAAATAAGAATTAAAAATTCAAATTCGACAACAAAATGAAATGAATGTTCATAGATTTTTGAATTCCTTGGGTAGATTTGATATACAAAAGGAGGACAATAATCGCTAAAATAAAAAACATTACCTAATTATTATTACTACTATTATTATTATTGTCAATTAGATATTTTTCATCCGGCAGCCTTACTCCGAAGTCAGTCAAATCTCTCTGGAGTTCATCAAACTGCCTTTGAAGTCACGCAAGGACTCGATATGAATGTTCTTGTACGAATCTGGATCATCCATATTTGTTAGGAGAGACCTATTTATAAATTATTGTATCTCGAAAAGAAAAGAAAATTGCTTTAAAATAAATGTAACAGGTGGGTATTCTGTTGCAAAATATATTCTTTCTGTTAGATAACTTACAACATACTGGCAATATTTTGTAACAGATGTATATATCTGTTTGATTTCTGCAACAAGTTGATCAACTATCGTAACAGATATCTCCAATTGTTTGACAATATAAACAGATATGTCATCTGTTGCAACAAGCTAGTCATCTGTTTATTCAATATAAGCCATAGATGGGCTAGGAAGAATAAGGTGCGTACATATGGATCCACTATCATATGTGTGGGAGTTAAGTATGTATTACTGATAAGGTTACTGGGACAACACACACAAAGTATAAGATCAGATGCTTGCTGTAGTATGTGAATCCCGATAAATTTCAAGCTTGCCTCCAGCTTGTTGATTCTGTATTCAAGCTGGTCGTTGCCATCTTCGAAGTTGGTAAGGAGTTTCTCATCTCTTGTGAGCTCGATCAGGAACACTACCTTCAAAGTTGTGGCATTCTAGAAGCCCTTTAGAACACTTTTTTCAGAAGCCTTAAAGGATACATAGAGGGTCGTTGTGTTTATTTTAGGTCAAAATGTGTTGATGCACATTGAAGATGTGGTCTGAACAGTTGAACAACACACTTTTATTGAACATTTCTCCATGCATCTTGCTCATCCAATTTGATAAATTAGTAAGAAGGAAGTTACATAGCATGTGATTTAAATCGACTTTATCAAGCCTATCAAACATTACGTAACTCCGAACTCATTACCCTATCAAAATAATATGACCGAGTTAGTGCACAAATTAAAATATCCCAATCTATCAGCCTTTCTGCTGATCACTCTTCTCCAATATAGATGACAAGATATCTGCTATGCAAAAGTCTGCACCATCACCAAACATGCTTGCCTAGGAGCAATTCTTCAAAGTTACATAAGGTTTGGCGACGGTGTAGACTTTTGCATAGCAGATATCTTGTCATCTATATTGGAGAAGAGCGATCAGCTGAAAGGCTGAGAGATTGAGCTCATTCGATTTGTGTACTAACTCAGTCATATTTTTTTTTATAGAGTAATAAGCTTAGAGTTACATAAGGTTTGATAGGCTTGGTAGAGCCGGTTCAGATCACACGCTACGTAACTCCATGCTTACTAATTTATCAAATTGATTAAGCAAGATGCATGGAGAAACGCTCGATAAAAGTATGTTGTTCAACTGTTGGGACCACATCTTCAACGTGCATCAACACATTTTGACCTAAAACAAACACAGAGACCCTCTATGTATCCTTTAAGGCTTCTGAAAAAAGTATTCTAAAGGGCTTCTAGAATGCCACAACTTTGAAGGTAGTATTCCTGATCGAGCTCACAAGAGACGAGGAAATCCTTACCAACTTTGAAGACGGCAACGACCAGCTTGAATATAGAATCAATAAGTTGGAGGCAAGCTTGAAAATTATCGGGATTCACATACTATAGCAAGCATCTGATCTTCTCCAAGGAATGTTGAAAGCATGTCAAGGCAAGAAACCACAATCAATTATAACCATATTGCTAAAGAAGAAATGATACTCTATTTGCCTTTCAATCTCGTTTGTGGTTCCGATCAGGTCAACGACATTAGAGCTGATCGGAAACACAAACAAGAAAGCAGGGATGAAATTTAAAATTCAAAAATTTTCCGCCTTCGCTTAGACTCCTTATTTTAACTGTAGTTGCTGTTGGCATAAGTTTTCTAGACTTGCTGTACATCATTTCAACCCTCGATGCCCGTGAGGTTTCTTTGTTGATCTTCTCCTATTTTCTATCTAGGTGATAATCTCGACCACGCAGCTCCCTAGCAAAGTGTTCAGATGCATTATTTTTCTTTAAGAGACACAATATATGAAATTACATTATCGGATACACTTTCATATTTGCACTTGATTTAAATCTCCCATTTGTTAAGATAATTCCACTGGCCAGATTCGTTAGAAGTTGTATCCACCCTATGTCTCTTCTTCAATTAGCTCTCAGATGATATAGTCTTCCATCAACCACCCATTTTCCTTCAAAAGCATTCTCCTACCGCATATTCTGGCATATAATCATCACCCCGAGCGAGCAACCCAACCATATAAATTTTGGCCAGGGCAATAACTATACTGGTTTTCCATTGTTGTTAGATGTAGTGCTAAGTTTTGAAGGCCCTCTAAGGGTCCAATGCACCCTAAAAGTTAGTCCAATTGCTATTGAATCTCTTTACAATGACACAAAAACTAGATCCCTTCACAATTCTTGATAAATAAACATGAGCAATAACCGACATTAAATCTTAACAGGCTATCAAAACCATATTCATGGTCCCTCAGTCTTATCAGTTTGGACCTACCAAACTTAACTGTAAAATTACAAACATCTTGTTTTAATGATCTATGACTAATCAGCAAAAACATCATTCACAAAATCAGTGCACTCTGTGTGTGTTTCCACAATAACATTATCAGTAATACATACCTCCCACATGAAGTGGTTCCATCTGCAAGCAGCTTATTCCCCATTTTTAATGCAGCCTCTTGCGATAGTCCATCAAAAATTGATCAACTATCAGTTCCTTATATCTATAAAGAAGAGGAAACAAATTGGTGTCATAAAAAGAACATTATCCATCTATTGCAACAGATATGGAGTCTGTTGGAACAGATGTGGAGTCTGATGGAATACATCAAACTAGCCTTTCTGGTGGTTTTATTTGTTCCAACAGTTTCTCCATCTGTTGCAACATCAACAACAACATAAACATCCACAAAAAAGAAACAACAATATTTGTTCGAACAACATCATCAACAACAAAGAAGCAACATCCTTTATTCCAGAACCATCAACAACACCACATCACAAGTTCCAACAATGCCAACTCCACCAACAACATCAATAATTGCATCAACAATAATGAAACAAACAAAATACATACAAAAAATGATATTGTCAACAAGACTTTTAAACTTCTCCCAACAGATGACGTTTTTCTCATATTGTAATAAAAAATCTCGAATTGTTTATTCAACACTTACAAGTTCCTTAAAAAAAATTTAATAAATATGATATGGGTAAATAGTAATTAAATAAAAAAATAGTTGTAAATAACTTGCAAAGAAAAAGACGAGAATGAAAGAGCAATAATTAACCACACCTTAATATCAAAAGGGGATCAAAACAAAAATTTAATTCGAGGAAAGATATTGATAGGTTTAGATCTGAAAAGATCTTTATGAGAAGAGAAGAGAAAAGAGAGAAAAAAGGTTGTGACCCTAATGAGGAGAGAGAAAAAGATGAGAGTTGAATAAAATAAACTGCAGCTGAAGGAAGAGATGAGATAATTTCTATAGATGTATTATGTACGTAGACGTGGTGGTTTTCAATATTCATTAATTAATATTCATTAATTTCATTAATAATTTGAGGGGCACGAGAAAGACTAAGACTACTGACATTGAAAAGACAAGACAAGACTGCTCAATGAACTCACTTTTAAGATATCCAAGAAGTATTTTTTTACCGCCTTTAGTAGTAAGTACTACTACTTGATATTATCTACTCGGACCAGAAGCTTCTTGCTTTAAAATTAAAAGAGAAAAAAAGATTTTCAAACAGATATGTCATCTGTTTCAACATATATAAATATCTGTTTAGAAATCCAAACAGCTCAGTCATCTGTTACAACAGATATAAATATCTATTTAAAAATCTCAACAGCTTAGTTATCTGTGACAACAGATGAAAATAGTCATTTGATAATTACTAAAATTAGATATGTCATCTGTTACAACAAAAATAAAAATCTGTTTGAAAATTTCCAACAGCTTAGTCATCTGTCACAATAGATGCAAATATCTATTTGATAATTAAATCAGATATGTCATCTATTATAATATATATGTACCTGTTTGGAAATTTTCAACAGCTTAGTCATTTGTTGCAACAGATTTTATTACAATTGATTTAGGTGGAACTAAGGATGAATGAATGAGCTCTCAGGGTCAACTATAAATTCAATCGAGTCTTTTCAATTGCATGGTGTTAGTATTGCATTCATCCCGACCTGAGTCATTGATCGATCACTCTGAGTTGAAATGAGTTCTCATCAACTCAATATTAGGATAGTGATAGTACCTAAGTTGATTTAGGTGGAACTAGGGATGAATGAATGAGCTCGCAGGGTTAACTACAAATCCAATCAAGTCTTTCAAATTGTATGGCATTGGTATTGCATTCATACTGACCCGAGTCATTGATCGATCACTCTAAGTTGAAATGAGTTCTCATAAACTCAATGTTAGAATAGTGATAGTACCTAAGTTGATTTAGGTGGAACTAGGAATGAATGAATGATCTCGCAGGGTCAACTACAAATCCAATCGAGTCTTTGCAATTGCATGGTGTTGGTACTACGTTCATCCCAACCCGACTCGTCGATCGATCACTCTGAGTTGAAATGAGTTCTTAACAACTCAATATTAGGATAGTGATAGTACCTAAGCTGATTTAGGTGGAACTAAGGATGAATGAATGAGCTCGCAGGGTCAACTGCAAATCCAACCGAGTTTTTGCAATTACATGGTGTTGGTATTGCATTCATACCGACCTGAGTCGTCAATCAATCACTCTGAGTTGAAATGAGTTCTCATCAACTTAATGTTAGGATAGTGATATTACTTAAGTTGATTTAGGTGAAACTAGGGATGAATGAATGACCTCGCAGGGTCAATTACATATCCAATCGAGTCTTTGCAATTGCATGGCATTGGTATTGCGTTCATCCCAACCCGAGTCATCGATCGATCACCCTAAGTTGAAATGAGTTCTCATCAACTCAATGTTAGGATAGTGATAGTACCTAAGTTGATTTAGGTGGAACTAGGGATGAATGAATGAGCTCGCAGGGTCAACTACAAATTCAATCAAGTCTTTGCAATTGGATGGCATCGGTATTGCGTTCATCCCGACCCGAGTCGTTGATCGATCACTCTAAGTTAAAATGAGTTATCATCAACTCAATGTTAGGATAGTGATAGTACCTAAGTTGATTTAGGTGGAACTAGGGATGAATGAATGAGCTCGCAGGGTCAACTATAAAACCAATCGAGTCTTTGCAATTGCATGGCGTTGGTATTTCGTTCATTCCGACACGAGTCGTCGATCTATCACTCTGAGTTGAAATGAGTTCTCATCAACTCAATATTTTAAAAACTATATTTTTTAAATTTTTTAAAATTAATTAAGATCAATTCGGACCAAATTAGTAATTTCAAAACTTATCATTCTTTTCCAAAATTACAAATCAACCCATACAAATCATCTATTTGCGCAAAAAAAAATTCATTTCAAATCTTAAGTTCTCGCTCTTCTCTCTCTCTCTCTCTCTCTCTCGGGGTGTCCCCTCTCAACAATACA
The DNA here is from genome assembly GCA_030864225.1 of Capsicum baccatum var. pendulum. NCBI lineage: Eukaryota > Viridiplantae > Streptophyta > Magnoliopsida > Solanales > Solanaceae > Capsicum > Capsicum baccatum. The sequence goes on along the minus strand of CM061561.1, from coordinate 254,059,925 downwards.
AATAAAAACTATTCAACATATTGCTCAACCCTTCAAAATAGATCGATTTTCTTCTCATTTACAACTATATATAGTTGTTTCTTTAGACTTTATTCCCATTTGTATCCGTTGTTTTCTCTATCTTCACATGTAACAGAGTTCAAGAAGAGTTCTACATTTGTTCTTTATTCTAAAAAATAGAGCTTTTTAGTTAATGATAAAAAAAAGACTTTTAGTTGTATTATCTTCGAGAATGGGTTAACATTTTGAGTTTTGATGCTAAAAAAGTAGGAAGCACCCAAGAAAATACTAGTTTTTCTCTCAGGGTTTTGTTGACTGTCGTGGTATTGTTGGATGGTATTTGTGGTGTTATTGGTGGTTGTTGTTGGTGGTGTTGGTATTTGTGTTTTTTGGCGGTGGTATCGGTGGTCTTGGTGTTGGTATTGGTGGCATTGGTTGTCGTGGTGGTGGTCCATCAGTTGCAACGGGTGGAAGATCTGTTGGGAGATATTAAATAGGTCTTCAAACAGATTCCCCATCTGTTCCAACTGATGGGTTATCCATTGAAGTATTTTCTTGTAATGTGGCGCAGAATAATTTATTAAAAAATTTTCACCTGTTGCAACAGGTGGAATATCTGTGGGGACATATTAAATAGGTCTTCAAACAGATTCGGGTTCCCCATCTGTTCCAACTGATGGGTTGTCCGTTGGAGTATTTTTATTGGTTATGTGGTAAGAATAATTTATTGAAATTTGTCTAACCTTTTTTAAAAAAATTATGCAGACATCAAATGCAATGTATTTTTCATTTTTCTTTTGTTTGTAGTTAAAAGATGTCTAAAAAAAAATTTAAAGTGGAGAAAGTGGATTAACTTCCGATCACCAAACAAAAAAGGCTAGAGTACAGATAGATTCGGAGGAACTTCCAGAATAATCTCACTCAGGGCAAAATAAAGCCGAGGAAAGTGATAACTCCTCCTCACCAATGGGGCGTGAAATAATATCAAAATTCCAGCATGATTCTGTCAAAACCATTAGTATTGACAAGTTTTGAGTTGCGATGCAGATGAATAACCCTAATGCAGTATTTGGTGATCTTGTACTTAAATGTCAGTTGGGGAAACCTTTTGATGAACTTAGGAGTATTATGAAGAAGGAAAACATAGATGGACTTTTTAAGAAGAGCTTCTTTGCACACTTTCTTGAGCTGTCTGGGGCCCACCCTCTTCGTTTCATAATGATCATGGGATATGGCCCTCTCAAGCATAGGATCACATATGCAGGGGATGATAGAGGTCCAAAGGAGGGCGGAAATAAGATGGATGAAGTCTGGATCAACTATTGTGGCATGCCGGTTTGTTTTAGATTGAAAGAGTTTGCCATTGTGACGGGCTTGAGATGCGATCGTCCAGAAAAACCGCCATCAAGAAAACACCCTACAAAGGGTCCAACAAATGCAAGGTACAAAAAGATGGGTTGTTGGGCATTGTTGTACCTAGCTACAAAGTGAAGGATTTAATAGCGGATCTCAAGAATAAAGATATACCAAAGTACTACAGGGAGAAATTATGCTTAGTTTGGTTTGTCCATTCCGTTTTATTGGCAAGAGACGTCAAGAAAGTCATAGAATGTGATTTGTTGGTGCTTGCTGATGATTTTGGGAAATTCAACGATTATCCCTAGGGCTACGAAAGCTACTACTTGACTATCAAATATTTACTGAAAGAGCTAAAGCCAATGACGACCACATTATACAGCTTTCCTTGGGCTTTCATGGTAAAATTGATCACTATTTTTAATCATTCATTAATTTATATTGAATATACTTCCTATTTACAATTTTTAGGCTTGGGCATATGAAGTCATTCCTCCCCTCTGAAAGCATTTCACGGATTACTCGGATAAGGTTTCTCATCCAAGGATCCTTAGGTGGTTGGCTGCAGTAGAGAACAACCAAAACAATATTAATGAGGCTGATCTCTTTAACCCTCCGAATGATGCAGTACATCTTCTTTCAACTAAAATAATTTCCCTCAAAGAAAGATATTGAAACAAATATTCCATCTATTGCAGCAGATTACCCATAAACTACAACTGGTGCTACAGATATGTAATCTGTTGCAATAGACGATCCATATTTCGCAATAGATTAACCATATATTGCTCTGTTCTCTGAACCCTACTCAATAGATTACCCATTTACTGTAAATTATGCAACAGATAGGTATTCTATGCAATATATTATCAATCTGTTTCAACATACAGATCAGCTGTTGCGGTAGCTAGATCGCCTGTTGCATAAGTTGGTTGTGTTAATATAATCCGAGACCCATTTAACCCAACTGACTACAAATTATTATTATATCATTTAAATTCCTCCTGTCATTTTTTATAGGTTGTGCATCCTTGGATTGTGCCTACCATTCATGAGCTGGGGATGACTTTTTTTCTTATTCTAGGTCTTGTTGATACAAATGAAGACCCAACGGTGGAGTTAATAAAGAAGGAATTGGATGGAGCAACATCCATAAGAAGAGCAGTTAGGCAAAGTCAGTTTAATATTGAAGTTCTTCACGACCAAACTCAAACTGTAACAGATCCGAGTGCTTCTTCTGGGGGTGTTTCTGGTAGAGTAGTTTGTGATGATGGCATCCATCCTGCTATTGCTTTTGCTGCCAGTCGTGATTATGATCATGTTGGTGCTCAGCACAAAATAAATATCTTTAAAACCACCCCTTGCATAGGTCCTCCCTCTCACCCCTACATCGATCCCTTCCATCCTTACAGTGGTCCCTCTCACCCCTCCTCACCCTTATGTTCTTATTGCAAATGCAAAATGTGCAAGGACAGAGAGGATAAACTCCTCAACAAGCTAGAGGCTATTGCTGAAGCTACCGAGGAGTTGAAATCCAGAAGGGGTGTCATACCATCCAACGAGGTGAGGGAGCCATGCACTCCTACAGTGGAGGTAAGGAGGAAGAGAAGAAAAATTAGACAAATTCTCTCTATTTTAAAATCAGAAAAAAATCCAACTCCCCCCGCTCCAACAGTTGTTGAAGTTCAGGGGCAGCCGAAGAAAGTGGACCTATTCGCGGCGCTTGGTAAGGAGATGAAGAAGGAACTGTAAGAATTCATCAAGATAAAGGTTCAAAAAGAATACACCATGCATTCATTTGCCGCCAAAGACTTCTCGAGTATGACAAATATGTGCGTGTGGTACGAGGACAAGGTAAGTTTACTTTGCGAACCTACCATTCCAATCTGCTCCATGAAGAAGAATCTACACAGCAGATATGTAATCTATTGCGAAAACTTGGTATTCTGTTGCAACATAATACACATCTGTTGCATAAGTTGCGTTGGTTGGGTAATCTCTGAACTGATTCAGAGAACCCTCTACATCGGATTCTTTCGACTGTATTTTTATTCTTTACAATTACTAACCTATTTGAGAATTGTCTTCTTATACCATAGTATGTTGATGAAATTCTTTGCCTCATGAGGGGCAGGAAATTAGTGTACCCGGATGCTTATGATGCTGCCGATAGAATAATGGACCTCAACTTCTACAAAAATTTTAAGGATAGGTACGCTAAACTCTGTAAGATTGCTGATTCAGGTGTCTCGGGATTTGATCAGTTAGTTTCTACGTTCTAATGGGATGAAGAAGCAATTAAATATGTTAGAGGGAAGAGGCCATATCCACACGGCAAGAGCTGGACCAAGGCAAAGAGAATCTTTGCAGTCATGAACGTTGATGTCACCTATTTTCTCACTGTTGAGATACTACTATATGAGGGAAAGATTAAGATTTATTACTTCAACTTACCTGTGTTCAGCGAGAAGATGTTTTTAACCCACATACAACCACAATTGAAGTTGTTGCCCAAGTTATTGACGTAGAGTAAGCTGATGGATCATTTGTCGGCTGAAGTCTTGGCGAAGGAATCATGGGTTTTTGAAGGTCGAAATAAGAACATGCATCTCCCAAAAAATACAACCGATGTAGCGTGTGGGCCGTACTCGCTTGCATACATCGAGTGTTTGCTGACCGACACACAAATGACCAGTGTGTGTGACACCATTGTGGGAAAGATGTAATGGGTCTGGGTATATGGGGTACTAACTAAATGGTTGGAGACCACGTATAAAAAATAATATGTACAAAGATAGAGACGAACACGATAATAAATTTTCATTTCAAGTCAATTCACTATACATATAGGGGCAATAATTTTTATGTCTGGCAAAGTTGAATTTTTATAATGCAATAGATTTTATATCTGTCATAACAGATATAGTACCTATTGTAACAGATTGATTATCTGTTGGAATAGGTTGGTCATCTGTTGCGTTATGCAGATGTTCCTCGTCAGTCTGTCGCAACAGATTTACGATCTGTTGTAACATATAACTTATCTGTTGCAACTGATTTGTACTCTGTTGGAGCAAATAAAAAAAGTAGGAAGACCTGTTATATAATTTCCAGTAGATGACCTACGTGTTGCATCTCATATTGCAACATATGTCTAAATTTGTCTAAGAAGATATGTCATCTGTTGCAGCAGATGTATTATCTGTTTCGATAATTGAATCTAGTACTCCATTTTAATTAATATGTTCAAAACTCAGAATTAATTATATTCATAGACAGAATAAAATAAATCAAAGCTTTCGGAAAATACATGAAATAACTCAACAAATAAATGAAATAAAAAAAAATCGTTATGGGTACAGACGATCTACTCTACAAATAAATCAACAGGTTAAACCGAGGAGGATAAGTTATTACATTGATGGACTCAAGCTATAAAGATCTAATCAATATGGATAAGTTGTTCTTCATCTAGTGCTATGGAATTCGTCTTTGGTCGTCATGGATCTTTAACGTCGGTTGCGTACGGCTTCTGAGCTTTCGCTTCTCCATATTTCCATAAAAGAGCAGCATATCTTTTGCGGAGTAATCCAAAATCAAGTCCATCATTTGGTACATGTAATCCATCGCTCAAATACTCGGCATAGGTGGCAACAAAAAGACCGCAATCCCTGCATTACAAAAAATAGATAATCCATATCTTGCAGTTCATGCAAGCGTTTTGAAATTTGTGAAATGAAACTAAATCATGACAGTTAAAATTACAGGCTACCGATGGTTTGTTAAGCAATTCCGTCAACATATTGTACATCAAATGAATTAGCCATTTTATCCCGGTATGCTTCAATCGTCGACCAATTAGTACGAACCTTTTGATCCAAAAAGTCACTCATATCAAGGTAAGTAGGCAATATTTTGGCCAGCTTTTGTATCTCAGACAACGGCCTGAAACGTCTCCTTCGCGACATCGATTCATAAACTTGGATGCGCTTTTTTTTTAGAACGATGACAGCCAACACCCAATAGAATTCATCACCACAATTGATTGGGATGTACACTTCGTCGACCAAATGCCAAGGTAAGCCAACCGAAATGCTAAAACCTTTGATGATGTTGATTAAGCATTCCTCGTTTCAGAAAACTTTCGGCTGCTGTTGACAATACCTATCGTTGGCATTATTGATGTAAACATTGTACAAAAAATTGCCTATTGTGTATCTGTATTGTTCTTATGTTTGCAACTTGGCCTTTTTCCGGAGGTAGTAAAAAATGACATCGATGTGCTGCACATATTATCAAATATTTCAGATTACGTGATGAAAAAATTAATATGCAAATGCAATTAAATAAAGTATTAATTAATAGTAATGTGTATGACATTTAAACCTCATCATTCCAGCAAGTTTGGGGCTGTGACATCAAATAAAACCAATTCTTCATTTCGAAATGTGCAACAACAAAGTTGAATATATCAAAACCAAGACTCGATTCGTTCACTTTGTAGCGCTCGTCATTTTGTTTTCTACATGATAATTTATATGTGTTAATGTCAGGTTCTTATAACAAGAATTGTATAAACCAATATCCATAAAATTAATTTATGTATCTGCCGGCATGATGCTTTAACAGCCCATCGGCAATCCATTCTAAATAGTCGTTGATCAACTGTGTTAGTTTTTTGGAGCCTCGTCCGAGATGTTAAACCCTTCAAATGGGTAATTCTTTCGTTCTCCCAAACTGACAGGCTCCGCTTTTTTTTCATATTTGGAAACAGTTGATCGATTATCAACTGTCATATTATGCTCTTCGGCAGTAGCTGTGGCATCCACCCGGAAAGCCAGAAAGATCAATGCTAAGTAGAGATATACAATAGATTTTCCATCTATTGCAATAGATGAGTCTTATGTTGCATCAGATGGATTTTCTATTGGGACAAATTCAAATAGGTAAATTAGAGCAGTATGATAATTTTGAACAAATGACCCATCTGTTACAACATAAGACTCATCTATTGAAACAGATAACTAAGTTGCAACAAATGTATATATCTGTTTGATAATTTTCAGCAGATGTATCATCTGTTGAAACAGATATGTGCCTGTTAATTTTTTGGAATAGATGATGTACATTCACCTTCTTCAGCTCATGCTGCTCTTCTGTGGACCTTGCACACTGAACATCGGTGCAATACAAAGATAGAGGCATTGCAATCTTTCTTTTTTTATGATTGATGATGCCTTGGAAGTGTCTTTCATTCTCCTCTTAGCCGCCTTGATCTCTAGTGGAGTGTCTGGATATGAAATCTTCTTTGATGGAATGATACCTCTCTTAGATGTCATTTCCTTTACAGAAGCAATTAGTGCATCAATATCATTAATCACTCCATCGTGTTTTGCCTTGCAGTCTTGACATTTGCAAGAAGAACATTCGCTAGATTTGGCAAAATCTAGAGAAAAATATGTACAACCATTATGATCATAATCATAATGGCTTGTTGTTTCAAAAATTGTAAAAGGAGCATCATTAGCCCTATCCTCCAAATTTTTTTTTCTTGTGATAGTTGTTGCTCCAAACAATTTTATTTTTATTCCATCAACGACCTTAGGGTCCGATAAAGTTTGCACAGACCATAAAGTAAGAAAAAATGGCATCTTCAACTCTCGGTTGGTCGGAACAAGCCACGGATGGACAATCTAAAATAAATCGGTACATATATTAAGAATGATGATAAAATCATTTAATCATTAATTAAAACAAAAACTTGATTAGAATTGGACTTACTGCTTCCATGGGGGGATTGAAAAGATCAAGAAATTTTGCATTTTTATCGGTGTTGGCCGACAACCATCTCAGAATTCTTGGACAGGAAACTTCTTCCTAGTTGTTCACTTGTTGTCTCAAATAAGGAATGGCTTCAAATGCCCAAGCCTATAACATAACGCCAATAAATTAAAATCATTATTGAATAAAAAATGATGAATCATATCATGATAAAATAAATATTTACCATGAAGGCCCATGGAAAACCATATAAGTTGACTATTTTTGGCGTTAACGGAGTCAACAAATATTCACAGTCATTTTGAAGCTTTCATAACCCCAAGGATAGCTGTTACATGCCTCAAGATCCTCAGAGAGATTTATTATATCGAGTCTTATGTTGTTAACGTCTCTCGCCCAAAGAATATTATGTACAAACCAAACCAAGCACAATGATTGCTTGTGCTTCTTTGAAAGTCCTTTACCTTTCAACGCTTCAATTAGATTTTTGTTTTTGAATCTTGGACCAACCATGGACACCAGGTCATCACGATCACTCGACTTGCCTTTTCCTTTTTTGGGTGTGCGGGATGTTTTTTTTTTATGTCAGAGTAGGTATAACTTGAGAAGGAGAAGGAGGATAACATTTTAGTCCGGTAACTATGGAAAACTCCTTCCAACTAAAACAAACAGGCATGCCACAGTAATTTATCCATACCTCATTCATCTTATATTTGTTTTCATACATAAACCTGCGCTTGAGAAGATCATATACCATTTTCATCTGGAAATGAGCATTGTTGTCCTCCGACAAATCAAGATATTGCCCAAAGCAGCTTTTCCTGAAATAAGAATCCAATTTTTGTTCACGAAGTATTTTTCTAAAGGCATCGAAAGATTTTTCCATGACTGACTTAACCACGAGATCATCCGTTAAATCTGTGGCACCATCGCACATTCTCACAGGATAACGATCAATGCTGAAGGTTTTGACTAACTCTTCGGCGGAAGGGCTATTAGCATTTGGATCATCTCCTTTGAAAGATTCCTCCTCCCCGTGTTCATTATCTTCTTATCCTGATTAAGATAATGCTTGTAAAACAAACTCATAGAGTGGTAGATGTAGCTGAGCTGCTGTACTTGTTCCTTTACTTGGACTTGATTCGATTTTTTTTCTTTTGGGAGCCATGTTATCTTAAATTAACAGGAACATAACATAGATTATAATTGATTAATGCATAATAGTAATATAACAGTTCCAACTGATAACTAATCTATTACACCAGGTATGTTATCTGTTCCAACATATTACCGACTTGTTGCAACGGATGAGTAATCCGTGGGAACCATAAAAACAACACTATCTGTTGCACCTGGTATTTTATCTGATGCAACACATAACTGACCCGTTGCAACGGATGAGTAATTCGTTAGAAACCATAAAAATAGATCACTAATCTGTTGCACCAGGTATTTTATCTGTTGCAATATATAACCGACCTGTTACAACAATAAGTAAACTGTTGGAAAGAATAAAAGCGGATCACTAATCTGTTGCACCAGGTATGTTATCTGTTATAACAGATAACCTATCTGTTGTAACGGATGAGTAAACCGTTGGAAAGAATAAAAATAGTCCTAATCTGTTGCAAAATAAAGAGTAAACCGTTGGAAAGAATAAAAACAAATCAACAATCAGTTATCTGTTGGATCAATATTGTTTAGATTTCTTTCAAACAGAAGAGTCGTCTGTCACAACAGATGAATGATCTGTTAGATTGTTCACCTGTTGCATCAGATTTTTATAGTTGCATCAGATTTTTTATCTGTTGCATCAGATTTTCATCTGTTACATCATATGTTTCATCTATTACATCAGATGTTTCAACTGTTTCAATACCATTTCTACCAAGACAAACAACAAATCAACCTAGCAACACCAACACATCACACACACACACACTAAGAACATCAACTGTGACAAAAAAACCATCAACAAATTCGAATCAATAGTACGATAACAAGAAGAAGAAATGCAGAAATGCCAGAAATTAGGGTTTTGTTCAGTCCACATTTCAATACCAGAAGAGTAGTTGACTCAAGTTCCTCTGTTTTTTCATAATTTTTTACTTGTGGAAAAGGAAATAGGAGGACGAAAAACTCGAAGTTGTTGTCGCCGGAGAAGCATTCGCGTCGATTGATGGTTGAAAGTCGAACAAGAACTCGCCCGACTATTTGTCGCCGGAGGTTGAAGGAAGAAATTTTGCAGAATTGTTGGTTGGAAGAAAGTTGAGAGAAGGTGGAGAGAGAGGAGATAATGGTTGATTTGGATTGAAGAGGGGTGTTGGTTGGGTTGATTTATATTTTTGAAAAGATTAGAAAGTTTTAAAAATATTAATCAAGTTCACAATTAACTTAATCAAGTATTCTAATGATGTTTGACCCTATCTGTTTGTCAATGTAATCAATCCTTTATTCAAGACTTAAAAAACACCTTTCCTTCAATTTTCTCTAGTAACTTCTAAGTACATGAATTTCAATAGAAAGAAATTTGTGGAAACTAAAATTGATAATAAAAAACAAATTTAATAATTTATACGTGCATTACTTTTTTTAATATGGAACAAAAATGAGTGGTCCATTGGTTGAAATGTCAACTTTTAATTACAAGTATGAATTGTACTTCTTAAAAAAAAAATTGAACAAGAATGAGTGAGATCCATTGGTTCAAATGTCAACTTTAAATTACACGTATGAATTGACATGTGATTAAAAATGTACTTCTTTTTTATTTTTATTGAGGTAGTAAGACGTGAATACTTGGAAGGACTAAATTACGAAACCGGTCCTATAAACCGGTCTATTTTGTTATTAAGACTATAATAATCCCTTTGTCTCAAATTATCTGTTCCAAATTGAGATATCATATTGATTAAGAAAAATAATTAATAACATGTCTAGTTTAACATAGTATCCCTATTAAATGATGTTTATATTTTAATTTGAAGAATAAGTAATTAATGTCAAAGGTAAAACATGGAAAAAAAATTATTTTTTCTTGATTAATGAAAAAAAAAAGTAAAATGAAAAATTAAATTAAAAAATTTGGAACGAATAATTTGAGACGGGGGAAGTATTATATTGTATTGTGTATTATGTTACACATAAATATATAGAAATTCTTGGTATTAACAAATAGACTTTAATGCACACATTAGTATGAACTATGAATAAAGATATAATAGTCCCTCATTTTCACATCATTTTTACTATATTTTTTCAGGATATTTTTGTAAATAATTTTTTTATTTTAAAATATGCAATGAAAATTATTTTTAACACACCAAATCAAACACTACATAAGAAATAATCTCAGTATAACTAATGTAAGCATAACTAATACTTTCATTACTAATACAAATATTACTAATACATTATTTTTGCACTATTCATATACACTCTACCAAACGACCCTAAATTGTATAAAAATACCCCCAATAAATCAAGGCAATCTATCAACATCCAAATTCGTCCCGACATTGAGTCCGCTGTGAATCTTGACTAAATTTATACATAGGAGCCTGATTACCAAAAATATATATTATATAAATTTAGAGAGTTTTTTTTTCAAAGGAGACTTATGCGATGCGAATCTAATCAGTCAAGTTTCAATACGAATACCGATAACCAGATACAAAAAGGGAACTTTGAGAAGTTGGGTTTATTGGTGCTACAGCGATGTACTTCCTCGGTTCATTTTTATTTTTCACTTATTTCTAAAATAAATTTTTGTTTTTACTTATCACTTATTTCTAAAATAGACTTTTATTTCAATTGTCACTTTTAACATATCATGAAAAGATCAAAAGAAAAACAAATCCTCAATTTACTCTTAACATTAATTACTTATTACTCAAATAATTTTTCAAAACTTAATACTACTAAACCTTAATTAATAGAGGTATAGAGATAAAATATTCATGTCATTTGTTACACTCTAAACATCCCTATACAAGCTGAGCATTTTGATTTAATTAGTTATGATATGATGGAGTTGAACATCCAGATTACAATTAAGGTAGCACTCAGATTTGCTCCAATTTATGCTATTGTAACCATAGCATGGTGGTACTTGTACACTTCCATACGCCAGCGCCGGCAGGCAGAGCAGTTGTATCCAGTGGCGGAGTCAGAATTTCTATTAAGGGGTTAAAAAAATAACTAAGCACATTAACATGACTTACAAAATAAGCGGATCGGATCAGATATAAACGGGTAGGATTTGATTTGAGCGAGCTAAACAAAGTTCAACTCTACCTCAACATGAACAACAAAACGGGAAAGTTAAAATTCTTTATTTTGATCGTGCATTCAAACATACAATCTTTAAACTTTTTAAAAATAATTTACATATTTAAAAACTAGAGACAATTTTGATTCCTACCCACTTTCAAAACTTATTTTGAGCCATAGACATCAAATTTCTTTTTGATTTATTTTTTAGGGTTAGTGTATAAAAAGGTCAAAAAGTGGGTCAGAATTGTGGGGTCATGAACTTTTTTTAATATTTTTAAAACTTGGGAAAAGATACAACTTAATAAAAAATACAACATGGTCCTCTTTTTATATTTATTATTTTCCATAAAATCATTTAATATTTTCAACTACATTTCTCTCTCCTCAAAATCGTCTTCTCCCGATTTTAGTTCATATTTTTCGAGAAAAAAAGTTTGCGCAATTCTTGCTTCCTCAGGCGAAATTTTTCAATTTCTCTTGCTCAGATAATTTTAATTTTCTTTTCCGATCCATTTTAATATTTTTCGATGACGTTTTGTGTTGGAGTTCTTCGATTTTGACAAAAATTGCACTGTTCTTTATTGAATTAGTCAAAATTTGAGTGTTTTTAGTTAACATTGTCGATTCCGCATGCTTAATCGTGTTTTGCATTGGATAATGAGTAACATTTTTTAAATTTTTGTACTTATATTGCGTAATGATTTTGAATTTTTTTGTACTAAATTGGACCCATTTTAATGGTGTTCTTGTTGTTGTGAATTGCACTGCCAATATCTGTTGAATTTGGAACTTGATTTGCAAGTTTGAAGTGAGGCATTTTCCCGTTTTTCTTAATAGACCAGTAGTCGATAAATCGACCACTACAGATTTGTTTTTGCTGTATTTTTTCGTTTTTATTATAGACTAGTGGTCGATAAATCGACCACTACAGATTCGTTTTTTGTTATAGATCATAAATGGTGAGAAGAGTTCATAGAGCAGTTAAAAGAAATCAGAAGAAGAAGGAGACCAAAATGAGAAGGTAGGTGACGAAGAATTAGTGGTTGAACAAGAGGTTGAAAATATTGAAGAAGAGAAGAAATCATCATCAGAAGAAGAGAAGAAAAATGAGAAGAAAGAAGTTGCAGAAGAAGAAGAGAAAAAAAATTATGAAAAAGAAGTGGATGTGATGGGCATTATTGCGGAACTCAATCAAGAAAATAAGTAGTTTGGTGGATTTGGAACAAACGATTTTCTTAGTGATTTGTTGTTTTTAGTGATGTATTTTTTATGGATAATTGAATTACATATATTTGGCATGTCAATGATGACATTTACTGATGAAATTATTTTCAATTATTCCATTGTCTCATGAGATTAAACAGTTGAGTGCACTGCGTTACCAGTTCAGCTATTGTCCTAATAAACAGTGGTTGATTGAAAACATTGTAGAAGTTGTTCTCTATAATTTATAGACTTAACAGACAATCGATTGAGTAAATCATGTATTTACAGTTGTTGACACCTAATTTTTGCCCTCCACGACTAAATTTAATCCTGAGTTTCTTCAGTTTTTAATAAACCAAAATAATTATTACATCCAACTAAAAAAAAAAACTTAAAATATTTTTCGTACGTGATTTTGTCATTTTAAGTAGCGATTATATACTATCGTGTTCAGTTATACGAGATTATATAATTTGTTATTTAAATATTTATTTTACAGTATATCGGATTTAATTAAGGCTTATCATGAAAATAAATTCAAATGATTAAAATCTTAATTTAAGTATAATTTATTCTCAAAAATAATTTATTTGGATAAATATGCATTCATTTTATTAAATCAAGAAGCTCGGGATAAAAAAAAGGTATTAATTCGTATCGAATTTTAATTTAATTTAGCCAATCTATTAGATTTGACCATAATTGAAAATTGGTCATAATTGCAATGCAATTCGTCAATTAATTTTTAATTTGGTCAAAATAAATAAATATGGCTAAATTTTAAATTCCAATTGGGGTTATATTTTAAATAACCCCAAAATTCTCAAGAACTCTCATAACTTTTACCCAATTCTCACTAAAAAATAAATTCAAATTGTACTATTCCCCCCAACTTTATCCTTTTCCAATTTTGAAATTCAAAGATTGTACTACATTGTACTATTCCCCCCCCCCCCCCCCCCCCCCCCCACATTATCTTCCACCTCACTTTATCTTTAATTTTTACATTCCAAAAATCCCCCTAAATATTTTTTCTCCCAGATTGGTGGATGAAAAGAAATAAATCTCTATCCTTTCCTATAAATACTTTTCTCCCATATTGGTGGAAAATGAAAAAAAATACTACATTCTCTCCTATAAATACTACCACTACTTTTGTAGAGAGGAGGGAAGAAGGAAGAAAAACAAGGTTAGAAAGGTGAAAAAATCCTTTTAAGCAAAAATAGTTATTTTATCACTGCCACAATGGCCATTGCATATCATTGCCGCAAAGGCCATCACATATCATTGCCGTAGAGGCCATTACATATCTGTTGACGCGCTAGACACAACGCTGGCGTCGAGGATATTATCAGCATTTAATATCTGTTGACGCGCTAGACACAACGCCGGCGTCGAGGATATCATCAGCATTCAATATCTGTTAACGCGCTAGACACAATGCTGGCGTTGAGGATATCATCATCATTCAATATCTGTCGACACGCTAGACACAACGCTGGGGTAGAGGATATCATCAGCATCCAATATATCTGTCGACACGCTAGACACAACGCTGGCGTCGAGGATATCATCAGCATCCAATACATCTGTCGACACGCTAGACACAACGCTGGCGTCGAGGATATCATCAGCATCCAATATATCTGTCGACACGCTAGACACAACGCTGGCATCGAGGATATCATCAGCATTTAATATATCTGTCAACACGCACGACACAACACTGGCATCGAGGATATCATCAGTATTCAATATATCTGTTGACATGCACGACACAACGCTGGCATCAAGGATATCATCATCTTTTAATGAATCAGCATCTGAATACATTAGGAGCATACTATTTAGAGGGACGCCTTCAGGTCGCTATCTAAGAATGAATGATATATAAGATTTCCTACCAATTGATAATTTGAAGGTCATCTATAAGTCATATTATTTGAAATAGGATAGTGTGCAAGATCACCTATGAGTTGATAGCCTGTAGGTCATCCATAAGCCACAATAATATCCTAACCGGATAGTGTGCAAGATCTCCCAAAATTTGATAGTTCAAAGGTTATCCATAAGTCGCAACTAAATCCTTACCGGAGGATATGCAAGATTGTCAAATTGATACGTCCAAGGGTTCTCTATAAGCTGTGTCATATCCAAGATCGATTATGTGCAGGATTACCCAAAGATGATCAATTTTAGGGATTATCTATAAGTCATATTGTATCCAAGGTCGGATGATGCGCAGGAACACCTGAAAGCTAGCAATTGGACGGATATCTGTAACATCTCTTATCCAAAGTCGGATGATGTGCAGGATTACCTAAAAGCTAGAAATTCAAAGGATATCTGTAAGTCGCCTCGTATCCAACATCAAATAATGCGCAAGATCATTTGAAGATTGACAATTTAGGAAAAATTTATAAATCGATCATCGGCTACAACCGGAGAGGTTATCATGCCACATACAACAAGTGATATAGGTAACCAAAAGGGCCACCCCACTTTGAAAACATATTCGCTCGACAGATGAGTTAATTATACAACAACCAAGGAGGTTTTTGTGTCTATTATTGCGAGTTATTTCCCATCAAACAGGCACATGAAGAGATGACTCCGCTTTTCAGGCCACAACTCACGTGGAGATATGGTAAAAGACTACATACCTCTTTTGTGAATTATGTTTAGTACAACAGTTTTTGCTTGAAGCATTGTCAAAAACATCCGAGATGATGAAAATCTCAAATAAAAACCACAGGTGCGGACAACTTCAGGTAGGACGCAGCACAATGTGAAACTCTTTCTTAGCAGCAAAATAGGACATAGTCTAAAGAGGGACGTCAAACTCTTTGGATGCGAGCTAAAGGATGATCACCACCACCATACAACCACACCCCTGTTAGAAGGCACGTGGGTATTTCAGGATATTCTGGTTTCAGCTTCACTTTTGGGATATTTTTAAACTCATGCCAAGGGTAACCTTCTCTTTTTTTCAAATTTGGGTGGCAACACACTTAGAGTTTTGGAAATTATGTCCATGTAAGTTCTTGAATATGGATGTGAAGGATCCCACATTCATGGTTAAGAGGTTACAAGCCTCTTTTCTAAAACTCGATCAACTTGTCACTCATTCCGAGCCAAAGATGGTCTAAAATAAAAGACTATCTATTCTACCGATTGAGTCGAACTATAAGCAGTTTGATTCCCTAGAATCTTAGAGATATGTAGGCTGGTATCTATGTAGAAAACTCGACTGCATTGCAACCTCCCCCCTAATCCCTTTATTCCTCAATTTCTCGGTTTTATCAAACACTCTAAAACTGAGATAACTTGTGAATTTTGTAAAAATTGTCTTTAAATCAAGCTCTATGAACTACAAGTGGCCTGAATTCTCATGTAACCTGAGATATGTAGGAAACCTAATATTGAGGTTCGGCCATGACTCTATGAAACTCGTGCGAAAACCAACCTCTTTCAGATTCGAATCTATGGTCAGACAAAAATTAGGAACGTCAACCTCCCTTTGCCCAGGGTTACCTACATCCACCCTACCCAAAAGGAGAGGACAGCTGTTGACACCTAATTTTTGCCCTCCACGACTAAATTTAATCCTGAGTTTCTTCAGTTTTTAATAACCAAAATAATTATTTCATCTAAATAAAAAAACTTAAAATATTTTTCGTACGTGATTTTGTCATTTTAAGTAGCGATTATATACTATCGTGTTCAATTATACGAGATTATATAATTTGTTACTTAAATATTTATTTTACAAAATATCGGATTTAATTAAGGCTTATCATGAAAATAAATTCAAATGATTAAAATCTTAATTTAAGTATAATTTATTCTCAAAAATAATTTATTTGGATAAATATGCATTCATTTTATTAAATCAAGAAGCTCGGGATAAAAAAAAGGTATTAATTCGTATCGAATTTTAATTTAATTTAGCCAATCTATTAGATTTGACCATAATTGAAAATTGGTCATAATTGCAATGCAATTCATCAATTAATTTTTAATTTGGTCAAAATAAATAAATATGGCTAAATTTTAATTCCAATTGGGGTTATATTTTAAATAACCCCAAAATTCTCAAGAACTCTCATAACTTGTACCCAATTTCCATTAAAAAATAAATTCAAATTGTACTATTCCCCCCAACTTTGTCCTTTTTCAATTTTGAAATTCAAAGATTGTATTACATTGTACTATTTCCCCCCCACATTATCTTCCACCTCACCTTATCTTTAATTTTTACATTCCAAAAACCCCCCTAAATGTTTTTTGTCCCACATTGGTAGATGACAAGAAATAAATCTCTATCCTTTCCTATAAATACTTTTCTCCCACATTGGTGGAAAAGGAAAAAAAAATACCCCATTCTCTCCTATAAATACTACCACTACTTTGGTAGAGAGAGGAGGAGAAAAGGAAGGGAAAAAAAGGAGGTTAGAAAGGTGAAAAAATTCTTTTGAGCAAAATAGTTATTTTTATTTAGTAAAATTTTTTGTTTCATAGAGTTGGTCGGCTGATCAAAATTTTTGAGTTGCCGGCGACGTTTTTCGGTGGTAGTTGATTCCGACGAAACTCGTAGTCTCGTTTTTCTTCCCCCCAAAAGGTAAACACTCCTTTTTTTTATTTTACTTTAGTTTTTATTATTGTTTTCTTCTTCATCTTTTTCTTCTTCATAGTTCGTAGATATAATTTTGTTTGCTGGGATTGTATGTTGTAGATAGCCTTGAAGGTCCTAGGACGTTGTGGTATCGATATTCTAATTATTTTCATGTTCATAATATAAAAATGAGCTAGCAATAGTTGTATGTGCCTTTTTTGACTTTATTCTTTGATTATTTTGGATAAAGTTTCAATCTTTGCTTAAAAGATGTATTTATGCTTTGTTTAAACCCATTGTTGTTGGATATAGCTGTTTTTAGTATGTAAAGTTATTTTCTTTATGTTTAAAAGAATATTTAATGTTGAATGTTTTGCCTTTTTGCCTTATTCTTTGATTATTTTGGATAAAGTTTAGATCTTTACTTGAAAAGACATACGCATGTCTTGTTTAAACTCATTGTTGGTAGATATATTTGTTTTTAGCATGTAAAGTTGTTTCCTTTATGTTGAAAAGAATAGATAATATTGATTGTTTCTCTTTTTTTTTTTTTACTTTATTCTTTGATTATTTTGGATAAAGTTTAGATCTTTACTTGAAAAACAATACTCATGTCTTGTTTAAACTCATTGTTGGTAGATATGTTATTTTTACCATGTAAATTTGTTTATTTTATGTTGAAAAAATAGTTATTATTATTTGTTGCGCCTTAATAAAAATAGTAATTAGTTAAGTCAAGAATTTGTCATTTGCTTACTAATTATTTTAATGGATTTCAAAACCCTCATATAAGATATGAAGTGCTAGCTTTATTTTTCATCCAAGATGTTTATTCCTTTTTGTTCGCATGTTGTCTTTTCAAAATGATAAGAAAGTTTGAACTTTCGCAACTGAAAAAAATTATTTTGATATTTTTGACTCATGCATAGTATGATTGTGAAACGATATTTCACTTTTAGAAATGCTAAACTTTTATTCTTATTTTCTTACTCAGGATTGTTATATGTGTTCTTTGTGTGTGTAAAGACTTGATTCATGTCTCTCTTTTATTCATAATGTCAAATGAGAATCAACGATATCTTAGAAATATAAACCATAGGTCGTTACGCGTTTTTTCATAAAATGTTGATTGTGATTTAGATGTATGAATTTTTGTTAATGTCGCCTTAATTGAGATTTAGGATTCTCTTGCTTGAAAAGTTGAGCTTTATTTTCTTTTGTTATATGATTAGTATCTATGTTTGTTCAATTTTAGAAGTCATGAGTATTTTTCTTGTTGCCTCATCCCTTTACTTTCGTAAGCTTACGTTGTTTGTTTCTTGTATTAATTCATTGAATATGACCTTCTTCATTTTACCTTTATTCATTCTTGTATGAAAATAAATCATGAGGCATGTAAGTGGGTATCTTTGCTTTGCATTTTATTTGTTGACTCTCATTCTTGTGCAAGTGTACTTATCATTGTCATTTAAAAATTGGTTCTTGATATTTTCTTTTTCTTTGAAATATGTCACTTTTATGCCTTGAACGTATATTAATTTCTTTATCTTTTCTTTGCATGCAAAAAATGTCTCGAGTCTAAATGGACTCCTCTCCTCTTGCATTTTATAAAAGGTAAATGAGGCTCACCCCTTCGAGTCAAGTTCGAAGTTTAAACCCAAGGTCCACTACATGGCGTGTGGGTGCTAGAAGATAGACGAAGAAGGAAAATGGGTCAAAACCCATTGAGGAGGTCACTAAGAGACTTGAAAAGTCTCAATTTTTATTATTGTCTTCTTTTTATTTATTCATTTAGTCATTTATTTATTCATTCATTTCGGCCTCGAAGCCCAAGTTGTATTTAATACGGGTGGAGCAAAGCAAGACTCGAGCCAAAGGCTCAAAAAATAGTTTAGGACAGGTGAAATGAGTCGGAAGCCCAACTAGACTAGGACAGGTCTCGTTGATTTGGGCTCAATGGCCCAAATCCTTTACTTTCTCCTCCCTTCCCCTTTTATGTGTTTATTTGTTTATTAGTTTTGTTTAGAATAAGTTAAAATCCCTGCTAAGTCTCCTAAATCAATTTTACACAAGTCTTTTTTTTTAAAAAAATCAAATCACTGTTTCAACAAATTAATCTTTTCGAAGTTAATCAAAAAACGATTTTCAAACAGTCCGGATAACCGCAAGTTAGGGGACGTTTTAGGTGCCTAACACCTTCCTAAAACGTTAATAGGAACCGCTTATCTAGAATCTCTAACTTATAACGATTTTCCTGTTTTGAATCATTTGAAGTAACTTTTATAAAGGTTTCTTAATTCCTTTTCAAAATTAAGAGGCGACTCTCTTTCAAAAGTCAAACTTTCGTCAAAACAACAGTAACTATTATAGTTTATAGAGGTCGATCATAAAAGACATAGACATAATTCTCTATTAATTATAGATTACACCCACGATTGATTTAAAAATCCTACATCTATTTATTCAGTTTTCTATATTCCTATTATACCTTTTCAGAAAGCCAACAGCAATAACAAACCATACAATAATTTATTTAGGCCTTTCTAATAACAAACCATACAATAATTTATTTAGGCCTTTCTTTTTTTCCTCGGTCAAAATCAACATTTTCTTTAGTTGAACCTTCTCCATTTTGACTTCTTTTAGTGATCCTTTCAAGTAATCCCTTTGCTCTTCGGTTTTTTTAGCAATGTCATGAGTAGATCTCTATTTTCTTCAGATTTACGAAGCCTTTGTAGTATATGAAACTTGGAAGAGCCTAACAAATTTGATATAGATGGGCTGCTCGTCGGTGAGTCTTTGTCAAGCCACTTAAAAAAAGAGCATCTGCCATTATCCTTTTCAACCGCACAATTAAAGAATTTTCGACATGAATTTGAATCGGTGTGTGACGTCCTAAAAATGGTTGGATTACCACAACGACATATGTAAGACACTTTTGAATTTAATGTTTACAAAAATTAAAGAAAAAAAAGGAGTGTTAACACAAAAATAACCTTCCTTTTATTGAAGAAAACAGTGAGATATTTCTTTGGATGTGATTTGACGTGTACTTTATTATCGTTATAAAAATTTGATATTTAGATTTTGTTACTGCTGGTCTAGTTTCATAGATCTTATTTATAATCGATGTCTTCTCATGAGTTTGGTAGATGATGCACCACATATATAGACCGTCTAGCATAAACTAAAAGTTAATTCCTTAATAACCGCACTAGACAATGATATATATTCATAGACCATAACTAGCACATATTTTGAGAAGGATTATTTAATCAATAAAATAATACATAATTTAATTTTATGCAATTAAAGGAGCTTGAACAAGTCATGTGATCGTATGAGAGTCGACGTAAATTGAATAAGGTGATCAAAGATATGTGAGAATGGATAGTGGATGAACAACAAACATACTTGGAGCCATTTTTACCCAAAGCACAAGTATGTTGTGGGGAATTCATTTGTTCAACCACAACTCATCACCTCACATCTTTGATTACCAATTTCAATTTATGTGAACTCTCATGTGATCACATGATTTGTTTAGGCTCATTTAAATGCATAATATCCAATTATTTATTATTCTATTAATTAATTAATCATTCTCAAAAAATGTGCTAGTCATGGTCTATGATTAAATATCATAGTCTAGTTATTTAATTGTGGAAGTAGTTTACAGTCTATGCTAGACTATATCAGGTCGAGTGCATAACTAAGCATAGTCTAGCATATATGGTGTACAACTTCATTAATAAATGTACTAGACTAGGACACATATTTATAGACCATGACTAGCACATATTTTGAAAAATATTATTTAATTAATAAAATAATAAGTAATTGAATTTTATGCAATCGAATGAGTCTACACAAGTCATGTGATCATATGAGAGTTCACGTAAATTAAAAGTGTTGATCACAGACGTGTGAGGTGATGAGTTGTGGTTGAACAACCAACATCCCTAGGGCAATGTTTACCAAAACACAAGTATGTTGTGAGGAATTCATTTGTTCATCACAGTCCATCCTCATACATCCCTGATCACCTTCTACAATTTCCGTGGACTCTCATACGATCATATGACGTGTTTAAGATCCTTTAGTAGGATAAAATTCAATTATTTATTTTTTGATTAACTAATTATTCTCTTTTTATCCAAATATGCTACTAAGGGCAATAAACCAATACTGTATATTATTGACAAGGCTTACAGTCTATGATAGACACTGGACACAATCGATGAACCTCATAGTGGAATGCATCGATTACGTAGATATTCGCACATAGATATTGAACTCCGTAAATAATAAACTACATCAAATTTGTATTTAATTTTGTATAAATCAACATAATATCGGATAGACCAGATTCGTTTTCCATTAGCATATATGAATTAATTTTCACATCGGATAACTGTTTCGTTCATTTTCTAACAGGGTAAATTGCAAAAATTTTAAAAATAAGAAAATTATAAAATTAAAGTGGAGACAAATGCAGAAAACATGAAAATACTTCATTCATAAATTCGTTGCAATGGTTTAGCACCATATTTACAGCAAAATAACCCTAGATAGACCAGATTCGTTTTACATTATAATATATGAATTAATTTTCACATCTCATAACCGTTTGATCGGGGAAAATTGCAAAAATTCAAACAAGAACAAAATTGCAAAATTAAAGAGGAGACAAATGTAGGAAACAAAGATACTTCATTCATACTTCATTGCAATGGTGTAGAACCATATGTAAAGCAAAAGACGAGCAAAAATAGCAAAATAAAGAAGCTTTCACTAAACATATTCCTAATCATGAAAGCTTCTCATTACAATGAAATTAAAACAAAAAAAAAACAACAGAAATTAAAACCTAAACTAAAAGGATGGTGGGGGGGGGGTGATCATCTCCTCGGGCTACATGTTGAGCCGCTCCACAATCGCCTGTAAAAATGGGCGATATGTTGGAGTTCGCGGTGGCAGTGCTTTCTGTCCTATCCTAGACTATAGAAGAGATGGTTTAGGTCGTTGTGGAGGAGGAAAAGATCGTGGTTGCGCTACACCCTCCTTCTTCGTCCACAATATCCACACACAACTAGGACAAACACATTTCACCTTGAGAAATTTACCGCAGCTCATCAACGTAGCATTATCAAAAGAATTTCTCAGAGCTGCTACGTCGAGCAATAATTTTAGCTCTTTTTTGCTGTTAAATATTTGATTTAGCTGAAAATTAGTTCCGTCAGAGAAGGTGTGTTTGGTATGTGCTCCCAATCCGTACTCTTCTCCCGCTTCTTCAGATAAAATTGGATCTTTTAATTTCATTGAATGATATTTCAAATCTATTAAATGAGCATCAAAACTCTCATCATCAAATGAATCATGTCTGTCGATTATCGACAGTGGTGGCAGAATTCTCGGAGACCTCGGGACGATATTTATCCTCAATAATGGCCTAGAGCCATCGACAACGATATCTAACATGTCTAACGACACATGTCGATCACTATTTATGAATGTGAGACATATTTTACCCCGCTCATTCATTACATAGCTAATCACAACGTTCTTTGGCTCACAATCTAATTCTCCACTCTTAATTACGCTTCGAACCATGTCGTCGTACGAACCATTGCGATGCACCGGGATGGGCACTATCTCCTTGCTGGATGATTTCACTTCTAATAGTTGGGACCCTCCTCCCACACACTCATATATAATTAACACCCACGACAATTACCTCAGCTACTGCCGTATTATACCACACTAATCAATAATAGATTAAGGTATCGGTCTATTTCTGGTCGATGACTGATCGATGACTGGTATGAAAACGTCCGTACAAAGATGTGAATGGGCTGATTCTTGATATAATTGATTCCCTCCTAGCTCTGGGATGGACAAATATATGTGTAGTACTTTTAAACTACTAAAATATATATCTATTGACGAGGTATTGAGCGAATTTGAGAAGCATTTTAAGCTAGTAGAAATGGTGAAAAAAATATTTTTCGCATCTTTTTTCAAAAAGGATGGAACAACAATGGAGGCAATGATCAAGAATGAAGATTTTCAGTTGTGATGGGCAACTTTTCGTCAGAAGAGTGGCTGAAAAAGTGGCCAGAATAAAAAATTATTGGTGAAAAAGGGAGCTCCTATTGGTGGGTTCTTGGATAATTTTTTAAATTAAAATAAGAAATATGAAAAAATGGTGAAAATATAAAAAAATGAAAAATATTAAATATTAAATGGATGAGGTGGAGGACTAAAATGTAAAGCTTAAAACTTGTGTGGTAGGTTTGCATGTAAGAAGTGATGATGTCATAATAGTGTATAAACACCTAATTTTTCAAGACTTGTGTCTAAATGCCAAAATAAGTTTTGAAAGTGTCTAAATGCCAAACTATCCCTAGAAACTACATAAAATGCACAATAAGTTACCAGAATTGTACTTTACGTTAAAGTTGTTTATACATTAACTTGATAAAACTAATACTAATTTTTTCTTGATTTTAAGGAGAAAAGATGTAAACTATTTTGAATTAGTCAGAATAGATAAACAACAAACAAAAGTATTTAGTATAATTTTGAGAAAAAATAGAAAAAGAAGTCAATCATCAAATTAGTAGCCATGAAAGTGAGAGAAGAGAAAATTAAAGGGGATAGAATCATAGAACAAGTGAGAGAGGAGAAAATAAAAGGGGACAGAACGTAAGAGAGCAAGAACGAAACTAGGGATTTAATCCATAATCTAATATGAGAGATTGAAAAAAACGATGTTATTCAGACTCGAACCCACACGGATTAAGAAATTTTGTACCCCTTCATCATTGAGTCAAGCTTTAGCCTTGTGTCAAGGGGGTTCAGTACTTAACATATATACCATAAAGCAAAATTTTAATCCTATATATATATATATAGTATAATTTTCCAATGAACCTCCTGGATTACATGTAGATCTTCCCTTGGTTGTATCAATATCGGTAGCGTAGCCACATACAGGATAAATGCATGGTTATTTAGAACATCATTCGTGAAAAATCATACTATTTATTGAGAGAATTATATGAAGTATATAGTGTTGGGTTCAAAGTATATGAAAAAGTGTGAATGAAAAATGGAGGAAAAATGGTGGAGAGAAGGGAGACACTAATTTAGAAAGTGTACTCCCAAATTGGAAAGTTCACTCTTTCTCCCACATTGGTGGAAGAAGAGAACTTGTGAGTGTTTAAAATAAGGAACACTTACTCCACATGGTAAGTGAGGCAAGAAATAAGAGATGCCTCGTGCCTCCATCATCATCGCTCACTCACTCAGCTTAGACTTCAGCTTTCCCTTTAGCTTCGGCATCGGATTCAGATTTGTCAAATGATCGAACGATGAGATCTATATTTTTGGAAATAGTTTATTTGGAAGAAATTTAGAAATTTAGTTCGAAAATACCAAAGAAAAAAATGTAATTCTGAAACAGTGCAGTGCTGAAACGAAGAGATGCAACCCTTCAACGAAATGACACACTGATTCATGAAATGGTATGCCTGTTCGGAAAAGACACATTCTTTGGACGAATAAACATGTCTTTTCTAGAAAGGTCACACCTTTTAAGTGAACCATTTCCACTTTTCAAAAGAAACACATGTTGGCTATATAAACCTGCTTTCATCCACAGGTTTAGGTACAAATTTTCTGAAATACAAACACTTTTCTTGTGTTGAAAATCTTTTTGTGCGATCTATCAAACCGTTAAGTGAGTTCACTGTATCTAATAATTTGAGGTACCGCTATTGTTTAGATTGAAGGCCATTTTATCCTAGAATAAAGATTCCAAAACCTCGGGTACAGTGAGTGAAATTATTTCTTAAGGGCACTCCATGAATTCAGAGGACTTGGTCTTAAATCCTGTTTCATCTCTTTTCTGAATCTTAACACACTTTTTAGATAGATTATTCGTAATCTAGTGTTGAAGGTGTTACAGAACTTCATAAGTGTTCTTGTCTAGGACTTGAACTAGTGTTAAAGTTTGAGTTTCTTATATATAGATTCTTGTACCCGAATACATAAACGACAACAATCTTAAGGAATAATTTTTTTCTAAGACTCTGTATTGCTTGTTTTTGGAGATTAAAGCTTTAAGCTTTCTACTCCGTTTGAACTTAACTAGTGATTCGAAGACATAAAATCTTCATCGCAGGTTAAAGATCATTCGATTGACGATTGGAAGTCATAAAAACTTCATAGTTAACTAGAAACAAGAAGAAGAGTTTAAAGTTGCTTAACTTTATAAATAGTATTTTGAAAAATACTAAAATTTATTGTCTTGTGGCGAAAAGAAAAATGACTAACAAAAGTCAAATGCAAGATGCAGCTATGACTGTGGGGGAAACTAGCATTTCTTCAACAAGTCAACCAAATGCTCCGCAACCAATGGCACCTGCGGAGAAGCCCAAAAAATTTATGGGCATTGACTTTAAGCGATGACAGCAAAAGATGTCCTTTAACCTCACCACTTTATGCCTTCAAAGGTTCACTAGTGAGGATGCTCCTGAGGTGCCCGAGGGAACCTCGGACAAAGAACATTTCATGATTGTAGAAGCTTGAAAACACTCGGACTTCCTTGCAGGAATTATATATTGAGTGGTCTCCAAGACGACCTCTACAATGTGTACAGTGGAACTAAGATATCAAAGGAATTATGGGGAGCACTAGAACGAAAATACAAGACAGAGGATGTAGGAATTAAGAAATTCTTTGTTGCAAGGTTCTTGGACTTTAAAATGATAGATAGCAAATCGGTTGTCTCTCAAGTGTAGAAATTGTAAGTAATTATTCATGATCTCCTAGCAGAAGGTATATCTTTGAAAAATACCTTAGTTGAACAAATTGAAAATGTTCTTACAACTCACATAAACTGTTTTGTAGGTTTGATTATAAATGATGCATTTCAAGTAGCAGCAATCATTGAGAAGCTACCACCTATGTGGAAAGACTTCAAAAACTACTTAACGCACAAACGCAAGGAGATGACTGTTGAAGATCTTATTGTACGAATACGTATTGAAGAGGATAATAAGACTGCCGAGAGAAGGTCAAAAGAGAATTTTGCAATTAATAGAGCACATATTGTGGAAGATGACCAAAACAATTCTAAGAAAAGGAAGAAAGTTGAACAAGAAAGAAATAAACCCAAGAAGAAATTCAAGGGAAAGTGCTTCAACTGTGGCAAAATTAGCCCTAAGTCCATGGATTGTCATGCCCCTAAGAAAAAGGACCAAGATAATATGGTTGTGTCCAACAAAGAATGTGATGATATATGTGTTATGTTCTCAGAATGCAACTTGGTGGGGAATTCTCGCGAGCGGTGGATGGATTCTGGTGCCACCCGCTATGTTTGTCCCAACAAAGGGTTGTTTTCGTCATTCGCTCCAGCTCAAGTAGAAGAAATGATCTACAAGACTAACTCCGCTATGACTAAGGTAGAAGGAACAGGAAAAGTGGGCTTGAATGACTTCAGGAAAGGTTTTGACACTTAACAATGTCTTGTACGTTCCGGAGTTACGTAGGAACTTGATTTCTGTTTCACTTCTATACAAGAACGGATTCAAATATGTAACCATTTCTAGAAAAATTATAATTAGCAAAGGATAAGTGTATGTAAAAAAAGGCTATCTCACCGAGGGCCTTTATAAGATGAATGTAATGAATGTTGAAATCAATAAAAGTTTAAATTCTTCTTACTTGCTTGAGTCTTGTAATTTGTGGCATGAACATTTAGTCTATGTTAATTACAAAACGTTACGAAAATTGATTAACTTAGAGGTTTTGCCAAACTTTGAGTGCAATAAATCAAAGTGTCAAACGTGTGTGGAATCAAAGTATGCAAAGTATGCTTATAAGTCCGTTGAAATGAATTCCAATCCCTTAGACTTAATACACACTGACATTTCTGATATAAAGTCAACACCATCGCGTGGTGGGAAAAAGTATTTTATACGATTTCCCTAGATACTGTTACATCTACTTTCTAAATAGTAAGGATGAAGCAATAGATGCATTTAGGCAATACAAAACTGAAGTAGAAAATCAGTTAGCGAAAAAGATAAAAATGATAAGAAGTGATAGGGTCAAAGAACATGAATCTCCCTTCGCTTAAATATGTGTAGATAATGGAATCGTCCATCAAACTACGGCCCCGTATTCACCTCAATCTAACAGAATTGCAGAAAGGAAAAACCAAACGTTGAAGGAAATGATGAATGCCTTACATATAAGTTCTGGTTTACCGCAAAACTTGTGGGGGGAGGCTATCCTTACAGCCAATCGTATACTCAATAGAATTCCCCATAGTAAGACACAATCAATTCCTTATGAAAAATGGAAAGAAAGGAAACCCAACTTGAAATATTTCAAAATGTGGGGGTGTCTAACAAAGGTTCAAGTTCCTATGCCTAAAAGAGTTAAGATAGGACCTAAGACTGTGGACTGCGTACTCATAGGATATGCTAAAAGCAGTAAAGCATGTCAATTTTTGGTTCATAAATCCAAACATCTGGATATAAATGAAAATACGATAATTGAATCAGATAATGCTAAATTCTTTGAAAATATTTATCCGTATAAAACTAGACATGAACAGTCTAGTGAAAGGTCTAAACGACCTCGATATGAACCTCGTGAGAATGTACATGATGAAGATAATCCAAGACATAGTACACGTCAAAGAACTTCTACTATGTTTGGATCAGATTTTGTAATATTTCTCTTAGAAAATGAGCCTCAAATGTTTAAAGAAGTGATATCGCCATCAGACTCATCCTTTTGGAAAGAGGCAGTCAATAATGAGATTGTTTAAATCTTAAGCAACCATACGTGGGAATTGGTTTATCTTACTCTAGGAAATAAAACTTTAGGTTCTAAATGAATCTTCAAAAGAAAAATGAAAGTGAATAGTACTATTGACAAATACAAGGCAAGACTTGTAGTAAAAGGCTTCAAGAAAAAAGAAGGCCTTGCTTACTTTGATACATACTCGCCAGTAACAAGGATAACATCGATTCTAATGTTAATTGCCTTGGCTGCGGTAAATGGTCTAAAAATCCATCAAATGGATATGAAAACCGTATTCCTAAATGGAGAATTGGAGGAAGAAATTTACATGAAACAGCCTGAGGGTTTTGTGGTTCCAAGAAAGGAGAATAAGGTGTGTAAGCTTGTTAAGTCATTGTATGGAATAAAGCAAGCTCCTAAATAATGTTATGCAAAGTTTGATCAAACCATGTTGGCAAACGTGTTCAAAATAAATGAATGTGATAAATGTGTTTATATTAAAGACACTCCAAATCACCAAGTCATTGTGTGTTTATATGTAGACTATATGCTGATTATTAGTAGAGACATTTCTGACATAAATGCAACGAAACGAATGCTCGAGAGTAAGTTCGATATGAAAGACCTTGGAATTGCGGATATGATCTTAGGAATAAGAATCGATAGAACTCCACAAGGTTTGGCACTGTCACAGTCTCATTATATTGAAAATGTACTTAAAAAATTCAAGTATTTGGAATTCGGTATTGCCAAGACTCCATTGAATGTGAGCTTTACACTTCGAAAGAATGAAGGTGAAAGTGACTCACAATTGGATTACGCAAGAGTATTGGGATGTTTAATGTATATAATGAACTGTACACGGCCAAACATAACATGTGCTATTAGTAAATTGAGTTGGTACATGAGTAATCCCAATAAAACTCATTGGATGACAATGAAAAGAGTTTTGGGGTATCTTAAATACACTCAAGACTTTGCCTTTTATTATAATAAATATCCTGCGATACTCGAAGGATATAGTGATGCAAATTGGATCACAATATCAAACAAAGTAAAATCCACAAGTGGATATGTATTTACTATCGGTGGAGGAGCAGTCTCTTGAAAATCATCCAAACAGACTTGTATTGCTAGCTCTATAATGGAATCTGAATTTATCGCATTAGCTAAAGCCGGTGAAGAAGCAGAATGGCTTCAAAATATCTTGGAAGATATTTCTTATTGGCCCAAACCAATGGAACTAGTATGTATACACTATGATATCCAAGCGACAATAGGTAGGGCAGAGAGCATTATGTACAATGGTAAATCTCGTCACATACGATGGAGACATAATATAGTTAGGGAACTTCTCTCTAGAGGAATTATCACTGTTGACTTGACTATGTAAAGTCAAAGGATAATGTGTCGGATCCACTTACAAACGGCCTATCAAGAGAAAGAGTAGAAAAGACATCCAAGGGAATGGGTTTAAGGCCTAGGACAAGTCAGCATAGCGGTAACTCTATCTAGCATACTGGAGATCCGAAGAGCTAGGTTCAAGAAAATCAAACAAAGTTGTGTTTGACACGTTCAACATTATCAATTACCCAACCCATTCTCATGATGTAGACAATGTTTAGTAAACAAGGATAAGACTTAAGGTAAAAAGTCTTTTAATGATTATCCAAATTTGGCAGATTTGACCAAATAGTTTAATCTATAGGATTGAACGTTTAGAAATCAACAATGGGAGGGCTAAGTGGAGGCCGCTTCAAAAAAAAATGTTAGTTAAGGCCTATTCTCTAAGCTCTCATGAAACCGGGACGTGTTCATAGATGAAAAGAACAAAATCGTGAGAACCATAAATGGTAAAAGACTAGCTGTGTGACATGTGTTGTCTAGGTATACAGTAAAGATCGACGGTTCAAAGATATCAAATCTACCGATTGACCAAGTGCATCCGATACATGTTCACTACAGAAAGTTCAAAGGGAAACCCACTTATCCAGATGCAATCAATCTTTGCTTGATGATCACATACTTGTCCGTGAAAATTTTACGAAAAAATATCCATTTCCCATTCATGTGGGGGATTGTTGGGTTCAAAGTATATGAAAAATTATGGATGAAAAATAGAAAAAAAATGTTGGAGAGAAGGGAGACACTAATTTAGAAAGTGTACTCCAAAATTGAAAAGTTCACTTTTTCTCCCACATTGATGGAAGAAGAGAACTTGTGAGTGTTTAAAATAAGGAACACTTTCTCCACATGGTAAGTGAGGCAAGAAATAAGAGATGCCTCATACCGTCGCTGTCATTGTTGCTCTCTTGGCTTCGGATTTGAATTTGGATTTGGATTTGGATTTGTCAAATGATCGGTCGATCAGATCTATCTTTTTGGAAAAAGTTTATTTGACAGAAATTTAGTTCGAAAATACCAAAGCGAAAAACACTACTTTTTTCTGTGTTTTGATACTCCATTTATATGCATGCATGCAGATTCTGAGATAGTGTTTTGAAACAGTGCAGTACTGAAATGAAGGGATGCAACCCTTCAACGAAATGACACACTGATTCATGAAATTGTATGCCTATTTGGAAAATACACATTCTTTCGACGAACAGACATGGCTTTTCTAGAAATGTCACACACCTTTTAAGTGAACCATTTTCACTTTTTAGAAGAGGCACATGTTGGCTATATAAACCTGCTTTCATCCACAGGTTTAGGTACGAATTTTCTAAAATAAAAACTCTCTTTTTGTCTTGAAAAACTTTCTGTGTGATCTATCAAACCGTTGAGTGAGTTCGCAGAATCCAACAATTTGAGGTACCGCTATTGTTCGGATTGAAGGCCATTTTATCCTGGGAGAAAGATTCCAAAACCTCGGGTACAGTGAGGGGAATTATTACTTAAAGACAAGCCATGAATTTGGAGGACTTGGTCTTAAATTCTATTTCATCTCTTTTCTGAATCTTAACACACTTCTTAGATAGATTATTCATAATCTAGTGTTGAAGGTGTTATAGAACTTCATGAATCTTCTTATCTTGGACTTGAACTAGTGTTGAAGTTTGTGTTTCTTATATACAGATTCTTGTACCCGAATACATAAAAGACAACATATAGATCACAAATTACTTTTAGTACGTATATGTATGAAATTTCTGATTTTGCCACTGAACAATGCATATTATTAATGCCGATGAACATG
This sequence comes from Capsicum baccatum var. pendulum, assembly GCA_030864225.1. Lineage (NCBI taxonomy): Eukaryota > Viridiplantae > Streptophyta > Magnoliopsida > Solanales > Solanaceae > Capsicum > Capsicum baccatum. The sequence goes on along the minus strand of CM061561.1, from coordinate 254,028,672 downwards.
AATCTCCTACAACGCTAATGGCCATAAACTCATCCGCCAGTGTCCAGCTTCCTACTGTTTCATCCTCATTTGAGGGCGTTGTCAACTAATTATATATGAAGGTGCAACACTCGACATCTGATGGACAATCGGAGGTGGATTCAAGATTTAATTTTTATAAGATTGATGTCTAACATTTTTAGCAATTAATTTATTATATATATTATTTGTTATAATTTTAATGAATTTTATCGTAAAATTGTGTACTGCATCAAAATTACTGGGTTCAGACACCGAAAGGCTATCCGGCTTCGTGATTGATACCTTTTATTCATTTTCATGTATCTTAAAAAACTGATACCATTTATTCATCTTCAATGCATCTTAAAAAGGATTTGGGCTTCAACAAGGAGGATACCAAATTGCAACATTGTAATATTTATTACTCTTTTGCATATAATTGTGGTATTGCTCTTCGATGGACTTATGGGGTTGAAGTTGAAGATTGATGTTAGATACTATATTTTTTATCTGCAATTTCTATCTGTGGAATATAGATGATACTATTTAGTGTTTGAATGAATCTGGAGAATGAGGTAAGGCACTAAATTGAGGGCTTGGTTCGCTCACTCTATCACCCATTTAGTAGGCATTTGACCATAGGATTTCGGAGCTTGATTTCAAATTAAATCGTCATTTGTTTATTAAATTAGCATAAAATCTTAGCTTCAACGTTCAAATCATGATTTCAATTCCAAATCCTTCAATAGTTAGAATTTTTGAATGTCCAAATTGCATTTCAATTTTTAAAAAATAATATAAAACATGATCCACAAGTTTATATTTTTTTTAAAAAAAAATCTTTATAAATTATGTCTATTTGTAAGTTTTAAATAATACATAACTAAAAATATTTTTTTATAAAATAAACATGAAGATATGTGATTTATTAACTTAGTGTTATTTTATGGTGTTTTCAGGTACAAGAATCTGTATTTAGGCACAACAATTTCAACACTAGTTCCAGTTTAAAACAAGAACACTATGAAGTACAAAAACATCCTCAACACAAGATCAAAGTGATCTTTCAAAGAAGTGTGTTTTATTTTTTCAGAAATTAAGATGAAACGGAAATACAAAGCCAAGTCCCCCGACTTCACGGAGTGTCCTTAAGGAATAATTTCCCTCACTGTACCCGAGGTTTTGGAATCTTTCTCCCAGGATAAAATATTTTTCAATCCAACTATAGTGGTAACTCAAATAATTGGATCCGTCGAACTCACTCAATGATTTGATTGATCACAAAGAATGTTTTAAGGACAAGAAGAGTTTTTATTTCAGAAAATTATTCATTCATTTCTAAATCTGTGGATGAAAGCAGGTTTATATGGCCATCAGATGCCTCTTCGTAAAGGTGGCAATGGTTCACATAAAAGGTGTATCCTTTGAAAGAGTCATATCTGTTCATTCGAAACATTGTGTCTTTTTCTGAAAAGACACAACTATCTGAACAGTCACACCTTTTTCAAAATAATATGTCTTTTACTCAAAGTTTGTGTCCCTCCATTTTCCATTCACACCAATTAAACCCAACAATCCCCCACATGAATGGGGAATGACTATTCTTTGTAAAACATTACGGACAAGTATATGATCATCTAGAAAAGACTGATTGCATCTGGATAAGTGGGTTTCCCTTTGAACTTTCCATAGTGAACATGCATCGGATGCACTTGGTCAATCGGTGGATGTGATATCTTTGACCCGTTGAGCTTTAATGTACACCTAGACAACACATGTTACACAACCAGCCTTTTACCATTTATGGTTCTTACGATTTTGTTCTTTTCAGCCATGAATATATTTTGGTCTCATAAGAGCTTAGAGAATAGGCCTTTACTAACATTCTCCTTGAAGCGACTTCAAATCCACCCTCACATAGGTGATTTCTAAACGTTTAATACTATAGATTAAATTATTTGGTCAAATCTGTCAAATTTAGATAATCATTAAATACTTTTCACTTTAAGTATTATCCTTGTTTACTGAACATTGTCTATATCATAAGAATGGGTTGGGTAATTGATAATGTTGAACCTGTCAGACACAACTTTGTTTAATCTACTTGAACCTAGCTCTTGGGATCTCCAGTCTGTTAGGTAGAGTTACCATCATGCTGACTTGTCCCAGGCCTTAAACTTATTCCCTTGGATGTCCTTTCTACTCCTTCTCTAGATAGGTCTTTTGTAAGTGGTTCTGACACATTATCCTTTGACTTAACATAGTCAACAATGATAATTCCACTAAATAGAAGTTCCCTAATGGTATTTTGTCTCTGTCGTATGTGACGAGATTTACCATTGTACATAATGCTCTCTGCCCTACCTATTGCCCCTTGGCTATCATAGTGTATACATACTGGTACCACTGGTTTGGGACAATAAGGAATATCTTTCAAGAAATTTTGGAGTCATTCTGCTTCTTCACCGGCTTTATCCAATGAGATAAATTCAGATTCGATTGTAGAGCGAGCAATACAAGTCTGTTTGGATGATTTCCAAGAGACTACTCCTCCGCCAATAGTAAATACATATCCACTTGTGGATTTTACTTCGTTCGATTCGGTGATCCAATTTGCACCACTATATCATTCAAGTACCGCAGGATATTTATTATAATGCAAGGCATAGTCTTAAGTGTATTTTAGATACCCCAAAACTCTTTTCATTACCATCCAATGAGTTTTGTTGGGATTACTTGTGTACCAACTCAACTTACTAATAGCGCATGCTATGTATGGTCGTGTAGAATTCATTATATACATTAAACATCCCAATACTCTTGCGTACTCCAATTTTGAGTCACTTTCACCTTATTTCTTTTGAAGTGCAAAGCTCATATCCAATGGAGTCTTGGCAATACCGAATTCCATATACTTGAATTTGTCAAGTACATTTTTGATATAATAAAACTGTGACAATGCCAACCCTTGTGGAGTTCTATGAATTCTTATACTTAAGATCACATCCGCAACTCCAAGGTCTTTCATATCGAACTTGCTCTCGAGCATTCGGTTTATTGCATTTATGTCAGAAATGTCTCTACCAATGATCAATATATCATCTACATATAAACACAAAATGACTTGGTGATTTGGAGTGTCTTTAATATAAACACATTTATCACATTCATTTATTTTGAACCCGTTTGACCACATGGTTTGGTCAAACTTCGCATGCCATTGTTTAGGTGCTTGCTTTAGTCCATAAAATGTCTTAATAAGTTTACACACCTTATTATCCTTTCTTGGAACCACAAAACCCTCAGGTTGTTCCATGTAAATTTCTTCCTCCAATTCTTCATTTAAGAAAGCGGTTTTCATATCTATTTGATGGATTTCAAGATCAAATACCGCAGCCAAGGAAATTAACATTCGAATCAATGTTATCCTTGTTACTGGAGAGTATGTATCAACATAATCAAGGCCTTCTTTTTGCTTGAAGACTTTTACTACAAGTCTTGCCTTATATTTGTCTATAGTACCATCCGCTTTCATTTTCCTTTTGAAGATCCATTTAGAACCTAAAGGTTTATTTCCTGGAGAAAGATCAACCAATTTCCACGTATGGTTGCTTAAGATTGAATGAATCTCACTATTGACTATTTATTTCCAAAAGGATGAGTCTGACGATGAAATCGCTTCTTTAAATATTTGAGGCTCATTTTCTAAGAGAAATGTTATAAAATCTGATCCAAACATTGTAGAAGTTCTTTGACGTGTACTACGTCTTAGATTCTCTTCATTATGTACATTCTCACTTGGTTCATCTCGAGGTTGTTTAGATCCTCCACTAGACTATTCATGTCTAGTTTTATACGAGTAAATGTTTTCAAAGAATTCAACATTATTTGATTCAATTACCGTATTTTTATTTATATTTGGATGTTCAGATTTATGAACCAAAAATCGACATGCTTTACTACTTTTATCATGTCCTATGAATAAATAATCCACCGTCTTAGGTCCTATCTAAACCCTTTTAGGCATAGGAACTTGGACCTTTGCTAGACACCCCCACACTTTGAAATATTTTATGTTGGGTTTCTTTCCTTTTCATTTTTCATAAGGAATTGATTGTGTCTTACTATGGGGAACTCTATTGAGTATACGATTGGCTGTAAAGAAAGCCTCCCCCCACAAGTTTTGCGGTAAACTGAAACTTATAAGTAAGACATTCATTATTTCCTTCAAAGTTTGGTTTTTCCTTTTAGCAATTCCGTTAGATTGAGGTGAATACGGGGCTGTAGTTTGATGGACAATTTCATTCTTTACACATATTTTTATGAAGGGAGATTCATATTCTCTGCCCCTATCACTTCCTGTCATTTTTATCTTTTTCTCAAACTAATTTTCTACTTTAGTTTTGTATTGCCTAAACGCATCTATTGCTTCATCCTTACTATTTATCAAGTAGATGTAACAGTATCTAGTCCAATCGTCAATAAAAGTTATGAAATACTTTTTCCACCTTATGATGGTGTTTACTTCATATTACAAATATCAGTGTGTATTAAGTCTAAGGGATTAGAATTCCTTTCAACGGACTTATAAGGGGTCTTTGCATACTTTGATTCCACACACGTTTGGCACATTGATTTATTGCACTCAAAGTTTGTCAAAACCTCAAAGTTAATAAGTTTTTGTAACGTTTTGTAATTAACATGGCCTAAACGTTCATACCAAAAATTATAAGACTCAAGCAAGTAAGAAGAATTTAAACTGTTATTGATTTCAACATTCATTACATTCATCTTATAAAGGCCCTCGGTGAAATAGCCTTTTCCTACATACACTTCTCCTTTGCTATTACAATTTTTCCAGAAACGGTTATACATTTGAATCCATTCTTGTCTAGAAGTGAAACGCAAATCAAGTTCCTACGTAACTCCGAAACGTACAAGACATTGTTAAGTGTCAAGACCTTTCCTAAAGTCATTTTCAAGCCCAATTTTCCTATTCCTTCTACCTTAGCCGTAGCGGAGTTATCCATATAAATCATTTCTTCTACTTGAGCCGGAGCAAATGACGAAAACGACTCTTTGTTGGCACAAACATGGAGGGTGGCACCAGAATCCATTCACCATTCCCGAGCATTCCCCACTAATATGCATTCTGAGAGCATAGCACACAAATCATCACATTCTTTGTTGGACTCAACCACATTAGCTTGGTCCTTTTTCTTGCATTTTTTTGGGGCACGACAATCTGAGGACTTATGGCCAATTTTGCCACAGTTGAAGCACTTTCCCCTTGAATTTCTTCTTGGGTTGGTTGCTTCCTTGTTCAACTTTATTCTTTTTCTTAGAATTGTTTTTGTCATCTTCTATAATATGTGCTCCATTAATTGTAGAATTCCTTTTTGACCTTCTCTCGGCAACCTTATTATCCTCTTCAATATGCAGTAGGACAATAAGATCTTCAACAGTCATCTCCTTGCATTTGTGCTTCAAGTAGTTTTTGAAGTCTTTCCACATATGTGGCAGCTTCTTAATGATCGCTGCTACTTAAAATGCATCATTCACAATCAAACCTATAAAACAGTTTATGTGAGTACTTAGAACATTTTCAATTTGTTCAACTAAGGTATTTTACAAAGATATACCTTCCGCTAGGAGATCGTGAATGATTACTTGCAATTCCTGCACTTGAGATACAACTGATTTGCTATCTATCATTTTAAAGTCCAGGAACCTTGCAACAAAGAATTTCTTAATTCCCGCATCCTCTGTCTTGTATTTCCGTTCTAGTGCTCCTCCGCAATTCTTTCGATGTCTTAGTTCCATTGTAAATATTATAGAGGTCGTCTTGGAGACCACTCAAGATATAATTCCTGCAAAGAAAGTTTGAATACTTCCAAGCCTCTACAATCATGAAATGCTCTTTGTCCGAGGTTCCCTCGGGCACCGCAGGAGTATCCTCACTAGTGAATCTTTGAAGGCATAGAGTGGTGAGGTAAAAGAATATTTTTTGCTCTTATCGCTTAAAGTTAATGCCCGCAAATTTTTCGGGCTTCTCCGCAGGCGCCATTGGTTATGGGGAATTTGCTCAACTTGTTGAGGCAATACTAGTTGCCCCCACAGTCGTAACCACATCTTGCATTTGACTTTCGTTAGTCAGTTTTCCTGTCACCACAAGACAATAAAATTTAGTATTTTCAGAATACTATTTATAAAGTTAAGCAACTTTAAACTCTTCTTTTTGTTTCTAGTTAACGATGAAGTTTTTATGACTTCCAATCGTCAACCAAATGATCTTTAACTTGTGATGAAGATTTTATGTCTTCGAATCACTAGTTAAGTTCAAACAGAGTAGAAAGCTTAAAGCCTTAATCTCCAAAAAGAAGCAATATAGATTCTGCAAAATATTATTCCTTAAGATTGTTATTTTATGGTGTTTTCGGGTACAAGAATCTATATTTAGGCACAACAACTTCAACACTAGTTCAAGTTTAAAACAAGAACACTATGAAGTACAAGAACACCCTCAACACAAGATCAAAATGATCTTTCTAAGAAGTGTGTTTTATTGTTTCAAAAATTAAGATGAAACAGAAATATAAAGCCAAGTCCCCCAACTTCACGGAGTGTCCTTAAGGAATAATTTTCCTCACTATACCCGAGGTTTTGGAATCTTTCTCTCAGGATAAAATGACTTTCAATCCAACTATAGTGGTACCTCAAATAATTGGATTCGTCGAACTCACTCAACGATTTAATTGATCACAAAGAATGTTTTAAAGACAAGAAGAGTTTTAATTTCAGAAAATTTTTCATTCATTTCTAAACCTGTGGATGAAAGCAGGTTTATATACCCATCAGATGCCTCTTCTGAAAGGTGACAATGGTTCACTTAAAAGGTGTATCATTCGGAAGAGTCATGTCTGTTCATTTGAAACATTGTGTCTTTTTTTGAAAAGACACAACTATCTGAACAGTCACACCTTTTTCAAAACAATATGTTTTTTGCTCAAAGGTTGTGTCCCTCCATTTTCCATTTACACCAATTAAACCCTACACTTAGCACCTTAGGATATTTTGATACCTTGTTTATGATTTTTACTTATTTGATATATAAGATCAAATAATAAGAGTTGGAGAAGTTCTGATCATTTTCATGAATTATGGATTTTCGTGTTTATAAGAAAAAATACTACTTAAGAAATCCAAAATTGCAGTTTCAAACAAAATTTCAACCTCAGATCCATCCGAATTAAAATTCACCAACTAGTTGGTTTTTAAATTTCTGAGTTGAACTAATTAAGAGGTTTACTTCAGTGGATATTTGCTCTTATGCTCATTGTAAGTGACTTCCTTTGTATCTTGCCTCTTGCCTCTTACCTTTTGGGCCAACCGCAACCTTTGAAACTCGAGAATGATGAGTCTGTACTCCTCTTCCCTTCTCCATTTAAATACCAGTCTTAGTTGCTCAGCGCAAGCTAAGGTTCAAACTTGTAACCTAAGACAAGTCCCTCAAGCCTTAACCTTTGCCATTTGAGCTAACCTCAGGAGCCAAATTGGATTCAATTAATTGATTATATGAAAAAAAAGAAAAAAAGGATGGTAGTTGGTGCTTGAAACAGCCTATTATCAGGATTATGTTCAATATGTGAACAAGACTGAGCAAGTCTTGATAACATAGATTGAGTAGCCTATTCATGTGTTCGACTTTGCTGTAATTACCTTGTAACTTGTCAACAACGCTGCCATACTTGCCCGCCTCTAATGTTTCGTTCTGTTTGGTAGTCAGTGCATCAACAATCACCAAAATCGCGCATTTTTCTATGATATCTTTTGAGATTTGCATCAGATTCGGAGGAGGAGGTAACAGGCCGCCAGAGCGATTTTCTGAATATTTGACTTCAGGCATAATTCAAACTGTATTAAACACGACTATATATCACAACTAGTTTCCACGCAAATGTTATATGACATATATCAGCAAAACGCGATGCGAATTGCGATGATAACCCTACTACAGAGGCTCTCCATTTCTTAGTTTCAAATGAGTAAATCTCAATCTGATTGTTCTCAGGTCCAATTCAGAAATTCCAGATCCAAACATAACACTTTGTAATGAGGCGATTTCCACAAATCAAAGGCTAAAATCATACAAACTTAATTGATCACTTAAATCAAACACTATCATACAATAGTTAAAATATATATTTAGATTGATTAATTAACCCAACACTTACATAAAACGTAACATATATACATGTTGCACTGAAGATACAAGTGAATATTCCATATATGTATACATCATTTCAAATATGATCATACTAATATTTACTCAAAATATACATGTTGCACCAAAAACAGAAGTGAATACATACAATCATATTTTCATAAAACCCAAATATCACACGAAACACATGGCCAACAGTAATTGTAAGAAAAAAACTTTCTTCACTTTTGTTGTTGATGTAGCTATTCATAGAAGCTATTTCCATGTTCGTGTGCCAAAAATAGGACCAAAGGGAAAAATCAATTCAGAAGGGATATGTTTATACACAAATTGTCATGAGTATTAATTATTACGTACGTGCAATAAGTAATGGAAAATTTTCAGAAATATAAGAAGACCACACCCTTGTGGTCTGGCTCTTTCCCTGACCCTGTGCATCGCGAGAGCTTTAGTGCATTGAGTTGACCTTTAATAGCACTTTGCATTCGCGTACATATATATTTTCAGTTTATATTTGCATAATTAATTATCTTTTTGCAATAATAGATACACACTTTTGTATGAATAATTATACAACATTTTATACTTGTATAAAAAGTGTATCTATCTTATATTTAACGTAAGATAGTGTATTATAGTGTGTAACATGTCGCTATTTCAAAGAAGGGTAAGATCTGTGTACACATATCATCCTCTCTAGACCTACTTGTGGAATTACACTAGGTATGATGTTGTATTTTAAAAAAAATACTGTGAATTCTTATTTAATGTTAAGGATGTGATTGGGAAAAATTGTTAATTTTAGTTTAAATTTTTTAAAGTAATAATAATAATTTTGAAACTGAAGTGATTAATAATTTAGGACGTACGGAGGGAGTAGTTCATGGAAGAAAAATATACCATGCTTGCACATTGAACTTATTTACACATCTAAATTATTTGTAGTCTTTAATTAATTATATATCCCCATTGAACTTGGCTATTTGATTGTCTTTATCCTATTTTGATAGAAAATTACACCTACTTAATGAACTTGAAGAAGGGTGGCCTTGAATTTTCATCCCTGGCAAATCTTCAGGTTCAAAAGTCGATATTGTAGTTCATGAGAGAGAGCTTGTTGAACTTGAAGTTTTGCTTATTAGGGCATGCAAGTCATGATATCAAAAGTTGATCTAGACCATCGATCTCCAAGACTATTCTTATAAATTACTTATATTTTAAAGATTGAAACCGTAAAACTTAAATCCTGTATTGGAGAAACTTTAAATAAAACCTAAAATAATGATTATTGCATTAATTTGCTAACAACGATGACTTTATTATTCAAACGGACTAATTATAGAAAGTCGGATATCGATGGTCGGCCGGCTTCCAGCAGCTCCCGGTGGCCATGCAGGCGGCTCATCAGCGGCACTAATATCGATATAGCTGTTCTGCCACGGTGTACGTGTTAATTCCTACAATACGGGTACGTAGAATCTGTATAATAGAATAACAACTTCAACTCTTGAGAACAAGAACACAAAGAAGTTGAACAAATACCCTCAACACAAGATCAAAATGATCTTTCAAAGAGGTGTATTTTTTCTTTTCTTTTTCAGAAAGTAGATGAAACAGAAAGTTGTTAAGGCGAAGTCGTCCGAATTCACGGACTTTCCTTAAGGAAATAATTCCCCTCACTGTACCCGAGGTTGTGGAATCTTCCTCCCAGGATAAAATGGCCTTCAATCCAACTATAGCGGTACCTCAAATATGCAGATTCTTTGAACACACTCACGGTTAGAATGATCACACTTAAGAGTATTTTCAAGACAAGAAGAAGAAGTTTGTAATCTCAAAATTTCTGTACAAAACCTGTGGATGAAACCAGGTTTATAAAGCCATAAGATGCCTCTTTGTAAAGGTGGCAACGGTTCAACTTAGAGGTGTGTCTTTTCTGAAAAATGCATGGCTGCAGTATTTATTATTGCTGAAACAGTCTGCAGTAATTTGCTGAAACAACACACCTTTTCACGAAACAGTGTGTATTTTCGTTGAAGAGTTGCAACTTTCTGAAGCAACAATCTGAAACAGTGCAACCCTTTGTAACAGAAGCAACAATCTGTTTAAATAGTGCAACCTTTCAAACCAACGCATCAGTTCTGAAACACCTGTTCGAAATACTGCAGCAGTTCAGTTAGCAGTGCCACTGTTACTGCGTGCATAATGAATTAATGGAGCATTACTGTTTTGGATTGATTTTCAGTCTGGATTTCTTTTCGTCAAATAAACTTTGTCCAAAAAGAAAGATCTCATCGATCGATCATTTGACCAAATCTAAATCCAAATCCGAAGCCAAAGCTGAAGCCGAACCGAGCGAGCGAGCGACGACGACGGCGCGAGGCATCTCTATTTCCTTGCCTCACTTACCATGTGAAGTAAGTGTTTCACTTCATAAACACTTTAAAGTTCTCTTCTTCCACCAATGTGAGAGAAGAGTAAACTTTTCAATTTAAAGAGTACACTTTCCAATTTGGGTGCCTCCTTCCCTTCACTTGATTTCTCCATTTTCCATTCAACACACTATGAACCCAACAATCCCCCACATGAATGGGGAATGGCTATTTTTCGTAAAACATTTACGGACAGTATGTGATCATCAAGCAAAGACTGATTGCATCTGGATAAGTGGGTTTCCCTTTGAACTTTCCGTAGTGAACATGTATCGGATGCACTCAGTCAATCAGTAGATTTGATATCTTTGAACCGTCGAGCTTTAATGTACACCTAGACAACACATGTCACACAACCAGCCTTTTACCGTTTATGGTTCTTACGGTTTTGTTCTTTTCAGCCATGAACACGTTCCGGTTTTCATGAGAGCTTAGAGAATAGGGATTTACTAACATTCTCTTTGAAGCGGCTTCCACTTCGCCCTCATCTAGGTGATTTCTAAACGTTTCAATCCTTTAGATTGAACTATTTGGTCAAATCTGCCAAATTTAGATAATCATTAAAAGACTTTTCACTTGAGTCATATCCTTGTTTACTATACATTGTCTACATCATGAGAATGGGTTGGGTAAATGACAATGTTGAACCTGTCAGACATAACTTTGTTTGATCTCCTTGAACCTAGCTCTTGGGATCTCCAGTCTGCTAGGTAGAGTTACCGCCATGCTGACTTGTCCTAGGCCTTAAACCCATTTCCTTGGATGCCCTTTCTACTCCTTCTCTAGATAAGCCTTTTGTAAGTGGATCCGACACATTATCCTTTGACATTACATAGTTTATAGTGATAATTCCACTAGAGAGAAGTTCTCTAACGGTATTATGTCTTCGACGTATGTGAGAGACTTACCGTTGTACATCATGCTCCCTACCCTACCTATTGCCGCTTGGCTATCACAGTGTATACATACTGGTGTCACTGGCTTGGGCCAATAAGGAATATCTTCTGAGAAATTTCGGAGCCATTCTGCTTCTTCACCGGCTTTATCTAATGCGATAAATTCAGATTCCATTGTAGAGTGAGTGATACAAGTCTGTTTCATGATTTCCAAGAAACTGCTCCTCCACCGATAGTAAATACATATCCACTTGTGGATTTTACTTTGGTCGATCCGGTGATCCAATTTGCATCACTATATCCTTCAAGTACCGCGGGATATTTATTATAATGCAAAGCATAGTCTTGAGTGTATTTAAGATAACCCAAAACTCTTTTCATTGCCATCCAGTGAGTTTTGTTGGGATTACTCGTGTACCGACTCAATTTACTGATAGTGCATGCTATGTCTGGTCGTGTACAGTTCATTATATACATTAAACATCCCAATACTCTTGCGTACTCCAACTGAGAATCACTTTCACCTTCATTTTTCTGAAGTGCAAAGTTCGTATCCAATGGAGTCTTGGCAATATCGAATTCCATATACTTGAACTTGTCAAGTACTTTTTTGATATAATGAGACTGTGACAGTGCTAACCCTTGTGGAGTTCGATGGATTCTTATACCTAAGATCACATCTGCAACTCCGAGGTCTTTCATATCAAACTTGCTCTCGAGCATTTGTTTGGTTGCATTTATGTCACAAATGTCTCTACTCCAAATCCCATTGGAGCGGACTGGCACCCGTAGTCGAGGAGGCCCAGGAGAACCCGTTCATAACCTATACTTTCACATTTACATTACTTATGAAAATTAGAAATTTGGGCAGCACTTCGTTGTAAATAGAAGAAAACAGTACCCGTATCAGCCCAGCAGACACGCATAAATATATATATGAACAGTAATTGGCCATCAGAGCCATCACGTCTATCAACCAAACACTCCTATGGTTGTACAATATGTCTACAAAAGCCTCTACATAGATACACAACTGAGTTGGGGTCGGGACAAACTCCCGCCCACAAAAGACTTTTATACAAGTACCAAAAGTACATATAGAGACGACTTGGGATGCCCTGAAACAATTGGAGCTCACCACTAACAACAGAATGTCCTGGCTCTTACTGCGGAGGTGTACGACCTGAAGTACCTGTTCCTGCAGGCATGAATACAGGTCCCCCGTGAGGGACGTCAGTACGGAAATATGTACTGAGTATGTAAGGCAGTGAGTATCAAGATGAGATACAAAAGATCAACAGAACCCAGATACCAGTGACTAAACAGTATGAGTAGACCACACTTAAAGGAACTGATGGGATACCTGCACATTACTTTCATATCATTACTTCCCGTAATCCTTATCAATACATAACATATGTCATACAATGGCCAACTGATCAGTGGTACTAATACAATACATTAGGGACCACCCCTGGAATAGCATATATACATAATCTTTATAATACAATGGCCAACTGATCAGTGGTACTAATACAATACATCATATCATCAATTTAAAATACAGACATTCCATTTCTTAATTCAATTAATTTTTGAGATTGGTTACTTTGTGGTCACACTTTATGGAACTTGAAACCATGATACCTCAATAGGAAAAACATGTAAATAGGTAATCAATATCATGAAAATGAAGTAGAGAATCATGGATACCTCATTAAACCATTTCGGAGTCAACAATAGTATATGGACATTTTTTTGACTAGCCGGACATCTTAAAAGTGAAAACAAGTTCAATTGGTAGTGTCGAAGATCATATGATGTTATTATGTGTCATGTGTCGTAGGACAATGTTGGAAGCTTACTTGAGAGTGCCATGGGTCATTATTCATGCCAAAGATTAGATAGAGTATGTCTTACATACCTTGATATAACCACTTCAATACAAATGACTTTCCGTACTCTTCGAACACTTATCTACAATAAGTCATTTGTGGCAAACTAGTATTAGCAACCAAACCTTACCATTTAGGTATTAACTTCACCAAATAATGTCTAGGAAGTAATCATTTAGCTCATCAATAAGAGTACTACATACATCCTCTTATACTCTTATTACATTCACATATCATGCATTTTCATGAAATATCCCTCAACATCACTCTTAGCCTTTATTTCCCTTCTTAATCACCATCCAATACCAACATGATCACCATGCATACATAATCACTAATATAATGATATATCACCACAATTCATCCTCCATAATCCAATACAACAACTTCCATAATTTACTACTAACAATTTATACAAAACAATTCATAACTATGTTTCTAATTATCTTCCAACATCAAGACAATACTCATAATCCTTTATCAATACTTATTCATGGATAAGAATCAAGAATAAACAATATTCATACCTTAACAATGAACTCTTGTATTTAGAATTCTCCTTACATAACAATGGGGTTCTTCTCGAAGCTTTCGAGATGGTGAACACAACTACGGAACCAATTCTAATTTTCTACGGGTGAATCACAAAATATTTGAAGTTGAAATTGGCTAGGGTTTCACCTATCTTAATAATTGGATGATATCTGATATATATGAGGCTAATTGCTGGTTTATAAAGACCAATTTTCGTCCAAGAGGTAATAGAAAATGACCATTTTGCCCTAAAGATTTAAATAAATCTGAATCTGTCCCCAGTGGACAGTTTTGACAGGCTGAAGTAAATCGATCATAACTCTTTGCTCCGGTATCGAATTTGAGTGAAACCAATTGAATTGGAAAGATAATTCAAAGGGCTTTCATTTTTATATAAAGTATACCACCCAGTTCTTCCTTTACAAGGAGTTATGGTCGTTTAAAGTTGACCCAAAAATCTGTCCCACAATTCTGTTTTTTTTTTTTATAGGCTGTAGTAAAACGGGTATAGCTCCTTACTCAGACATTGGATTTGGATGAAACCAATTTCATCGGAAAGAAGACTCTCGTAGATTTTCGTCGATATATAGCAGCTCACACAGTTCCTTTTGTACAAGGAATTACTGTTCACAGGCTTCCCGGCCACCGTTTTGAAACTTCGAATGTGCTCGCTTATATGAAATACTCCTCTGTTTTGAGCAAACTTTATATCGTTGGAAAGATTATTCCAATACCTACATATACAACTATTGACGGGATACTTCCGAACACCATAAACTTAATTTAACCCATACGCAAGTCTTTAGGACTCCATATAATCGCGATAAGTGTACGAAAAAATTTACTGGGTGTTACAGCATCATTCACAATTAAACCTGCAAAACAGTTTATGTGAGTATTATGAACATTTTTAATTTGTTCAAGGTATTTTTCAAAATTATACCTTCTGCTAGGAGATCATGTATGATGACTTGCAACTCCTGTACTTGAGAGACAACAGATTTGCTATCAATCATTTTGAAGTCCAGAAATCGTGCAACAAGGAATTTCTTAATTCCCGCATCTTCCGTTTTATATTTCCGTTCAAGTGCCTCCCACAGTTCTTTTGATGTCTTGGTTCCACTATAGACATTATAGAAGTCATCTTGGAGACCACTCAGAATATAGTTCCTGCAAAGGAAATCTGAATGTTTCCAAGCTTCTACAATAACGAAGCGGTCCTTGTCCGAGGTTCCCTCGGGCACCTCGGGAGCGTCTTCGCTAGTGAACCTTTGTAGAAATAATGTGGTGAGGTAAAAGAACATCTTTTGTTGCCACCGCTTAAAGTCGATGCCAGAAAATTTTCCGGGCTTCTCCGCCGGGGCCATCGTTGGCGGAGCCTTTGTGCCACTTGATGTGGCAATATTAGTTGCCCCCATAGACGTTGTCGCATCCATCATTTAACTTTCAGTTGTCATTTTTCCTGTCACCACAAGACAGAAAAATTAGTATTTTTTAGAATACTATTAATAAAGTTAAATAACTTTACAACTTTTCCTTCTTGTTTCTAATTAACGATGAAGTTTTTATAACTTCAAATCGTCAATCGAGTGAACTTCAACTTTTGATGAAGATTTTATGTCTTCTAATCACAAGTTAAATTCAGACGGAGTAGAAAGCATAAGCTTTAATCTCCAAAAACAAGTTATACAGATTCTGTAGATTATTTACTTAAGATTGTTAATTCCGACAATACGGGTACGTAGAATCTGTATAATAGAATAACAACTTTAACTATTGAGAACAAAACACAAAGAAGTTGAACAAATACCCTCAACACAAGATCAAAATGATCTTTCAAAGAGGTGTATTTTTTCCTTTTGTCTTTCAGAAAATAGATGAAACAGAAAGTTGTTAAGGCCAAGTCGTCCGAATTCACTGACTTTCCTTAAGGAAATAATTCCCCTCACTGTACCCGGGGTTGTGGAATCTTCCTCCCAGGATAAAATGGCCTCCAATCCGACTATAGCGATACCTCAAATATGCAGATTCTTCAAACACACTCACGGTTAGAATGATCACACTTAAGAGTATTTTTAAGACAAGAAGAAGAAGTTTGTAATCTCAAAATTTCTGTACAAAACCTGTGGATGAAACCAGGTTTATATAGCCATAAGATGCCTCTTTGTAAAAGTGGCAACGGTTCAACTTAGAGGTGTGTCTTTTCTGAAAAATGCATGGCTGCAGTATTTATTATTGCTGAAACAGTCTGCAGTAATTTGCTGAAACAACACACCTTTTCATGAAACAGTGTGTATTTTCGTTGAAGAGTTGCAACTTTCTGAAGCAACAATCTGAAACAGTGCAACCCTTTGTAACAGAAGCAACAATCTGTTTAAACAGTGCAACCTTTCAAACCAACGCATCAGTTCTGAAACACCTGTTTGAAATACTGCAGCAGCTCAGTTAGCAGTGCCACTGTTACTGCGTGCATAATGAATTAATGGAGCATTACTGTTTCGGATTGATTTTCAGTCTGGATTTCTTTTCGTCAAATAAACTTTGTCCAAAAAGAAAGATCTCATTGATCATTTGCTCGAAGCCGAGCCGAGCGAGCGACAACGACGACGGCGCGAGGCATCTCTATTTCCTTGCCTCACTTACCATGTGAAGTAAGTGTTTCACTTCATAAATACTTTAAAGTTCTCTTCTTCCACCAATGTGGGAGAAGAGTAAACTTTCCAATTTAAAGAGTACACTTTCCAATTTGGGTGTCTCCTTCCCTTCACTTGATTTCTCCATTTTTCATTCAACACACTATGAACCCAACAGTACGTATGGTGGTGCATACGCACCACCATACCACAGCTAGAACAGCTGATACAAAGTCAAAACCTAGTGCCACCTTAATATATACTTGTATACTCATTGGTAATTCCATGCTTAATTAATTAGAAGTTTGACACACCACTAGTATGTATGTTTTCAATGGAGTATTTATAGACTATGGAGGGATAGTCAGCATTGTAAACACGATCGAGTTCAACAAAATTCAATAATTTAAATTTTGCTTCATGACTCATAAATTAAAAATTAAATTTTATGATTTCGATTTTGATAATATATATAAGTCAATGGCGGACCCAACTCTTTTAGGTTGTGGGTGCTCAAAAAAAAATTTACTAAACAATGCAGCTACAGGGATTCGATTCGATCCCAGGATGGGAGACATGAAAGTTATGTCTAAAGCCAGAGCATCCAACCATGTTTTTGTTTTCTAGGTACTTTTGTATATTACCATTTTTTCACTATTTTTTATATAATTATACCTCTTCTACGTCGAGTTTAGTGGGTGCTCGAGCGCCCAAAAATTGCACGTCGGTCCGCCCATGATATGCGTATGATGCATACATAATCCCATCATATTAATGATAGTTTTGTACTTCAACTTTCAGGGACGAAGCTAGATAAAGGTGAGTGAATTTATATTATGATTAAAATTACCCGATGAGTTTACCTAAGTCAAGGATTAGTGGACTATATCATCATCTGTAAACTTTTGACAATGCATTTGTGATATTGGTGACGATGCAAAATATAAAATATTACTACATAGATTGACTTCACATACCCAAGGCAGAGGAAATGACGTCTCCAGGAGATAAAACGTCATGTGGGTAGCGGATGATAAATTGTTTTTGGAATATGACGTAGCAATACACTGTGATAATTATTATCAAAGAAAAGTATTAAAAATACTTTCCTACTTTGATAAGTTAACTAAAATTTGTCCCTGATATATTATTGGGCTTAGGCGCTTAGCAAAGCCATAAAAAATGTTCCTCTTTTTAACACTTCTTTTTCATGGTAAGGTGAGAGTCGTGGGGCTTCAAATTTTATTGCTTATTTTAGAAAAATTGATAATTTAAATACTTATATTTTATTTATTAAAAATAAAATAACCGTCATCATTAATAAACATCGATATCTTCTCACCGAACGGAAGAGAACCACCACCAAAGACAATGGAAGGAAAAAAAAGTATCATGTGTCAATTTTGTTTGAAAGAATCGAATTAAATAAGACACTGAAATTCCTTTTTGTTAAATCCTAACGGAGACGCATATATGCACGTGATTAGGGGTGTGCAAAACACGAATCGATCGATAAATCGATAAAAATGCTATTGGGTTAACCATTTTTGTATTGATTTTATAAAAAAATTTATTGGGTAAACGGTTCGGTTTCGATTTAGCTTGTTGGGTTATCGGTAATAAGGATACAATAGTATTTATATATATATATATATATACAATTCAGAGATTCACAAAGTATTAACCTATTTAGAGCAACAAAGGCACAATACAAAGCTCAGGTATTGTCGTATTGGAAATCTTGAAGCATTTAGTAGCTTCCAACAATTAGGATTCAATTTTTTTCCGAACTAACATTCAATTCAAATTTGAAGATTCTTGTAAACTAAAACGCATTGCATATGATTTTGGCGGCAACTAAGATTATTTTAATTTTATGAGCATTTTCTTATTGATTAAATCGAAAATCGAACCGTTAAGCACCAAAAATCGATAAACCGAAAACCGATAAGAAAATATCTTATTGGTTGGTTATTGGTTTTGCATATTTAAAAATTGAAAATCGATAAATCGAATCAATAGCACATAAAATTGAACCGAACCAACCGATGCACACCCCAAAAACGTGATATGTTTTAATATTACTTTCTTTACTAGAATGAAGGGTAAATAATATGAAAAAGAATAAGTTAGAGGGTGATAAGACACTCGCATTTGTCTTGAATTGTGGGGGTTCATGCCATGCATGATTCACTTGGATTCATTGTCCCCCTCGCCTACTTATAGGAGATAATAAAACTCTAACATAATATAAAGAGTACATAGTACCAAAAAAAATAAATTTCATTGAAATTTTAATTAATTTAAATGTGTTTCTATATATGCCTCATTACTATACAATTTTATTAGGCACATTGCTTAGGAAGGAAGGAATTAGGATAAGTCAGGATAAGATAACAACCGATAACAATTTGCAATTAAAAAGTGACCATATCCTTTTTAATGCTTTTTTTCTTTGCAAATTATCAACTTATCATAAAAGTAAACCTAGTTTCCAAACCTAAACTTAAAAGAGACTTCTTTTCAATTAGAAAATACCACATTTTTATTTTGGGGGTGATATGCTTGATGAGTGACTACTAATCACTATGTAAAATGTATATATTATATATATAAATTGAGTAATAATATTTTTAAAATTTATAGTTAAGTTTATATTTAGTGGTTATAATAGTTATTTCTTGATATGCATTTCACTTGAATGCCAAAATATTAAAGTTTTGTAAAGGAGTTTTTTTTTTTTTTACTTGAAAAATTGTTAGCATGAACAAGGTGGTAAAGAATTTATGAATATTCAAAGTTTTATAAAATACTGGAGAGGTTTCTTAAAGAGAATATATAATTCTTTATACAAATATGACGCTATGAGCTAAGCTTTCAAATAAAATAACACCCAAAATTATTTTAACAGATATTAGAATATGTAGATGTATCAAACTTATAATCTTGTAAGTCCTATTTTAGTTCCGTCAAAATTTCCAAATCAAATTATTCAAAAGATAATTGAGTAGATATTCCTTCTAATGTGTTCTATTCCCCCTATTAATGTAATCCTCTCCCTCATTTTCATTTTTTATTTTTTATTTTTTAAATCTAATGTGTTATTGTTTTCCTTTAAATAGATAATATACTCCTCCCATTTTATTTGTTTATCTTATTTTAATTTATATGAAGTTTAAATAAAAGAAGACTTTTAAAATTTTTATAATTTTAAATTAAAAATATATTGAATATACCAAAATATCCATTAAATTATGATTTTAAACATAAAATGTGAAAATTTTAGATTAAAGAATTGTCAAACAATGAAAAAAAATGATCTTTTTGAGATGAATTAAAATAAAGTATAACAAATAAATTGAAACGAGACAAATAATAATAAACCAACATAAAAAAATTCCTTGTTCCATTCATGCATGTAATTAACTTGCCACGACGTCAACGTGATGAGTCACAAAAATTTAATTGCAAGAAAAAAAATTAACTTTATCTTTAAAATATAATTATTTGATTTTACTTTAATCACTTTCGACAAGCATTATATACCCTTTTTGCCGCCATCATCAATTCACCATCTTTTGCAAAAAAAAAAAAAAAATTAATTGATTGATCAAATAAATTGGAAGGAATAATTGGTGTAATAATAATAAACGGTAAGTCAAAACTCCAAATTATACTATAAAGTATAAAGTACATTTCTTTAGTAGACTCTGATAATCAAGAATCAGAAAAGTACAGTGATGACCTAACAAACGCGTCAATTCTTTTTACAAGAGAATCCGTTGTTATTAGTTACTCCATTCATTTCAATTTATATAACATAATTTAATTGAACATAAAATTTTAAAAATAAGAAATTATTTTATTATCTTTACTATATATTCTTATAAAGTCACTTTAATATTACTTTTTGATTTATTTTTAAAATGAGATCCAATAAAAATAAAAGTATATATATATATATATATATATTATTAAATAATTATTAAATAAAAAAAAGATAAATGATCTTCTTATACATTAATTAATTGAGGGTTATGAATATATATATATATTCGTTATCTTCTTGTATTTATGTTATGTATTCTTGTAACCTTGTTCGGTGTTTTACTTTGTATTTGTGTGGTATCTTGTGTCTTGAGCCGGGGGTCTATCGGAAACAGTCTTTCTACTTCTTTGGAGTTAGAGCTATGGTATATGTACATCTTAACCCCCCAGACCCCACCAGGTGGAAATACACTGAATATGTTGTTGTTGTATATATATTCGTTATCTTTTCATAACTACTTTGACTTATTGTAATAATTAGTCGAGTATTATCTTTGAAAATAATCTTTCTACCCTTACAAAATAGTAGAAAGTTTTTATACACTGTACCCTCTTCGAAACTTTACTTGTAATTTTATCGAATTCGTTGTCATTGTTACTCAAGTAGGTCGTTGTCAAGAAAATTTAGTTATTTATTTAAAGGTGAGCCGGCCTGCGTCATGTCTGACAGAGCTAGACAAAATGCGATTTGCACTCTTTTTTTGGAACTTTGCCTAGGGGTTGAATTCCTGGTTTAGCGTCATGCAAATTGAACGAGCGATAACATTAAGGAGATACTATTCAGCGGAGTCAGAAATTTGATGAAAAATGTAATTTTTTTCCTGCAGTTCACTACGTGCCGAATGATTTTTTGCTATTTCCTCTTTCTCCTCCCTATTATTTGATTAGTGCTGCCTGAAAGAGTTCCTCGTAAGAGGGACAGTCATAACAAGATTATGATTTGCGGTTTTAGAATGGAGATTCTGTAGGGCCTTGAAGCTAACGGTAAACAAAATTAAATAAATACTCATAATGGTTAATGTTTAACCTCTATACACATCACACATTTTCTGACGAAGGGTGTGCAGTGAACCACCCTTAGTAGGGGGCCCATCTATAGCCAAACTTTTGATGCTCCGGCACTAGGGGCGGAGCTAGCTAATAGTGAAGGGGTTCATCCGAACCCCCTTGGCAGAAAATTACAAGATAAAAACAAACTTAAAATTATTTTTGATGTATATATAACAGACGTTGAACTCCCTTCGGCTAGTTCTTTTTCATATTTTTTGATTTTGAACCCCCTTACTTAATTAAGATGTTGGCTCCTCCACTGTCCGAAACGCATTAAATTATGCAGATTAGGTATAATTATATAAAAAAATATATAAAATCACGTATAAGATTTAGAAAAGCACCCAATGAGTCAAGAAGATAACTGAGTGTTTTAATTTTCATGCAGAACCTTAAAACTTTAAACGTCAATATGTGCGTTCGAACAGTCCGTACACTCACGATTCCTAGATCCTGGTCCGACACTAACCCTTAGCATACGGTCATGACGCCTCCCATCCTCCCATGATACTTTTGCTAACTATTACACCACATAAACTGCGCCTATAAAAACCCCCTACATCACATTAGTAGTCTGTGAAATCAAATCAAAACTGCAAATTAATTATGGATTTGTCAGTAAGCATCCATTTATACATGAAGGTGACACTAGGCTTTGGGTTTATAACAGCTATGCTAGTCTTAGCATGGTGGTGTTTGGACAAAATCATAGGTCGTCCCTCCAACAATATCAATAGTACTGCTGATCCACCACAAGCTCAAACTACAAATCAATCCCTCAACATCCAAATCAGTCCTCAATTCTAAATTTATACACCAGGTACGTTATCAACAAATTAATCATCGTCATATATATAGTTTTTGTCTAACATACATATCATAATATATTAAAAATATTACGCCTTGGATACGAAATACAAACCCTTGTCTTTTCCAAACATCGTAAACTTTAAAAAATCAGATTGAGCGCCGCATCATTTTATATGTATAGTTTTTACATATTAATTCGATATTGCTAGAGCTTTTCTATCTCCACAAGAAAACAGATATACTTCAATATAACTGTAGCTAAACCACCCTCCTCTCATCATCTGCTTAAACTCTTCAAAATTGATCACGCCATATTCAATGTCCATTCTTCTTAATCATTTGTTTACAGTCCTGATCTATCGTCCTAACGAAGCAAGAACAACTTTCACATAGGAACTCATAGCCATTCTGGTTGAACATATTGAATACCTCACGTATATCTTCTTCTTCTTCTCCGTGTTCGTCCATGATGGTTTGATGAAGGGAATCGAACTCATCTATGTCAATGCCACCGTCTCCATTGACATCCATCTTTACACAAACATACTTAATAATATAGTATATCAGCATATTCATCAAGACGAACCAAGGAGGCATGCAACAAAGGTTTCACAAATGATCAGTGGCAAAATCAAACGGAATCCGTCCATTCCTTCCAACCTGTTCAAGTTGACCGCCCATTAATTAGCTCAATTCCTCTATGTCAATGCAACCATCTCCATTGACATCCATTTTTACGCAAACATATCTATAGTATATCAGTACTAGTTCATTAGGACGAACTAAGAAGGAGGCATGCAACAAAGGTTTCATAAATGGGTGGAAAAATCAAACCGAATCCGTCCATTCTGTCCAACCTGTGCAAGTTGACAGACATTGTATATCAAAACTAATCTGTCCATCCTGTCTAACCCGTTCATGTTGACCTGCCCATTAATTACCTCAACTCGTTATGTCAATGCAACCATCTCCTTTGACATCCATTTTTATGCAAACAGAACTATAGTATATCAGTAGATTCCATATGGAAGGAGATATGCAACAAAGGTTTCACATATGGGCAACAAAATCAAATTTATGTAGCAGAGTTGATATTTTGAGCGTCAATCAAATTCTTTTCTGATCGATTCTTTGTTGTACAATATGAATTTGAATATAAGTTGTTAATTACTATGATTTATAGTAATTTTAGGTAGTCTTCAGATATATAAATTTTACTACAAAATTTTAAAGCTTCTATTTACAAATTCATGGTCAATGTACTAGATAGTTTGAGACAGGAGTAGTTCACAAATTTAACTGACTTTTCTTTTTGGCCCAAATCTTTTGTGCAGAGGGACAAGGAAACAGTTCTGAAGCTACAATTAAACAGCACAATATGTGAAACGTCTTTCGTTAATATTATTGCTCTATCAGTATTGTATTTATATGAAATTTGAGTTTTCTGTAACAAATAAGTAAAACATTTGGGGTTGATAAATAATTGATCTTCATCCTATACACACACTCTGCGCTGCATTTTAAATAACATTTTGGGATACTTGAATGTCTTTCTATTGTTTTTTTTTTTTTTTTTTGACATTGACAGTTTGAGCCAATTTTAAATAGTTTTAAATAAGCCTATATCATTCAAATCCTAGCAATGTAGAAGAAGAGAAGTTGTAGCAGTCCAATCGAAGCTTTAAAAATGATAAATCACCAATAGAAGAAAAAGTCTCCAATCAAATTTTAAAAAGTATCTATGTTTTAATTTTTTGAACACATACAATGTATGATATCAGTCTTAAGTTGGGTGTCTCGGAAACAACCTCTCTACTTCTGAGGTAGTGATATCATTTGCGTACACTCTACCCTCCCCAAACCCCACTATGTGTGAATATGCTGGGTTATTGTTGTTGTATACGATGCATGATATAACTTTAACTTTTGGACAAAGAGTGATAGAGCATCCTCATAATTACCTTCGATGACTATGGCATAAGTGGAGAAAAACAAATGTAAACTTCAAGATAAATATAATTTCTTGAAAAATATTTTTTTTTTAATATATCAAACGTACACCCCTAGTGGAAAATTTTTGTTGAACATGGGAGCATTGTTACCAAGCATCAAAAATTTCATTTATACAAATGTAAAATCACGCTAGAAAATAGCTTTAGAGACAAGTTTATGCCTTTTATACCAATTTTATACTTTCACTTAAATATCAAATATGTTGAAAAGTGCTTAAAGTACTTGGTTTATCTGTTGCTCTCTCTTGTTGCTACTCTTAAGGGCCTAAAAATTATTCTCCACTTGAAATTTTTTAAACTTCATTACTCATTTGTTTGTTAATAGTATAGAAGAAATCAAGAAAGTTTTTAGATTTATCTTTTCTAAATTCTTGATGGAATTGTGTAATATTTGAATATTTTAAAAATAAGCGTCTGATAGCACTTTCTCATCCTATCTAGATCATGAAAGTTCACTTTCAAGAAGACAATCCTACGGACATGATCAGTAGGTTACATTTATGGTCTCTTTTTTACTCAAGTTTGTTTCTAAATTTTGGAAAACATTGATCGATGAGACATATTTTATTTATGATGAAGCATGCTAATCATGCCAAGAATTACCAAAATTTTCTCTTTTACATATTGTACCCTGATGAATATATATATATATATATATATATATATATATATATATATATATATATATATATATATATATATATATATATATATATATATATATATATATAAAAATATTGTTGTCCTTTATGATCGATTTAATTGGTTAAGTATATACGAAAATTGAATTGCCTTTTAAATCTTGAACCACAATATTGTGTAGTTTATTACTGTTGCAATAACTTATTATTGTCAGGATCCATAAAAACATTATTGAATACCACATACTCTTACTATAAAATTCCTCCACTCGAAAATCAATTGTACTTTCTACTATAGAATTTTCAGTGAAGAAAGTTTCTTGTTGGAAATTGAGATTTGACTTAACTAATGGTGATTATAAGATTCTAAAGATTCACAGAACGAAATAATAACCGCAAAGTATATTATTTTTTCGTTTTGTGAATCTTAAGAATCTAACAATCACCACTATTTGAGTCAAACTCAATTCCAAACAAGAAATTTCTCCACTGAAAAATTCAGAGTGGAATACAATTAATTTTCTTGTGAAGTAAAAGTAAATGGAATTCAACAATATTTTTATAACTTCTGATACCAAATCATCACAATGGCGATAAACTATCAAAATTCAATGGACAATTCTACGTCCATACATACATCCTTAACTCAGTCAAAACTGATAATAAAGTTCAAAATATATGAAAATATATAATTTATTCAGGGTGCAGTGGTAAAAGATTCTTTTTGAAAATTTAGGTCAATCTTGACATGATTGGGATGTTTCATCTAAAATTTGACTCGGGGACCAATATTTTCTAAAATTTTGAAACGCATTTGCATTGGACCTAAAAAAAGACAACATATGTAACATGTTGAAAATGTCTGTAAGTATGGCCTGATGAAAGTGACTATAATGACCGAGATAAAATAAGAAAATGTTATCAAACACTTACTTTCTAAAGTATTCAAATGTTATATTTAACGAAGAGTTTAGAAAAAATAAATATTGAAATTTCTTGATTTCTTCAGCTACTATAAACGAATAAATAAACTATCAAAATTTAGAATATTTGCAGTGAAAACAAGAGAGAGCAACAGATGAATAGCCAGTCAAGGGTGAATCTACGATCTTAAATACTCTGACACTCGTTCCTACATTAGTGTTTAGCACGAAGTCAACATTTTTATAATTGAAACTGTTGATGTTTGCTAAATATGCACCCTTGTTAAGACAATTATTTTTTGTTAAGGGTATGTTTAGTATGAAGAAAAGTATTTTTATTTTATCTTAGGTTTATATTTGTTTTTTATTCATTTGCGTCACGATCATTAGGGGTAATTAAGAGGGTTTGATACTTGAACCCAAAAATAAAAAAAAGAAATGTACCTTTGTATCCTTTGCGAGGTGATAGGACATAAATAGAGGAAAGACATTTTTTGGCTAATAAAGAACATAAAATCTAAGTCCAACCAACAACGAATTTCCAATAAATATACTTAATTGGTGCACCGTGGACTCACCTGACCAGAACAAGAATACCCATCGGCATTGTTTCTTTGGAAGCTCCGGTGCAACTCTTTGTCTAATGTTTAAAATTGTATGAAATCGACTTGATTTTTATTTAAAAATTAAAAGAAACAACAAGAAGAAATAAATACTTTGGAAAAGTACTACTATTTCTTTGAAGCTTGATTGCTAGGCTAGCTTATTTATAAGCTGGTTCTATTTATTTTTAAAAAATACATAAATAAATTACCAAAATAGTTTTATTTATTTTTGGAATAAACATAATGCACTACAAATCCAATTCTATTTATTTTGGGGAAAAACATAAATAAACTAACAATCTTTTGGAAAAAACACAAATAAACTACCAATTTGGTTTTATTTATTTTTGAAAAAATAAATAAATTCCCTACTAATATGATTCTATTTATTTTTGGGAAAAACATAAATAAACTACCAATATGGTTATATTTATTTTTGGATAAAACATAAATACACTACCAATCTGGCTCTATTTATTTTTGGGAAAAGCATAAATAACTACCAATATTTTTCTTTTCATAATCTACCCAAATTTATATTATCCAACTAAAAATAACACTATATATTATTTTCCTTAATATCTATAGTAATTCTTCAAAATTATAGTATTCAACTTAAAAATACAATATTCACTTTAAGACTAAAGTATTCAAGTTTAAAAAATATGATGCGTAGTTGTAACTAGAAAATGACTTTTGGACTTTATATCTGTTTGCTTTAGTAATATCCCAATATGGTTTTATTTATTTTTGAAAAAAAAAACATAAATGCATTATCAATCTGGTTCTATTTATTTTTGGAAAAAACATAAATAAAGTACTAATATGGTTCTTTACTTTTGAAAAAATCATAAATACATTACCATTCTGGTTCTCTTTATTTTTGAAAAAAACATAAATAAATTACCAATAATTTTTTTCCATAATCTACCCAAATTGATATTTCTAACTAAAAAATAACGCTATATATTATTTTCCTTAATATCTTCAAAATTATAGTATTCAATTCTAAAATTCAATATTCACTTTAGGACTAAAGTATTCAATTTAAAAATATGATATCTAGTTGTAACTAGAAAATGACTTTTGGACTTTATACGTGTTTGCTTTACTAATAATATGCCACATCATTAAAATTAGAGTGAATAGATTGAAAAGAAGAAAAGAGCCAAAAATAGAAAGACTTATTGGCCAAATCTATGTCATATCATTCCCTCTAATTGATGAAAAACAAAGTTTAAGTTTATGACTTATTGGACAAATCTATGTCATACCATTCTCTCTAATATTTAATGAAAAACAAAGTTTAAGTTTATGACTTATTGGCCATAGTCCATATCTATGTCATATCATTCTCTCTAATTAATGAAAAACAAAGTTTAAGTTTATGACATTGGTCAAATCTATGTCATATCATTCTCTCTAATTAATGAAAATCAAACTTTTTATATATAACATTGCCTGCCAAAGCCAAAGTCCTTTAGTTGCTTAAGAAAATCAGCCTTCTTTAGTAAAAAAAAAATTTCTATTCTTTTGTTAATTGAGCAGTATCTCTACTGAAAAACAATATGATAATCCAAGTATATGGAATCGATAGATGGCAACAGAAATCGAAAGACAAAAATTATAGGAGTTGTACTACAACTATTAATACGACCGAACATCATGACAATACACTGTTACCTACTACGAGATAATTTTTCAAGATCTACATTTGATTTGTTTTAGTCGGAAAGTTTCCTCAATTTATATTTATTTTACTCTTAAAAACTGTTTTAAGATCCGGTTATTCTATACATTTGTTACCGCAAATAGACTAGCTAGGAGTCTTATTTTATGCAAATTTTGATATTTTATACATCTGTTATTTTTGTTATGTTGTGTGCTCGCACGAAACTTTTTACCAATGGTAGGAGGCAAAAGAGTTTAGAAAGAAAATATTTCATATTATAGCAAATGATTGCAGAATTGCACGAGTGTCTCTGGTTCTCATTGATCACTCATCTGACTTTTTTACACAAGTACCAGTTTCGTACAAGTATTCAACAAAGTCATCAAGAAGACAAGGCCAAGCTCCTTCAGCATCATAGTTTGATAAAGTGGCGTCCACTGTCCTTGCAAATTCCAGTAGCTGTAACCAAACATCGCGTGTGATAGCCTTGTTATGATGCTCCTGGATGAACTTACACCATTGATCAATCAACGGCCAATCCAACTCTGCAAACAACAAATGCCACAGCGCGAGTGCTGTCTCCAAGGCCAAAGTTTTCTGAGTCTTCTCCCTTGCCCAATCAAAAGCGAAATTGTAGACATCGCGAAAAGTGTCTTCATCTTTTAGTTGAGCGCGCAAATTTGGCATTTTTTTCTTGAACGTCTCCAATGAATCGATTTCAAGAGACTCTACGCCTCCAATAAACTCCTGTTTGGAAAATTCACATATATTTTCAGCTTTCAATTCCCATGAAAGAACTAACATAACGATATCCTGAGGATCAACCTGAAGATCATCGCAGAGGCGGCTAATTCCATCAGCCAAAATCATGTCAACATTCGGATCTTTGTACTTATTGAAAAGCATTTCCCATCGCTTTTTTTCTATGGCTTCCTTAATATGTTCCTGGCTGTAATATTTTTCCAATGCTCCTTCGAGATGCCAGTCATTCGTCTTCATAAACTGAAGCGCGATTTTGTCAGTTTCCCCAGTAACAGACATGAATTCCTTAACTTTCTCCTTACGTGCATATCCCAGCTTGTTCATTTTTACTAAACGATGTTTTTCTTTTCTTTCTTTCTTTCTTTCTTTCTTTCTTTCTTTCTTTCTTTCTTTTTCTCTTAGTTGGAGTCTCCAAAAATGCTTATAACTTGTCGAACAATTGGAGAAAGCCATAAATTGAGGCGAGCGCATGGTATTCTTTAGTAAAAGGCAAAAGAATAGTTCAAGTTTGCTATGTGCTCACTCATGTGGCATTGCATGTTTGTTTCCATTCTTCAAGTCAAGTTAATAAACTGTTAACTATATGTTTCATTATACGATGTTTTTGTTAAAAGTATTATTGACAAATGTGAACAAACTTGATAATTTAATTCAATGTTTTAGAACATCTCTTAGACAAATAAAATAGTAACAACAAAATAAGGGGATTATATTGAACATCATTTAGAAAGACATGGAAAAGAGAATGGAATGATTCTCATTTATAAGTGGGTGAATTTTGTATGGTAGTTATATATAGATATATATTTAATGTATTGTTATTCTGATAATGTTTAATATTATTAATTTTATTAACAAAATTAAAATAGTAATTATGAAATTAAGATGATTTTTTTTATTTGCTACAGTTCATAATGTGGATAAAAATCTAAGCGTGTTGGCTTATACAAAATTTTAGAAGTTTGGCCAAATTAACATGCTCTAAGTGAACAACTAAACTAAAAGCTAAAGGTGGATGGGGTGCTTAACTTACATGTTCAGCTCAACTCAATATCTTTTATTCATACTAAATATATATACATAAAATATAAAAGAGCTTTTTCAAAAAAAAAAAAAAGAGAATCTATTTCCATAAGTATTTTATGTAAGTTCAGAGCTAAGAGTATCAAACGGGCCGGGCTGACCCGGCCTGACCCGGCCCGACATGCCAAACCGGATCGGTTTGACCCAGCCCGATAAGCCCTAGGGCTTTAGGGTTCCGGGTCCCGGTCCGATTTTTTTTTTAAACTGGGCCCGATTAACCCAGTCCGGACCAACCCGATCCAGGCCCGCCGGTTAATCGGCCCGGCACCAAAAAAAATAAATAAATAAATTTTAATGTTTTGGGCCAAACTAGCCGTTGGCCCAACGACTATTTTACCGTTTTTGGGTCCAAATGGCTTTGGGCCCATTTAATTAAAAAAAAAAATTAAAAAATATTTTTTAATCTCCAAAATAAATCTATAAATACTCTACAACTTCAAATCATTTTTCACACAATTTTTCACTCTCTCAAATCTCATTCTCTCTCAAATCTCAATTCTCAATTCTCAAATATTCAATATATTTAATTTCTTAAAGTGTTCACTTTAATTTTTTAAATTTTCGTTTACAAAGTACGAGCGGAAGTTTCTAAAGTCGCAATCTTCGGATACTTCCAAAATTTGGTATTGTCGTTCCATCTCTTACGTTTAATTTTTATTTATTGTATTAATTGTTTAATATTTAATTTTATTATATTTGTGTATTTTGAATATTTTTAGTTTAATTTAATTTATATTATGGATAAATTAAAAAACCTCGCTGCTAAAGGTGTTAAAATTTTTTGTCCCGGAAGCATTAGTGGTAGTAAAAAGCGAATTATTAGCGGTAGAGGTAGTTCAAGTAATAGATATACCCGTGTGGTTTCGCCTCCGGTACCGCTTGGTACACCTTTTGAGGAAGAAATAGGTGTAGGTGCTCATGATATGGATTATGTAGAAGCTCAGGAAAATTACGGTATAAAAGAAGAAAATGAAGTAGATGCAATTAATTTAGAGGAAGATGATGAAAATATTGCTGAAACACCCGCAGTAGGAGATGGTAACGTTAGATCTGAATCAGTTAATCTCCCTTCCCGTCCTCCCAGTGCCCCAAAACCTCGTAAAAGAACTAGTATTGCATGGCAATTTTTTGAACGTATATCAGATATTGAGGTGCAGTGCAATATTTGTCAACAAATATATAAGCATAGAAGTGGAGGTAAGTAAGGGGGTACGGGTACGTTAATGAGACATATAGCTGAAGATCACAAAAGAGAGTTAAATATTGCAAAAGATGATGGGGATGTTAGTGGGTCAACGCAAACTAGAATGGACCCAACAACCGATCAAATAGCGAAAAAGTATAATAAATTGAGGGACAGGGAAGAAATAGCTAAAATGGTAGCTGTGGGTTGTTTGCCTTTTAGTTTTCCTTCTTCTGATGCTTTTATTCGTTATATACAAGCAATTTATAATCCTATGTTTAATGGTATTCCTAGAACTACTTGTCGGTCTGATATTTTTAGACTCCATTCACAATATTGTTTTTATTTATCAACATTCTTAAAAAATATTCAATGTAGATTGTCCCTAACTTCTGATCTTGGTCGTGCTGTAAATAAAAATGATTATTTAACCGTTACTTGTCATTGGATGGATAGTAATTTCGTGATGCAAAAACGTATTCTTGCTTTTTTATATGATGAAGATCGTAAACATACTGGACAATTTATTGTTGATTCTATTGTTAAAATTGCCGGGTATTATGGTATAGAAAATAAAATTTTATGTATTGCTTTTGATAATGCTTCTAACAACAAGACTGCTATAACAAAAATGAAATCTACGCTATCTCCGTCCTTCCCTGAAATTTTTCATATTAAGTGTGCATGTCATATATATAATTTAATTGTAAAAGATGGTCTTGACTTTTTTGAGGTTTATATTGAAAAAATTCGTCTTGCCGTTGGTTTTATTCAAGGAAATAATCGTAGATCGAGAATTAAAGAATTTAAAGTTAAATGTCAAGAAAATGGACTTACACCGATTTTAATGCCTGAGGAAGTTGATACTAGATGGAATTCTACGTATGAATTTTTAAAAACTTGTTATAAATATAGAATTCCTATTACACTAGCTTTTAACCAACATTGTGGTTCATTTGCTGATTCTGCTGATTGCATGCTACATAATTCTGATTGGGTTGTAATTAATGATCTTGTTAAGTTTTTAGAAAAATTTTATGTAGCTATGATTGAATTTTTCGGTGCTTACTATCCTACTGTTTGTAATATTTTGGCATAAATAGCCGATATTTCTGGTTTGCTCCAACAATATAAAAATAAAGAGGGTTATAAAGAAGCTGTTGGCACTATGTTTACAAAATTTAAAAAATATTTTTTCCCGATTCCCCCTATTTACTTGGTTGGTGCTATGTTAAATCCGTGCATGAAATATAATCATATGTGTCACTTTAGTACTCTTATTTATGCTAACTTAGAAATAAATACTAACCATGAGTCTGAACAAGTACAGCCTGATTTGTGGACGGCTACGGCTGATGCAAAGGATTATATAGAAAAATTATATAATCACTATGCTGATTTATTTGATTCAGCCGTACCTACAAATATCAGTCCAACTGTCGCTCCTCATCCTCCCGAGGAGCCATCATCTTCTAAAAGGCCGGCACATAGTGGTTTTCCTGATTCGTTTTATGATTTAACTTATTGGAACAGTGTGGATGAGAGAGCTTACACATCAACTTATCGGGAAGAGCTGAAATATTATCTGCGGACGCCACCAGAAGATCGCAGACGACAGATCAACACGCTGGATTGGTGGAGGAATAATGAATCACAATATCCTGTACTTTCAAGATTAGCCAGAGATATCTTGAATGTTCCAATGTCAACCGTTGCATCAGAGAGCGCCTTCAGTCAGGGACGACAGCAGCTTGGAGACAACCGACACTCATTGGGAAGCAACGCAATGAATGCTTTAGTTTGCCTTAGAGATTGGATTAGAGCAGAAAGAATAAACCAAGGAATGGAACCGGAGCCGAGCGACGACCTCAAACTTGAAAAAATTATGACTTCATGGGAGAACTCAGCAGAATCAAGTTCAATGCATGGTTTTGCCCCCGTTGACTTCGACTATCCTATGCAAGTTCCCATTAATATTAACATGAATGAGTTGGAAAAAATGATGCATAATTTATAGATTTCTCATACATGTAAATTGTAAATTTTGGATCATTTTGCAATCAATAAAATTTCACAAATTCATTCACTCCTTAGTCGTTGTTTTTTATTTTTTTTTATTTAATGATTTAAAATTTTAATATCTTCTATAGAAGTGTATATTTAATGTATACATGTGTATATATTTATATATCTTCTATAGAAGTGTATATTTAATGTATACATGTGTATATGTTTTATAAATTAGTATATAAGTATATCTATACATATTGTAATGTATATATAATGTAGTATATTTTATAAGTAGTAGTATATATATACATTAAATGGTGCGTATACACGTGTATATATCTTCTATAGAAGTGTATATTTAATGTATATTGGAGT
Organism: Capsicum baccatum var. pendulum; assembly: GCA_030864225.1. Taxonomy (NCBI): domain Eukaryota; kingdom Viridiplantae; phylum Streptophyta; class Magnoliopsida; order Solanales; family Solanaceae; genus Capsicum; species Capsicum baccatum. Next base: position 253,995,104 of record CM061561.1, on the reverse strand, counting down.
GTATATAGTGTATATTGATGTGTATATAGTGTATATTTGATTTTTTATTTATTTTTTGAACGGGTTTGACCGGTTTTTAACCGGGTTTGACCGGATTGAGTTAAGTGGGCCGGTTTCGGGTGGGTTTTATATTTTTTACTGTGCAGGCCGGCCCGGCCCGGACCGGTTAGGGCCAAACCCGGCCCGTAACTGGCCCGGAACCCGTGTAGATTGAGAGGGCCGGTTCCGGGTTGACCCGTCCCGTCCCGTTAGACAGCCATGTTCAGAGCTAATAATCTTAAACATTGTCGTAAAATGAGCATGAAACAGTCGGAGAGTGGATGTTAACGGATGACGCAAATTTGAGAGCTATACCTTAATCATTTGGTGTGAGATATTAGGGATAAATGATCTCGGAATAAAATGAAGGACTATTTTATCTAATATTTCGTGTGAAGTATTAGTTAGTATCGAGATTATTTATCTCACCATGTACACTATTGTGATGAGATAAGTTATCCCATGATAGAATAACTAATCACAAAATAACTAATTCCAAAATTAATTATCCCAAGATAACTCTTTCTCAACCACACGACCATACTCATGAAGTACTCTAAATTAACTTATTGAGCTAGAGTTTATATATGTGATTTCAAATCAGCATTTGAACATAAAATTTGAGATCATGTTTTGAACTCACGATATCCTATATATTCTTAATTCTAAAAAATCATTATTTCAATCTTTTTAGATACAAAATTTGACCATAAATTTATATTTCATTTATTAAATGAAACCTTTTTATTTTAAATTTTTCGAAGTAAAATAAAGATTAATGCTCAAAGTGAAGAGATATCAAATAATTTTATATCATAATTTCATATCGATGTCCAAATTGGAGCTCAAGTTCCTCCATTAACGGTGACAATTGCAGTGAAAATAAGAGAGAGTATTTTGGGAGAGTAAAGTTCCCTCTCTTTGTATTAGAGAAGATCGACTGTAAAAATTAACCAACATAGTCCGCTATTTATACAGGTAAAAAGAAAAGGAAGCTTTTAGAAAAAAATACCTATCTCTTACAGCTGGACACAGTAACTAACAAACTATTATAGCTAAACTATCACTAGCTTAAGATTATTAACTAATCAAGCTATATACACATATCTTAATCTCAATACTCCCCCCCAAACCCCAACCAAGTTGGAGGTAAGAGAGCAGAATGCTTTATGCCAGTGAGAGATTTAGTGAGGATATCTACCAGTTGATCTCCTGTATTGATGTGGTACATAGAAATAAGACCATCTTGAAGCTTGCTTCTGACAAAGCGACAATCAATCTCAATGTGCTTAGTCTTTTAATGGAAAACTGAGTTCCTAACAATGTGTAATGAAGACTGGCTATCACAGTAAATAGGAAATGGAGTTTGAAAGGGAATAATCAACTCCTTAAGTAGCTTAGTAAGTCAAACCAACTCCCCAACCATCTTTATGAGAGACCTGTACTCAACTTCTGATGAGGACAAGGAGATGGTCTCTTGTTTCTTAGATTTCCAACTGATGGAACTGCTACCTAGAAGGACAATGTAACTAGACACTGACTTCCTAGAATCTGGACATCTGGCCCAATCATAATCACAATATGCATGAATTGTGCTATCTGGAGATGAAGACATAAAGATGACCAATGTTGGATCCTGCTTCAGATATCTGAGCATATGAAAGGCAGTATGCAAATGTGGTTCTCTGGGAGCCTGCATATATTGGCTCAAGTGTTGCACTCCATAAGATATGTCCAACCTGGTATTAGTAAGGAAGTTGATCTTCCCTACCAATCTTTCGTAATAGGTGGGATCAGATAAGATTTCCCTTCATGAGCCCTAAGTTTGACATTTGGATCAGGAGGTGAAGTCAAACAAGTATAGTGACTGCTATCAAACTCTTTAAATAAGTTCAAGACAAATTCATCGATATCAATTTTGCCTAAATTCGATACTCGGTTGAGAAGTTATGGCATTTTTAGTAAAGTAGTGTATCATTTAGGAAAGCGGAGAGGGTCAATTTGGCAATTGTCAATTTCCAGTGGACCTCCGCGATTGGCCCGCGTCGCGAAGAAGTTTTAGGTCCAGTCGTCCTTTTTCAGTGGCTCACCGCGATGGTGGCACGTCGCGGTGATGGCCAAAATGGGACTTGTCCCTTTTCCAATGGCCCAACGCAATTTCACCACGTCGCATTGGAGCCCAATTTTCTAGTTGCCTTTTTCCAGTGAGCCACCGCGATAGTGGCGCGTCGCGGTGGTATGCAAAATTGGAAATTTCTCCCTTATTTCAGTTCCGACGAAAATTTTAAAAAGGGCTCTTTGGTCAATTCCTAAGCCCCCAATTCGTCCAAAACAAGGAATTAAGCTCATTTTTAAGCACTTTATGCATATTTTCAACAATTCTCTCTCAAAGAAAAATTCAAGAGCTCAAAACTTACTCTCCAAGAAATCAAATTTTCTCCATTATTCTCTTAAGATAATTCAAGATTAAGGATTCCCAATACAAGAACTTCAAGAACTCATCTTCAAAAGCTCAATTAGGGATCCAAAGTTCAAGCTTTCTTAGAGATTTCATCAATTAAGGTATGTGGGGTTTATGAACAAGGATCCTCTTTCATCCTTGTGCCCAAAACCAAGTTTTTATTTCAAATTTATATGATTTTGAATGATTATACATGAGTTTTAAAGTGGGCTTCATACCCATTATTGCTAATTGCAAGATTATGAGATTTCGAGTGATTTAGAAGTTGAATTGCATGTTTATTTTCATATTTTCATGCCTATTGCAGTAATTTTCAGATTTTGAGATGAATTATCATTATTTTCATTACCAAGCATGATTATTATGATGTTTTGACATGAGATTGATGCATGGGTTATTATCCCAAGATGGAATATTATTATTACTTCAAGAATGATTATACTTTAAGCATCAGATGATCAGTTTATTTTCAAATTTTCAGTAAAGATTTGATCTTTTGATCCTCAGATAAGATTTGGAATCCACTTTGCAGATTTATTATAGATTACAGAAATCAAATTAGCAATTACTTATAGATTTAATCAGATAAATGCATAATTGGTTCCAGAATAAACTCTTATGCTAGTTTTAAAGTAAATTTCCAACAGAATGAGCATACAGATTAAAGGGGGTAGTATTTAGCACCGAGCGAGAAGTGTGGTATTAGTGTGCCCTAGCTTTCACAGAACTACGTAGCCAACGTAGGTACAGATTCAAATTATTCTCATTTCTATATGGATGACAGATACAGATGTGATCACTTAGATAAGGTTATATTCCTTGGCAAGAGTATGATACCTCTCCCCATCGTGAGGTTTTCCCCATAGGGGAACAAGACGTTGGACTCCATGTTAGCTCACATGGTTTATGTCGGTTAGAAGAACCTCCCTGCAGAAAGAGTAATACTAATAGAAATGAATAATAGAAAAGCTTTTAGAAAACTAAGTGTAAAAGCTCACAACTTTATTCAGATTATGTTTTACAGAAAGATATTAGCTACAAACTTCAGTCTTCATATTTCAGATACAGAAGTGAGTCCTTTCTACACTTAGACAACGTGATTTACAGACAGAACACTAGTACAACTTTTAGAACTAAATGTTATGGCTCCTTAAATTTATAAAGTATGATCTACTACTCATGATTATGATTCTCATCTTTCAGACATTCCAGCTTATGTGAGTCATTTACATTTAGCATGCATTGTTTTACAAATTATGATGACTATTGAGACTTTGTTTTACTTATGCATTTCACCCCCATATACTCAATACATTCTCAAAATACCGATCCACATATACGTCTATGTGCTACATTGTCTCATAATGTAGGTTCAGGTGCTCAGTTTCCGCAGGGAGAGTGATTTTGATCATCTCTATCTACATTCCAACAGTTGGTGAGTCCTCATAGTTCGGGGACTTAGTCATTCAGTTTATTTTCAGCTTAACAAATTAGATGATTCAGTATTTTTAGATAGTCCGAGTTAGCTGGGGGTTTGTCCCAACGACTCTCTAGTTATTAGTAGTAGAGGATTATCAGTTTTGATTGTTCAAACTCTTAAGTTTATTATTTCAGATGCTATGATTCAAATATTCTCAGTTAGCTCAGACAGATTTCAGCATTTAGTATGATTTTGTACCTATTTTTTCGCCATTATAAGATTCAGACTTGGTAGAAGGCAGACAGGGTTAGCTTAAGGCTACTCATAGTCTTGAGCACCGTGTGACGTCTCGGGATCAGGTTTCTGGGCGTTACAATATTTTAGGCCCAATAGGTGGATGGAGGGCATTTTTGCATCATTTACAATAGGCGAAGGCATTTTAGGCCCTTCTCCGAAGTCCAAATATTAATGCGTGTTTTAAGTCATGAATCCTCAGCACATTCCCCCCTTAACCTAATTTTGAATCTTTTGCACTAGGGGTGTACCTATTGGTTTGGATGTTTTAAATGTCAAATTAAATTATTTACGTTGAATTTTTAAATTTATAAATCAAACTAAATAATAAAAAATTGAATTTTTCAATCTTGATTTTTTTTTATGTCTTCGATTTTCTCAAATTTTTTGAATTATTTTTCATTAAAGTATTTATATAAATATATAATTATCTTATACTTTAAATAGATCATTTTGAACGATTTTGAGCCTAGGATAAATTACATAAAACAACACCTTAAGTATCCTATATTACTTAAAATTTCATCCCACTAAACTAATTACAAAAATTCCTTCTAAATCTCTAAATAAGTTTTTTATCTGATACATAACACACAACTCCTATTTTTAAGCCTTAAATCACGTTAACATTGTTGCAGATAAGAAAATTTTTGTTTTCCTTAGAAAACATGGCTATTAAATCATTAATCATTAAGTAATAAAAGTTAGCAATAAATTCAACAATTATTAACTCTCATTGACAAAATTCCAAAAATAAGCGCAAAAAAAAAAGGTCGTATCTGTGTTATTGCCATTGACCGCCGGAAAAATTTCACAAATAACCTCCATTAACGTACTTCTTAATAAGTCTATTGTTGAAGTTGCAAAGAAAAAATAAAAAGTTGTGAAAAGAGACCCCACAAAACTCGCAGTATGTGTGTTATGGCCATTGGCCGCCAGAAAAATTTCACAAACAACCTCCATTAATGTACTTCTTCATAAGTCTGTTGTTGATGTTGCAAAGAAAAAAAAAAGTTGCCAAAAAAATCGTCCATTACCAAAGGTATGATTTTTATGTATCAGATTGATAAATTTCGTCCATGTACATTCTATTTATGTATCATAATGTTCAATGAAACAAACGGAACTGTAAATATTATTTCTGGTACATAGATATTTTTTTTATAGAGATATTACATGCATTCTGATACATAAAACTATTTTTGACAGTGGTAATCAATGATTTCGAATACATTCAATATATATTTCTTATTTTGATACATAAATAGAAAGAAATTAAGTATTAAATTCATTTTCTAATACATAGATATTTTTTTGACAGAGATATTACATGCATTCTGATACATAAAACTATTTCTGATAGAGGTAATCAATGATTTCTGTTACATTCAATATATATTTCTTATTCTGATACATAAATATAAAGAAATTAAGTTTTAAATTCGTTTTCTGATACATAGAAAGATATATATATATATATATATATATGTGGTATGAGATTCGCCTGATACATCAGATTCTCATAGTATGTTTAATTTTTTTCTGAACGCAGGGAATGAACGATTGGAGAAGAAATTAGTTTTGGAAGATTATGATAAATGAAGATTGATTTGATTATTCAAATTCCAAATAATGAAGTTGATGAGGATTTTATGTAATTAAATGGAAAAAATCTTAAATTGAGTGTGTTAATTCCTCAATTGTAGGCACTTTTAATCTTTTTTCCCTTTTTATCTCCAACTAATTGGTTAGTAATGTATCATAAGCTTATGTATGAGAGCTTAAATAATGAATCATATCCGGGATATCATGTAATTAATATAAAAGCTGGAAGAGATGGTAATTAGGTAGCAAAGTACTTTTGAATCTTTTGCACTAGGGGTGTACCTATTGGTTTGAATGTTTTAAACGTCAAATTAAATTATTTACGCTGAATTTTTAAATTTATAAATCAAATTAAATAATAAAAATTTGAATTTTCAATCTTGATTTTTTTTTTTCATGTTTTCGATTTTCTCAATTTTTTTGGATTTTTTTTCATTAAAGTCGTTAGATAAACATATAATTATCTTATGGGTCAAAATCATTTTCCCTCCCCAACTTTGTCTTAAAACTCAAACTCCCCCCTCAAATTTGACAATAATCATACTCCCCCTTTATCCTAATTGACATTTTAAAATTCCTATTTTACCCTTTATCATCAATTTTTTATCCTCTTTTTTAACTTCTTTAAAATCATCATATTTTCATTTTAAAAAAAAATCATATAACAAATTTTTCATAAAAACATAAACATTATTCATATAACAAAATTTTCATAAAAACATAAACATTATCTTCTAGAAAAAAAAAGTAAGAAATATATAAGTTAATGATGATCTTCATGAAGTAAATTAGCATAACAAGAAAATTAGTTTTATTAATAATAATCAAAACTATAATATTTATTTTAACAAGTGAAAATAATAAGTACTACTAATTTTATAAACATATTTCAATGCAGAAAATACAAACAATAAATGAAAGAGATAAGCCTCTAGTACCACCCCAAACTATGGTCAAAGTTGTTACGACACACTCCAACTTCACAGGAGTCCTATTATCCCCTGAACTCAAATTTAGCATATTTTTATCTTTTTTTATGCTAATGTGGCACCTTTATTACATAAAATGGAGTCCATATCAAAGGTGTCACGCCATCCAAAATGATTGACAAAAGGTATCACGTTAGCTAAAAAGATTGACAAAAATATGCTTAAATTTAGTTTAAGGAGTAATAGGATCCCTGTGAAGTTGACGCGTGTCATAGCAAATTTGGTCATAGTTCGGGGATACTAGATGTTTTCTTCAAATAAAAATAAAGTCAAATTTTAAAGATTATATTTATTTATATAAATTATAAAATATGTAATACTCTATCAAAGACAATCACAGCTTATTTACTGATATATACAATAGATAATATCGTTTCTTATCACTTGATCCTCATGCTAAAAATAAATGTTTTAGTTTATTTAATCAATTTGTGAAATCAAGAGAATTTTATTATGTTTTTTTTCTACCCTTTAGTGTTAAATAACAATATAAAATAACAGTATAGGCAAATTTAAAGTTTCAAATTATCATTAATAAGGTTACTTTAGCAAAATATACCTCTAAGTAAAATTTTCTTAAGGATTGTGTTATATCAACAAAAAGTTAAGTAATACGAGACGAATTTAGTAAGAGTGATAAAATACAAAAATATATGCACATGCATGTATATACATATGTATATATACACACCTAGGGGTGGGTTGTTTGGAAACAAGTTATTCTGGGATTAGTTATTACAAAATAAGTTGTACTAACAGGTATGTGTGATAACTTATCTCATCACTGTGGTATAAATGGTGCGACAAATAATTTTGAGACTACCTAATACATCTAATTAAATGCATGATAAATAATCATGAACTTTATCTCTGAATTATTATAATTATACCTTACACCAAACAACTCTTTAATACATATAATACTAAAATAACGATCTTAAAAAATAACATTGAATTTTGTGATAAATTTATAAAACATATTAATTTGTGTATAAAGTTAACAAACTTAAATAAAATGCTAAAAATGTCCATGTTAAAAAAATATTCATTACATATAATATAAAAAGATATTACATATTAAAATTATAAGGACAAAATGGACATTGCATGGGATAAAGCGGGAGTATGATTATTATTCAATGTTGAGGGGGGAGTTTGATTTTTTAATCAAAGTTGGGGGGTGAAAATGATTTTCGCCCATTATCTTATACTTTAAATAGATCATTTTGAACAATTTTAAGTCTATGCGTGTGATCACGCTTATGACGCATGTGTATGAAGAAAATTGGCTACAACCATCAATTAAAATACTGCCACGTGTAATTAAATTTGACAATTATTTTAAAAACCTTTCTTCTTCTTTTTAAAAATTTGATTTCCCCAAACCTCCATTATTATAGCTGTTGGAGCTTGATTTTTTAAAAAACAAAATCACTCTCTTCTCAATATTTTATCAACGACATCAGCCTTAAAAGGTAAGATTTTTTCATTTATGTTCTAATTTTTTTTTTACTTTCCAGTCTTTGAAACTTTAATTTCATCTTAATTTGCTTAAAATTTTTGAAATCAATTTCTATTTTCTGATTAGATTTTGAAGAAAAAAGTTCAAGTAATGTCAAATTCATAATTTACCTTCACTATACGTCCAATCTCCCCCTCTGAAAGTATCATTTCAGTCGACAAGAAAAAAAAGAGTAAAGTGAGAAAAAAGAGAGGAAAAAATCAAAGAAGAAAAAAAATATCAGATTAAAAGGGAGGGGTAAAGGGGGGGGGGGGGGGGCGGGGCTGATGGGTTTTGGGTTGAGTTATGGTTAAACCCGATCTTTATTAAATATTTATTTTAATTAATTAATTAAAAACATTATTCAACACGCGCCTTTTTATATTGTAGGGTTGATGAGAAAATTGTTCAAAATAATTTATTTACAAGGATTTGTACAAGTTTTGTGACGTAATAGGTCATTTGCAAAATTTAAATAGCTTTTTTGTAAATTTGAGACAATTTCAACGATTATTTTATGTCTTTTCTCTCAGATAATTTTTCAAGTAGTCATTCTCATATTTTCCTTCATCTATATAGGTGAGATTAGATGCATAGAGCCCGTGCATGCACGGGCCCAACATAGATTTTTTTATTTTTGTCTTAATTTATGTGATATCGTTAAATTTTTAAGAGTGAATTAAATTTTTTGAATTATTTTTAAATATTTTAAGTTATTAATTATTATGATGTATAATACTTTATAATTTTGTAGATAAATAAATGTTACTTTTATTATTACAATTTATGCGACACCAATGAAATTTGGAGAGACAATGAAATTTTTAATATAATTTTTTAATTGTTGCGTTGTTTTTAAATATTTTAAGTTGTTAATTATTGTAATTTATAATCCTTTTACATAATTTTCAGATAACATATTTTGCTGTTTCTATTTCAATTTATATGAAAATTTAGAGAGTCAACAAAATTTTTTATATAAAGTTTCTACATATTTTGATTTTTTAATTATTGTAATTTATAGTACTTCTACTATTTTTCAAACAATATATGTTACTCCCTCTGTCCCAATATACATGAGTGTGATAATATTTAATGAATCAATTAAAATTTTTATATGTCGTTAAATAATTTAAGTTTTACATCTTTTAAATTTTTTAAATTGTTAATTATTGTGATTTATAATATTTTTACGTAGTCTTTTAAAATATATAACATATTAATTATTTTAGACATTTTAAAATGTTAACTATTATAATTTATAATATTTTTCATGTACTTTAATATATGTCACTCTACTTATCAAAACTTTTATGGTATTGATAGTCAATTATATATTTAAAATAATTTAAGTTTTTAATTAATATGATTTATGATATTTTTTCTTCCATTCCAATTAAGTGAAACTGGTATAATTTTGAGATCCTCCAAATATTTTATATTTTAAATTTTTTTAAGTTGTTAATTATTGTGGTTTATAGTTTTTTGATGTATTCATTTGGTCTTAATTTATGTAATATAAATAAAATTTAGATAATCAATTATATTTTCAATAAATTACTTTAGATATTTTAAGTTGTTAGCTATTGTAATTTATAATACTCTTTCCTTGTCCAAACTTTTGTAGCGTTGGTTGTCAATTATATTTTTAAAAATAATTTAAGTATTTAATTATTGTGATTTATAATATTTTTTTCTTTTATTTAGATTTAAGTGACACTTACATAATTTTGAAAGTCAATCAAATATTACGATTGAAGTAGCAAACCAGACATGTCTTATGACTAATAATAATTAATTAGAAGTGATATAACAAACTTTTTATTAAAAAATACTTGTGAAAAAAATTTAAGCAGGTCTTATATAAAACACCAAGTTAATATAAAACATCAAGAGTTAATTTATCATTTTATGTCTACTTTATTTTTCTTATTAAATATTATTAATTTTTAATATTTAAATGATTTATAATAATTAATTAGAGTGATATAGTAAAATAGCAGTTTAAACAGCCAAAACAAACATGTCATAAATATCTATTTTTATTTTTCTTACTAAATATTATTAATTTTCTAATAAGTAAATGACTTATAAAAATTAATTTGGGATGATATATTACAATTACGAGTAGAAGCAGCTAAAACAGATATTTCATAATTTTTTTTATTACAGTTTTTTAATATGTTAATGATTTATAGAAAGAGATAAGTTTAAATTATTAAATTAACACTTTTCCTTTATTTTTATGAGGCACAAATCACATTGCTTTTAGTACAACACATAACTGCAGTGGTGGGTAAGCTGGCAGGACAATCATGTCCTGCTTGCTTTACCACACACATAAATACTAGATGGCGAACCCCACGCTAGCGCGGACCCAATAATAATGATGTAGCTATTATTTGTATCACACAAGTATATACCATAATTGCTTGAGAAAATCCATCAAGTGAGTTTCAGTAAGTTCCTCTTAGCTAGCGCGAGAGCATGACCCCAATCCAATGAGATTTGCCATTTGCCAATACCATATGAATTGACAACTACACTTGGAAAAAAAAAAGAAAATTCTAAAAAAAAAAGAAAATTCTAAACTGTAATTATTATAGCATATCAGCGTTGATATTTCTTTGCCAAGATCAAGTTGCCCACGCTTAGAACTTCCCCAAGCCACAAAGATCCATCAGCTGGTATGGCGGCAGAAATAACATGTGATGCAAGTGTGGCTTGAGCTCTCACTTTATTTAGTTCTTGTACTATTTTTGATTACTGACCTGAATAATAGTCACACAATTATAGTATAAACACTCATGCACAATTTCAAGAGTGAAGTGAAAGATACCAACAAAATAAACATCTACACATAGTAACAATTTTCAAAGTGCCTATCAGAAAATGAAAATTCTGTTCAATTTACATCCTACTGCTTGTTGCCTGATAAAATAAACTCTTATGGATCAAAAAGGTACAACAATAAACTATAGTTTAAATATAGGATTCAAAGGGTTCTAAATGAAGGGTGGTTTACAGATGTGGAACATGACACACGTATATAGAGTGAGAAAATAGTAAAAGAGAAATTAACCTGAGCATCTGTACATTGCAAATTTAATTCAGTAAAAAGTATTAAAACTCATTATAGAAATCAAATACGTTATATAAGGTTTTTTCAGAAACAACCTGTTTACCACATCTTTGAAATAGCGGTATGGATTGCACACATTGTACCTTCTCTGAAACCCATTTTGTGTGGAAATCACACATTCTTCTTAATTCTTTCAATGACACTTGAAACTTACATTAAGTGTAATATATCTGCAACAAATTCATCTAAAAGCTCTAACAAGTTCATCATAAAGACGGACTTCAATTACATCTTTGACAACAAAACTGAAATTATCGAACAATTCGTACCTCTTGCAAGTTCAAGAGTACAACGAAGTAGTTGCGTATCGATTACATCTGCAAAAGTACCAATAACACCAGTAAATTTTGAAAGTGAATATAAAACAAGACCAATAAATTTTAAAAGCGAATATAAAACAAGTTGCAACTTAGATTCTATAGTCCATATTGGTTGAACATACAATTACACAATAATCAAAACTACATGACCCGTGAAGTAAAGTCCATCAAGAGAAGATGTATCAAGTATTTCACGAGTAAAAAATACATTGTCCGTCCTCCATAATTATTCATTATTTAACAAGGATTGCCTGAATACCAATTTTAGTAGCAAGAAATCCTCTAATCTTCAACTCATAATATTCTTTTGTTAACAAAATAAAAATCATGTTATGTCCCTTATCTTCTCTATTCTATGATTTAATCTCCAATAGCCGGTAGTACATTTGTTAAAGAAGATTTCGATAATACATATAAACTTTTTCATTTAATAAAACACAGAAGAACCTGAATCTCGGACACCAGTTTTGTCTTACCTTGGAAAAGTTGAATCTGCTTTTGTTGCAACAGCTTTTGATAGGTATGACTTTCCTATTCCAAGTGGGCCATATAACTAAAAGCTCTTCATGGTTGACGTTTGCCTAGTAAGAAAGTATATAGAGAAGCAGGAATGTTAACTCAAAGAGCTATGCACGAAAACAGACTTCTACGAAATATTTTCATGCAGTTATCAACTTTTTATCAGGAATCTCTTACTTGTACGATTCTTTTCATCATTTCACCTTTGTCGAGTCATACCACTTAACATAAGAAAGGAAAACAAAGAAAATGCTAAAAGGCCCCGAATTCACCGAAACTAATATACCTGGAAGAAAGGTTTCACTTTTTATTTTGTTAGGAAACTCTTATCATATAATAAACCATAGAAAAATAGCATATAACCCATCTACAGGAAGAAACTTCAAAAATCAATTACATTTAACTCTCCTCAAACCTACTCGTAAGCCAACGCAGGGTATACTTATCATCATAAAAATGCAAATGCTAAAGAAAAAAATATAATAGAACCTCACATAAAGAGACACATCTTTGATTTTCGAAACAAATAGAGAGGACCCAATACCCATCTGGTTCTCCTCTTCTCCACTAGTTACATTACCATTTTGAAAATCTCTCAAGTCCTCAAAATACACCACAAAACAAAGCTTCTACATACCAAATCAAGATTCCTTTTGCATTCTAATGATCTCAGCCTTTCCCTTGTAGACTGAGAGGTGGATGAACTTCCCTAAAAATTGCATGTCATACTGTCACACCAATTTCCAGCAGAAGGCAGAGAAGACTAACACTAACTTTCCCCACAATAAAACTTCTCTTATAATGAACTTTCATCCAAAGAGTAAATCTTAACCTATTATCATAATTTTCTGTATATTTCTCGGGAAAAGTTCTACTATTTGCTATACAGGATGCCCAAATTCAAACAGTGGAGACAACAATTATAAAGATTATAATTTTGCACCAAATATGCTAAACATCACTCTTTGTTAAATGCAACACACATCTCTGTTCTCAATGCAACAACAATGTACGTAGTAAAATTTCACACGTGAGGTTCGGGATGGGTAAAGTGCATGCAGACCTCACCCTTACCCTTACCTCTTGCAGTTAGAAAGGCTGTTTCCGGATTACCCCCAGCTTAAGTACAACAAATCAAAATAATTACTATGAAAAGTAGGCATGCAACTAATAAGAGAACAGTAACCAATATAGTGCTATAACCGAAATACAATTTCTATTCTTAATGCAAGGAACAAATACTATGCAAAAGCTCCGTCATCTATGAATCTATGAATCTGACTAAAAGCCTAAAATTAAGTTAACCTAAGCTCAAAAATATCAATCACGATCTATAAATTAAAAAATGGAACAAAAAACACAACCAGATCCAAATCAAAATGAAAACAACAAAACGATTTACAATTTTGACAAACTAAAAACAAAAAAAGCTATAATCAGCTTCTACTCAAAGTAAAACTCCCAAAAATACATATATAACTAGATTTAGATCAAAGTAAAGCACAAAATAATATAAATTTCGATTGAAAAAATATAACTAAATTCAATTCGCATTGATTTTCAAATTCCTACTCAAATGAAACACAAATAAATTCAAGTCGAAGTGACTTTCAAATTCCTAAAATGAATTAGATCAAAACACAAAATGATTCTAAAATTCCTAACAAGATTGTAACTAAATTCAAATCAAAGCAAAACGAAAATGATTTATATATTTAATCGAAATCAAATCGAAGTCAAATTTATTATTAACCTAAACGAAAGCTTGAGGAACACAATTTTCCACAAAAGCGATAGCAATAACTGCAGCACAGAGAAGCGGAATTACAAAAAAAATAGCTACAAAAGTAAAGATTTGATGAAGGGGATGACAATAGACAGACTGAGAGATGGATGAGGCGATGGAATAAGTAAGGGATGGGAATAGATACAGTGAGAGATGAATGAGGTGGTGGAGCATCAGGTATTATTGGGAAAAGACTTTGGGAAAAGATCCTTTTGCCCTTGGAAGCAGGCATGACGACCATCACTTGCTTCCAAGGCTCTTCTATATTACTACTATTAACTATTATATATAAGTGTGAGTGGCAGGCAACTAGCGATTGTCTTGCTTCAACTGTCTGCTTGCTCTGTAATTTTACAATATCACCTCTAATTAATTATTATATGTAATTTACGTATTAAAAAATTAATAATATCTAATTAAAAAAATAAAATATAAATATTTATGACATGTCTATTTCAGCTGCTTTTATCATAATTTTACTAATTGACATCTTATACGAGGTCCAGTAAATTTTTTCGACAAGTATTTTTATAACAATTTTGTTATAAAAATAAATTAATAAATTAATTTATTAATAAATCCTATATTAATAAATTAATCAAATATATACTACTTCCATAACTTTGAACAGCATAGGCTTTGATACCAATTGTAGGGGGTGTGGATAACTTGTGTGGTAAAATAGATCTATTATAAATACGATGGATATGTTTTTATTTGTGCGTGGATATTTCTTAACTTCTCTAAATATTTTTATTTTTATTTTTATTTTGAGTTTATTTATGTTAGTTTTATCGTTATTCATATCTTGGGGGTGATTATATGGTAATTGGTTAAATGCTTTACTATAGTATTCTTTATTTTTTTTTCTCTTAGTTTTTGTAATTCTTCTATATTATTTTGAAGGTATTCTAAATATTCTATATCTTTTGTTTCAAAATATCCAATTAGATTGTCTTTCATAGGTTTTTCTAATAATATTATTTCTTCTATATTTTCTCCAATATTTTAAATATTCATAGTCTATCATTTTATCCGGTAGTAATTGTAGATTTACAAATTTTTGTATAATAATTTATCCTAATTGTACTGTAATGTATATCTAATTCTAGATTTTCAATGCTATTTATTATCTTGTGTTGTTCTTCTCGTAGCGAGTTTTTAAAATTATATAAACTATCACATGTACTTTTTCCTAAATTTTCTAGGGTTTCTTCTATCCATATTAATTTTTCTTTTAGATTCTCCATTATTTTTCTAATTCGGTTTCTATAATTAATTTCTTCATTTAGATTATCTTGATTTTCTCTAGTTTTTCTAATATATTCTAACATTTCTTAATCTGAATAATATCCATATGGGTAATTATCCAGGTATAACTATTCTATCCAATTTATAGTTTTAATCTCATAGTCTAATACTTTTTCTAATATTATTCTCTTAATATCTATAATTTCTATATCTCTAAGTATATATAAGATTAATATTTTAAGATTATCTATCATTTAAAATTGGTTAAATACTTTATTATAATATTTTTTAGTTATTTGTTTTAATCTCATTAATTCTTCTATATTTTCACTAAGAAATTGTATATATTTTATATCTGTTTTCCAAAATTCTAAATATTAATATTTTATCATAGTTAGTGTGTGGGTTTGGTATGTAAGTATTTATCAGAGTAGTCCGGTAGGTGTGGTATATAATTAATTCTAGTCATAAAATATCTATCAAAGATTTTTTCCAATATGATTTTTCTTATATCTACTATTTCTATATCCTTAAGTACACATAAAAGGAGTATTTTAAATTTATCTACCATTTCGTCAGATAAATAACTATCCATTTTTTATATAATTGCTATTTTCAAAATATTCCCTTCAATCATGCACATAGCAAAATATGATCACTTTAGATTGCTATATACTAGATTATTCTTAAATAACATATTTTCTGGTCACTATTAACATGGTAATCTAGATACTTTTACCTTAAACAGTTCCTCAACTCTGGTTACTCCCCTATCACAGCTTTTTTGCCTCACCGGTTTCACCTTTAGGATGACATAGTTCTTAGGAATTTTTCTCCTTTTCCACTTTGCTAATAAACTTCTTAACATGCTATTTTTCGAATAATTCTACTATAAAGCAACTAACATGAACTTATTTTTGTCACACCCCATTTACGTACTCCAAAAAAGATTATGTTTTAAGGGTCGAAAGGGTTTTAATTATTAAAGTGACAAAAGATGAAAATTTGTTTCGAAAAAGGATTATTTTTAACAATCAAAACTCAGAGTCGCCACTTGGCATAAATCGGGTGTGCCGAGTCACCCATGGATATCCTTTTTCAAAATGGTTTTGACTCTTTAATACTGGTTTGCGAATAGAGATTCCTGCTAAGGAGTTCTGTTGACCGAGGGGAAGGTGTTAGGCACCCCTCGATCTCGTGGTTTGACCACGGTCGCTTGGCAGAGCGTATCGACTAAATTGACATTACAAATGCATAAACCACACAAAGCATGCAAAAATAATCACTCAAGCAAACAAAACAAAATAATCCAAAATATAACGTCCAGTCCAATTATACAGTCCTGAAAAATGAAAAATGCGAAAATGTAAACCTATTCTATTCTAAACTAATCCTAAACTACTCCTATGCTTTACCCGACGCCTCGGGCCTTCATCACGAACGTTTTCGGGTACAAGATACCTCGGGGCATTCCCCGGTGAATAAATTTATATAGATACTTCGGGGCATTCCCCGACCAAATGAATACATTTTTAGTGCGAGAAAATCAAATTATTCAACAAAATTTCAAACATGCCATGGAATTTCCAACATTCAACCAAAGCCCAAATTCTAAACTTTGCCTACCCAAACCATGTTTGCCTGAACCAATCGACGTATCAAGATACTACCAAGATCGATTAACGTTCATTTCAAGTCAAACAACCAATGAATCAAACTAACCAAAATCCACCAATTATGTCGAGTTTTCAATTCTCACCCCACCCCCATCCCCCAATTAATTCACGATTCAAAAACAACTAGAGATTCACCGTCAATACAGATCAAACAAGACATAACACGCAATTTGATGCATCCGAATATAATGAATAATGAACTAACATAAAGAGGGAATAGGATTGTACCTCAATTCGAATATTTCGAAATTCAATAATACTTCAATGAAGGGATAAAATCCGCATCCGAAAACCTCGAACTGAACCTCAACAGTGATGAACTCCAACTCTCAATAGAACATTCTCATAGATAATAAAGAAGTCCAAAAATCAAAATACTCAAATGGGAACCCCAACCACGAACCACACCAAATCAGTGTTCCAAATTTCCAATCGAACATGTTGCAAACCTAAAGGAAAACCTCAATATGAAATCCCAAATTCCGAATATTGGCACAATTTAATCACGAGGACTCCAAAGCACGATGTCGACAATGAATTAGGAAACAAAAGATCCCGAAACCCCCAAAATACAGCAAAAGAAAACCAAAACCGATAGAAACTAAGCTTCGATGGTATCAGCCCGAGGACGACCCAATCAACTTGTTCTGACGGATTTCAGTATGCTTTGACATTTTTCGACGACTGTATCATCGGAACAGTAACTAAACGCGAACAACAACCCCTCGACGAACAATAACCAGATGCCAGTGTGATATTTTAATGGAAACCTAAAGAAAACAAACGAATCTCAAACATCTTCCTTCAGGTATTCAACTCTCTTTCGCTCACTATTCAACTCCATTTTTTTTATATGGGTGACGTTTTTCCGGTGAAGGAATGTGTGTATTGTTGTTGTACCTCCTCTCTATATGGTTTTCTCTCCGTCCAGCTCCCGTCTCCGATCTATGCGTGTACCGATGTGTTTATACGTATATTCTTTCTATGGAAGAAGATGGGAATGGAATTGTCTTCTATGAAATTTTAGTGCGTGTGATGTATATGTATGTTGTTCTTCTTTGGGGGATCAGTGTTTGTGGTGAGGTGAGTATGTGGTCATAGTGAATCTGTGGGTGTTGAGTCAAATTTCCAGTGAAGAAGAAAAGAAAATAAAAATGTAGTCCTCTTTGTAGTCTGTGAATTCGTATTGTGTGTGTCGTGTGAAGAAGAAAAAAAAAGATGAATGCTCCCCTAAAAAAATGGATCCCTCTTTATGTATTGATCCGAATGGCCAAATTTGTGGGCCCTTTTTATTCGTGTGCCCCCCTCCTTTTATGATGAGAATGATGACAAAATGGTTCCCCTCTCTTTTAGTTTGTTATTGTGAGGATAAAAATGTGAGTGGGTAGGGAGGTGGAAGCTTTTGATTGGGTAGGTTGTTAGGATAAGATAAATTAGTTAGAGGTATTTTTTTGTTTGTTTATTATTTTTTGTATTTTTGTGGGATATAATTACATGGTTGAGGGTACACGGTAGGATAAGGTAAAACTGGATAGAAGTGATATCGGGGAGGGAAAAAATTAGGTGTCTACATCATGCCCCCTTTGAATGTAAACACGAAATGTTTTCAGACAAAGAAGTAGACAATGAGACCAAATTTTGAACTGACCATTATTTAAGGAAAGAAACAGAAGGAAGAAGGACTACCGGATCTTGAATTAGGACAACCTACCTACCCAAGTATTGAGGGAACAAAGTCACGAGTATTTCAAAGGACTGGAAAGAGAAGGACTATACCGAGTTGGAGAGTCGAGTGAGGTTCCATCGAGGTTCCGGTCCGTGGCTCTGTTATTACATCAAAAATAAAAATTACAAGTTAAAACACAAATGAAATTACAAAATCCTATCTATGCAGATTCTTTTGGACTCTTGAATTGAGTTTCATCACCCTATTTTTCAGGCGGGCTCCTGACTTGCTATTTCTTTAACTTGTCGTTTGCTTTTCAATTTCTTCACCTTGTTAATTGACTTTTTAGTTAGTTGCCCTGTGCTTCGGGCGAGCTTCTGACTTGCAATTTCATCACTTTATTGCTTGACTTTTCATTTCTTCACTCTGTTCTCCAGGAGGGCTCCTGACTTGCTATTTCACACCTGTTCTTCAAGCGGGCTCTTGAAACCCAAAATTAAAACTAGAACGAAAATTATGCCAAACAAAAATTATAGTAAAGTAGTATTTCATTTGAAAGTGTGGTCCCATTTTTCAGGAGGGTCCTGAACAGAAAGTAAAGTCTCATTTTTCAGGAGGGTCCTGAACAAACCGTAAGATCCTATTTTTCAGGAGGGTCCTGAATAGAAGGTAAAATCTCATTTTTCAGGAGGGTCCTGAACAAAAGTAAAATCCCATTTTTCAGGAGGGTCCTGAACATAAAGTAAAATCCCATTTTTTCAGGAGGGTCCTGAACATAAAGTAAAATCTCATTTTTCAAGAGGGTCCTGAACATAAAGTAAAATCCCATTTTTCAGGAGGGTCCTGAACAGAAAGTAAAATCTCATTTTTCAGGAGGGTCCTAAACATAAAGTAAAATCCCATTTTTCAGGAGGGTCCTGAACATAAAGTAAAATCCCATGGATGTGCATTTCCAATGGTAATTGAATTAAGTGAAGCGAATTTGCCCCTATTTCAACAAAGAAAATTTGTCAGTTAAAAACTTAGTGGTGGCTTGCATATCTTGGCTTCTCAGGTATCTGCCCAGCACTCGTTCCTTTCATCTTTGCTCTAAATTGCTAAAACTTGACCTGTCTTGCTGCGTCATCGACCCAGATCCATATTGAGGGAAGTGAGTTCTGACTCGAACAATGGGCTTCCATTTTACCATGCCTCTGAGGTGCACCCTTTTCCCAAATCTGAATGTTTCCACGAATCCAACAGCCTGTCGGTTGATAGACTTCCTTTGTTTCGTGTTGAAATACGATCCTATTTCTTTCTTGTGTTGTTCCTTGTCTTTTCCTCGTATAATTGGAAAGACTGGTAGTAAATTTTGAAATCCTTTCTCGCTTGTTTTGACACAGACTTGACTTAAAATGTAAAGAAAGGATGGTGACTTTTATTTTGATAAATGACATAAAAAGACAAAAAGCATGAATATGTAAATGAAAGAAAAGGGCAATGTCCCATATTCAAAAAGAAAACTTATCTGAATACGACAACCAACTCCAATGAGTATGACATGCATTTTGGATTGAGTTGCCTGATCTTCCTATCTAAACTCCCCCTTTGTTGTTGAGTTCGTGCCTTTGCCGCTGAGCCACTTCTTCAAATCCATTGGACTCATACATCACATTCGATTGATGACATCTTAAAAGACTTTTGCCAACAAATCTCTTAATTTTCACTTTTTACTTTTCTCTTGAACTCTCCATCGCCTTACGGTGCCCGTGAAGGTTTTCACCAATAAGACTCTCTCATTTTTATTTCTCTCCACTCACCATCGCCTTATGGTGCCTGCAAAGGTTTTCACCAATAAGACTCTCTCATTTTTATTTCTCTCAACTCACCATTGCCTTATGATTCCCACGAGGGTTTTCACCAATAAGACTCTCTCATTTTTGTATTTCTTTCCTGATTTCTTATGCTGAGGGAGACAAGTGGTACCTCATAATGTATCACCATATCCATTGCATGATTAGCCTTAACATTATCAAAAATTGATCTGAAGGACTTTCTTTGGTTGTAACTTGGCTTTTGGTTAAGGTTAGAAAAGATGGTAAGGGGCTCAAACGATACTTGAAGTGGGGGTGGGACTTACAACATTTGGAATCGACTCAAACAACACATTAACTCATGCCCCAGTTTTTTTGACTAGGTGAATCTTAGATCTTTATTTGGTTGGACCAAGCCCGAAATAGGGCAGCCTACGTATCTCACTCCTGAGAGAGGAGAATCAGGTCGCACGTAGTTCCATCAGTTTTTTTTATTAAATTTTCGAACTCTTTCTTTTATTCTTATTTCCTCGACATTTATCTTTGACTCTATTTTGATTCCAAAAGAGGGATATGAAAGAAAATTAAAACGAAGCTCAAACGGGTAAACAAAGGATGACACATTGTTTGGATAGAAGAATAAAATGCCTTCATCATATCAATCTTCAAAAATGCAAGTACTAAACATGTAATAAAATAAACAAAGGATCAAATATCATACATAATATCTTTTCACCGCATCAATATTGATAGCCATTTCTGCCATTTTGCCTTCGGTATCTGTCAAATATAAGGCTCCATTTGGCAACACTTTCTTCACAATGAAGGGACCTTGCCAGTTAGGGGAGAACTTGCCTTTCGCTTCCACCTGGTGAGGAAGGATACGTCTCAATACCAACTGACCAACTTCAAAATTCCTGGGACGGACCTTTTTGTTATACGCTCGAGCCATCCTTCTCTGATATAACTGGCCATGACACACAGACGCTAGCCTTTTTTTCTCAATCAAACTCAAATGCTCCAATCGGGTTTTTACCCATTCGTCATCATCAATCTCTGCTTCTACAATGACTCAAAGAGAGGGAATTTCAAATTCTGCAGGGATGACTACTTCTGTCCCATACACCAATAAATATGGAGTTGCCCCTGTTTTAGTGCGAACAGTGGTACGATAACCTAGCAATGCAAACGACAAATTTTTATGCCACTGTTTAGACCCTTGCACCATTTTTTGCAGTATCTTTTTTATATTCTTTTTGGCGGCTTCTACAGTTCCATTGGCGTTTGGGCGATATGGACTAGAATTTCGATGTGTGATCTTAAACTGTTGACATACTTCTTGCATCAAATGACTATTGAGATTGACAGCATTGTCTGTAATGATCATCTTAGGAATTACAAATCTACAAATGATATTGGCATGAACAAAGTCCACCACAACCTTCTTTGTCACTAACTTGAAAGTTACTGCTTCTACCCACTTTGTGAAGTAGTCAATTGCTACCAAAATGAATCTATGTCCATTTGATGCCTTCGGCTCAATCGGTCCAATCACATTCATTCCCCAAGCCACGAACGGCCATGGAGCGGCCATTGCATGCAACTCAACAGGAGGAGAACGTATCAGATCACCGTGTACCTGACATTGATGACACTTTTGAACAAATTGAATAGAATCCCTTTCCATAGTAAGCCAGTAATAACCTGCTCGAAGAAACTTCTTTGATAAGACATGACTGTTTATGTGTGACCCGCATACTCCAGAGTGTATTTCAACCATGATTGCCGAGGCTTCTCTTGCATCTACACACCTTAAAAGTACCTGATTTGGGGTCCTCCTATACGAGATTTCCCCACTTAAGAAAAATCCACTAGCCAAATGCCTAATAGTCCTCTTTTAATCGTTGGTGGCATATGATGGGTATTCTCCTGACTGAATGTACCACTTGATATCCAAGAACCAAGGTTCTCTATCGAGCTCTTCTTCAACCGTATTACAGTAAGCATACTGATCACGACTCTGTATATGCACTGGATCGATGTAGGCTTTGTCAGGATGTTGGAGCATTGAAGACAGAGTGGCTAAAGCATCAGCAATTTTATTACAAATCCTTGGAATATGCCTTAATTTTACTAACACAAACCGTTAACATAGCTCCTACAAGCATTGTCAATACGGGATGAGCTTCAAATCTCGCGTCTCCCAATTGCCTTGAATTTGATGGACGAGCAATTTTGAATCCCCCAACACCAATAATTCTTGGACTCCCATATCAACAGCTAACCTCAAACCAAGAATACAAGCTTCATACTCTGCTATATTGTTAGTACAGTAGAATCGAAGTTGTGCTGTTACCGAAAAATATTATCCCGATTCAGAGATAAGAACCACACCTATTCCGACTCCTTTCATATTGACAGATCCATCAAAGAATAACCTCCAACCTGGATCAGCATCTATAACGACTTCATCGATACACGACACTTCTTCATTAGGAAAATATGTCTTTAATGACTTGTACTCTTCATCGATGGGATTCTCAGCAAGATGATTTGCCAAGGCTTGGGCTTTTATGGCCGTTCGAGTCACATATACAATGTCGAACTCGGTAAGCAATATTTGCCACTTTGCCAATCGACCCGTCGGCATAGGCTTCTGAAGGATATACTTCAAAGGATCCATGCGGGAGATGAGATAAGTAGTATAGGATGAGAGATAATGCTTCAACTTCCGTGCTACCCAAGTTAGGGCACAACACGTCCTTTCAAGAAGAGTATACCTGGCCTCATATGCGGTGAACTTCTTACTAAGATAATAAATAGCCTGCTCCTTTTTTCCTGTGACATCATGTTGACCCAGGGTACAACCAAAAGAATTGTCCATGACTGATAAATATAAGATCAAAGGCCTACCAGGCTTCGGGGGTACCAGCACGGGCGGATTTGACAAATATCTTTTGATTCGATCGAATGCTTCCTGACATTCTTCAGTCCATTTTACCGCAACACTCTTTTTCAGCAACTTGAATATGGGCTCACAAGTGGTTGTGAGTTGAGCAATAAACCTGCTAATATAGTTCAGTCTACTAAGCAAACTCATCACCTCCGTCCTATTCTTGGGCGGGGGCAAATCCTGAATGGCTTTGATTTTTAAGGGATCCAATTCAATCCCCCAGTGGCTGACTACAAACCCCAACAGCTTTCCAAACGGAACTCCAAATACACATTTTGCTGGGTTGAGCTTGAGACTATACCTGCGAAGGCTTTCAAAGAACTTTCTTAAATTTTTAACATGGTCGGCCTGACTTTTTGACTTAATAATCACATCATCCATGTAGACCTCAATCTCCTTATGCATCATGTCATGAAACATAGTAGTCATGGCTCTCATGTATGTTGCTCCAGCATTCTTCAAACCAAACGGCATCACTCGATAACAATAAGTCCCCCATGGTGTGATAAAAGATGTCTTCACCGCGTCTTCATCATCTATAATAATCTGGTGATATCCGGCATAGCAATCCATAAAAGAGGCAACCTCTTGTTTAGCATAATTTTCTAACAAAATATGGATGTTGGGCAGTGGAAAATCATCTTTCGGACTTGCTCTGTTCAAATCACGGTAATCAACACACACTCAAATTTTGCCATCTTTCTTTGGTACAGGAACAACATTGGATAACCACATGGGATAGCGAGCTACTCGAATTACTTTGGCTTCAAGTTGTTTCATGGTTTCCTCTTTAATTTTAATACTTACATCCGTTTTAATGAAACGCCTGAATTCTCTCTCTCTCTCTCTCCCTCTCCCTCTCCCTCTCTCTCTCCCTCTCCCTACCTTCTTTCTCCCCGGTACCCGGCCCCATCGCCGTTGCTGACCTTTGGAGCCGACCTCCGGTCGACCGTTGTCGTTGACCCGACCGATCTTCGACTCCGGTCGCCGGCCACCGACGCGACCTTCGGCGTCAGCCCGCTGGCCCCTCCCTCTCCCCCCATAGCCGGATCCGGCGAGATCCACCACCCCAACCCCCCCTCGGTCTCCAGCAGCCGCTGACCCCCAGCAGCCGCCGACCGACCCCCCCAGCAACCGCCGATCGACCCCCCCAGCAGCCGCCGATCGACCGACCCCCCCAGCAGCCGCCGATCGACCCCCCCCAGCAGCCGCAGCTCGGCCCCAGCCGGCCGCCGCCACCGCCGCAGCAGCAGCTCTGCCTTCACCCGCCAGCTGCTCGGTCGCCAACAGCCGCAGCACACGGACGCCGACCAGACGACGCCGACCAGTTCAGCCGGCCTCCAGCAGCCGCAGCTCCATCTCAGCACCAGAACTCACCAGAACCCGGTCAATGTTGGGTTCGGGTTTTTCGGCTTGGTCTACAAGCGTGACCCGGTGATCTCTAACCTTTGCTATTTCATTCCTCGTTATTTCATTTTATTCCCCGTTTTCTGCTAGTTTTATCCGACTTGCATTTGATTTACTGATATTGTCCGTGTTTGTTGTTGTTGTCGCTGTGGCTGTAGTTGTTTTCTTGCACTGCTTTTGATTGGGTATCTTCTTGGGATTCGTTGATATTATCTGTTGTCCATTGTTGCTATTGTCTGTTGTTTGTCGTTGCTGTGACTGTTGTCTATTGTTGCTGTTGTTGTGGTCGTTTCTTACCTTGAGTATATTTTCGTATATTTTCCTGTGTAGTGGCTGTGATCGGTAATGGTTGGATAGGGTCATGTCTGAGGGGGTTGGGGTGTGGGGCAGTTGTGGGGGCGGGGGATGCGGTAAGGGCGGGAGTGGGAGGGAGGCCAAGGTATGGCTGCGGGGGCGGTAGGGGAGGGCGGGGGGATAGTGTTGGTAGGCTGAGGGTTGGTTCTTGGAATATAGGGACCCTTCAGGGTAAGTCTATAGAGCTTGTGAAGATTCTTAGGAAATGGAGGATCAATATCGCGTGTATTCAAGAGACCAAGTGGGTAGGGTCTAAGGCTAGGGATGTGGATGGTTACAAGCTGTGGTACTCTGGGAGCGAGAGGCGGAGGAATGGAGTTGGCATCTTAGTAGATGAAGAGCTTAGAGGCCAGGTTGTAGAGGTGAAGAGGATCAACGATAGGTTGACGACTATTAAGTTGGTCATTCGGGGGTTTACCCTGAATGTGTGTAGCGTTTATGCGCTGCAAGTGGGCTCGGAGGGGGAGGAGAAGTTGTGGTTTTGGGAGGCTTTGGAAGAGGTATTGAGAGGCGTGCCTAGCTCAGAGAAGATTTTTGTAGCAGGAGATTTCAACGGGCACATCGGCGCGTTACCGGGAGGCTTTGGTGATGTGCATGGTGGTTTTGGTTTTGGGGTGAGAAATGAAGAGGGGGCTACCCTTTTGGAGTTCGCAAGGTCCTTTGGGCTGGTGGTGGTGAACTCGGGCTTCCCGAAGAAGGACGATCACCTCATCACCTTTCGAAGCGCGATGGCCAGGACCCAGATTGACTTTTTGTTGATCAGGAAAGGGGATAGGGTGTTGTGTAGGGACTGTAAGGTCATCCCGAGTGAGAACCTTTCGACCCAGCATAGGCTCTTGGTCATGGACTTGGGTATAAAGACGAATAGTAAGAGGAGGAGTAAGGAGTGTAGACCTAGAATTAAGTGGGGCGGTTTGAAGCCAGTGAATGCATGGGAGATAGGGGAGAAGTTGGCGGGAATGGGGGTGTGAGAGTGTAGGGGGGACGTGGATAGTATGTGGGATAGGGCGGCTAGGTGCATCAGGGAGAAGGCAAGTGAGGTGTTGGGTGTTTCTAGGGGCCGGGCCGGGCACCATCAGGGGGATTGGTGGTGGAGTGAAGAGGTGGAGAAGAAAGTGCGGTCCAAAAAAGAGGCGTATGCTAAGTTGGTTGAGAGCAGGGACGAAGAAGAGAAGCGGGTAAACAGGAAAGGGTACAAACTAGCTCGGAAGGAGGCTAAGTCAGCAGTCACGGCAGCTAAGACGGCCGTATTTGAGAGCCTTTATGCGGGGTTACAGAGGAAAGAAGGGGAGAAAAAGTTGTTTAGACTCGCTAAGGCTAGGGAGAAGAAGAGTCGTGACCTCGATCAGGTGAGGTGCATTAAGGGGGAGGACGGCAGAGTGTTGATGGAGGACAGCCATATTAAAAATAGATGGAAGTCGTACTTTCATAGGCTCTTGAATGACGAAGGGGATAGAGCTATTGTGTTAGGGGAACTGGAGCATTCAGAGGAGTGTCGGGAGTTTAGTTATTGTAGACGTTTTAGGGTAGAAGAGGTTAGAGAGGCTGTTCGCAGGATGCGGAGGGGTAGGGCGACGGGGCCGGATGAGATACCGGTGGAGTTTTGGAAGTACGTTGGAGAGGCTGGGGTAAGGTGGTTGACTGGTCTATTTAACGAAATCTTCAAGACGGCAAAGATGCCCGAGGCATGGAGGTGGAGTACCATGATCCCTCTTTATAAGAATAAGGGTGACATCCAGTGTTGCAATAACTATAGGGGGATTAAGTTATTGAGTCATTCCATGAAGATTTGGGAGAGAGTGGTCGAGGGGAGGCTGAGACGGATAGTGTCTATTTCGGAAAATCAGTTTGAATTTATGCCTGGGCGCTCGACGACGGAGGCAATTCACCTGGTACGAAGGCTGGTGGAACAGTATAGGAAAAGGAAGAAGGACCTGCACATGGTGTTTATCGACCTAGAGAAGGCTTACGACAAAGTTCCCAGGGAGGTGCTTTGGAGATGCTTGGAGGTGAGTCGAGTCCCGATGGCTTATATCAGAGCAGTTAAAGATATGTATGATGGAGCGAAAACTCAGGTAAGGACGGCGGGAGGAGACTCAGAGCATTTCACTGTCTTGACAGGATTGCATCAGGGATATACTCTTAGTCCTTTTTTGTTTGCTTTGGTGATGGATGTTTTGACGCGGCGTATTCAAGGGGAGGTGCCTTGGTGTATGCTTTTTGCAGACGATGTAGTTCTGATTGATGAGACCCGAAAGGGTGTGAATGACAAATTAGAGGTGTGGAGACAAACTCTTGAGTCTAAAGGGTTCAGGTTGAGCAGAAGCAAGACAGAGTATTTGGAATGCAAGTTTAATGACGTGAGGTTGGAGGACGAGGTGGTCGTGAAGCTGGAATCGCAGGAGGTATGTAAGAGGGATAGTTTCAAGTATCTCGGGTCCGTGATACAGGGGAACGGTGAGATTGACGAGGATGTCTCACACCGTATCGGGGCGGGATGGTTGAAGTGGAAGCTCGCGTCGGGGGTGTTGTGTGATAAGAAGGTGCCGCCCAAGCTTAAAGGCAAATTCTATAGGATGGTAGTCCGTTCGGCCATGTTGTATGAAGCGGAGTGTTGGCCAGTTAAGAACTCCCACATCCAAAAAATGAAGGTAGCGGAAATGCGGATGTTGCGCTGGATGTGTGGGATGACTCGAGGGGATAGAGTTAGGAATGAGACTATCAGGGAGAAGGTTGGTGTGGCTCCAGTGGAGTGCAAGATGCGGGAAGTCCGACTGAGTTGGTTTGGACACGTGAAGAGGAGGGACACGGATGCCCCGGTTCGTAGGTGTGAGAGGCTAGCGTTGGATGGTTTTAGGCGGGGTAGGGGGAGGCCGAAGAAGTACTGGGGTGAGGTGATTAGGCGGGATATGGAGCAGTTACAGCTCACCGAGGACATGACCCTAGATAGGAAGGTCTGGAGGGCGCGAATTAGGGCAGAAATCTAGGGCCAGTTTGGCGCGTTAGGGTAGGGAAGTATTTGGTGGGGTTTTATTCCTGTTATTCTTCCTATTCTTATTTTTATTCCTATTCCTATTCTCCGTCTTGTTATGCTTTCGGTATTCCATGTTTTATTACGAATCTGGGTGTTCTCCGATGTTTCCTACTACTTATGGGTGCCGTATTTACGTTATGAAATCTTGTTCGGTGTGTTACTTTATATTTGTGTGGTGTCTCGTGGCTTGAGCCGGGGGTCTATCGGAAACAGCCTTTCTACTTCTTCAGAGGTAGAGGTATGGACTGCGTACATCTTACCCCCCCCCCCCCAGACCCCACTAGGTGGGAATACACTGGGTTTGTTGTTGTTGTTACTTACATCCGTTTTAAACTTCCTCGACTTCTGTTTGACAGGAGGGAACGCGGGATCAGTTGGCAATTTGTGAGCCACTAATTCAGTGCTTAAACCAGGCATATCATCATAAGACCATACAAAAACATCCTTGTAATCAATTAATGCTTGAATCATTCTATCTTTTAGCTGTGGCAAAGCATGTACACTGATTTTAGTTTCCCTAACATCTTCTTGATCCCCTATATTTATTGGCTCAGTCTCATTCAAATTAGGATTCGGTTTGTCTTCAAACTGTTCCAACTCTTTGCTTTTTTCTTCTAGTGCTTCTTCTTCATCATATTCCCCATCCTGCTTCATTACATCTTGATTAGTTTGGATTTTAAGATCAGTCTAAAAATTCTGCATGCATGTCATGTCATTAGAATCAGCATAAAGAGAACTGTGTAAAAAATAAAAACAAAATATATTAGACACGAAAAAAAAGGGACATTGCATTTCATTAAGTAAAAATATAGAAGGGTTTAAACATAGATGCCAACATAACATAAACAAACTAAAATCTGAATTACAGCCCTGAAATAACTCGGATAAACAAAAAGAAAAACAAAATAAACTACCAAAACTCCCTCCTGACGGGGAGAGGAGTGACTTCCCAATTATTAAGCCGGACAGCTGGACCTATGAATTGCACGTCTGCCATACTGGTACCTTCTCCTACTTCGACCATATCAACTTTAATAAAAAGGTTCTGGAAGTCATCAACTAATTCCACTTCAAATTCCACATGCTTCGTGACACCGCTCTTAACAAATGATTCATTGAGTAGTGGCATTGGGCGAGGGAGTGACCATGTTTTCTTTTTCCTTCCTTTGGCTTTCTTCAGATCTTCAGCTGTAGGCTCAAATTCCAGACCAAACGTGCCCACATTCTCACTCGGACATATGAGATGAGCTATACCATGCAGAGACGCTCCCAAACCCTTTCCTGGCTCAAATCCATATTTCCAAAGTTCACTCACCATCATGATAGAAGACAATTGCGATCCCGGTATAACCTGCCATTCAAGGATATGATTCACTAGCACTGTGTCAAAAATTTGATAGATGAATGTCTCCTCTACGTTATTTGCTTCAATAAGAGACAAAGGAGATGAATCTCCTTCACCATGAATAACCACTTCTTGCCTGTCATACTCAAACTTAATCATTTGGTGCAGTGTAGATGCAACCGCCTTGGCCTTGTAGATCCATGGCCTTCCCAACAACATATTGTAAGAGGAGTCTATATTCAATACTTGAAACTCTATGGCAAACTCGACAGGCCCTATGATCAATATTAGTTCTATTTCGCCAATGGAGTTTGATTTTGCACCATCGAAAGCCCTAACACATACATTGTTGGGCCTGATCCTCTCAGCACCAATATTCAACTTTTGCAAAGTAGACATAGGGCAGATATTTACACCTGAACCTCCGTCAATCATAACATGAGTGACGTAGAAATCTTCACACTCGGTTATGCCTTGTACCTTCAACAGGCAATTCATCGTCAGAAAAGCTGATCCGATTGACCTCAAAGATTTTTCCAACCATTTTATCAAGTTGGTTTATTGTAATCTCCCTAGGAACATATGATTCATTTAATACTTTCAGTAAAACATCACAATGCTCCTTGGAGAGCAACAACAAAGATAAAAGGGAAATTTGAGCAGGGGTTTTCTTCAACTGGTCTAATATTGAATACTCTGGTAATTTCATATTTTTCAAAAATTCTTCGGCTTCTTCTTCGGTGATAGGCTTTTTGATAGATGATGGTCCACTCACCGTTGGCTTGGACTTTCTTAAGCTTTCAGGCACGAAACATCTTCTTGACCTAGTCAAACCCCTTACCTCATCTACATCTTCCACTATTTCTTTCCCTTGATAGGTCATCATAGTCTGCCCATAATTCCAGGGAACCCTTTTCATATCAACTATCGGAGGTTGGGTCACCGATTTGAGGACAATAGGCGCTACCAGTGCTCCTTTCACCATCAAGATGGGCTGACTCAGAGCTCCCACAACTGCCAACTTAGGTTTATCCTGACTTAAATAAACATACCTTCTGGCGCCTTATACTGTGATCAGGGGTTTCTTTGTGCTTTTTTGGGCTTTATCTTTTCTCATTCCTTCCCGATTCAATGACATTGCTTTCGAAGACTCTGCTACATTCACCGATTTCTCCTCAATGGTCTGTATATTGATAATAGGCTTATAACACCTTGAAGAATCTTTCCCATCATATATTAATTCTAACATATTGGCTTCAGCATGGGTTGGCAGCAGATTCTGGTTAATGTTTGGACCCTCTGGGCCTAGACCAGCAACTGATTTGTGTCAATTAAATCTTGGATAGCTCTCTTTAAATGCCAGTATTTATCGATATCATGGCCTGACATATCAGAACAGTACGCACACCTTAAAGAATAATCGATATTTCTCGGCGCTGGATTTGAAAGCCTTCCTTGAATTGGGCTTAAAACCTTCAGCTTTCTCAACCTATCAAATAAGCTAGAATATGACTCCCCAAGAGGTGTGATTTGATTTTTGACCGCCTTCTCTTTCTTATACTCGGGCCTAGGCTGAAAACTGGGTCTGAAGGGATTTTGGTAATTTGGTGGAGCGAATGGGCGATTTTATGGAGCTTGCGCGCGCCACTGCGGGTAAGAAGGGGTTTGGGCATATGGTTGCGCGTTATATACTGGGTACGGGGGTGGTGGAATAGAATATAAAGGGTTTTGTGGAGGGTAGTAATGGTGGGGAGGAATATATGGAGCTTGGGCATAGACTTGGGCTTGGGATTGGGGATAGGGGCGAGGTGGTCTTTTGGGATAGGAATGGGTTCCAGCTACGACAGTCGCCACATCCTCTTTCTTCTTTTTACCTCTAAATGTGCCAGATCCACCTTGAATTGCTTGTGTGGTGGCTTTTAATGCGGCAAAAATCAATATTCGATCAGTCTTAATTTCGTCCTCTATCATCTCCCCCATTTTGAGGACTTCAATAAAAGATTTTCCCATTGCCGGAAGTAAATATTGAAAATAGGTCTCATCCTGTGCCTAAATGAAAACTTCTACCAACTTACTTTCTTTCATTGGAGGCTTTACCCTAGCGGCCTGTTCACGCCACCTTATCGCGTATTCCCTAAAACCTTCAGTGCTCTTTTTCTTCATGTTGACCAAGGATATTTTGTCTGGAATCAGGTCGATGTTATACTGAAAATGTTGAACAAATTCAGAATCTAAGTCATCCCAGCTGTTCCATTTATCGATATCTCGATCGATAAACCATTCTGAGGCCATATCAGAGAGACCCTCGCCAAAGAAAGCCATGAGCAGATCTTCCCTTCCTCATGCAGCCTTTAACTGGTTGCAATAACATCTCAAGTGTGTCACGGGATCATCATGTCCTGCATACTTCTCGAACTTAGGCATCTTAAAACCGAGGGGAAGGTTGATGTCTGGGAACATGCAAAGATCTTTATAGGAAACACTCTTATAATCTCCGATTCCTTGCAAATTCCTCATAGCATGTTCTAAACTTTTCAATTTTTGGGCTATGATATCCTGTTCTTCTGTTACGACAGGTTTCTCCGTATCAAATGGAAATGCAGGCGGCTGAGTGTACCCATACGGTTCATTTATTTGCAAAGTAAGCTCCGGGGTATAGTTTGACTATCTGAAACCTTCACTACTGGCTCACTGGCAGACCTAGGAAGTCCCATTATGGGACACACAGCATATATGAGAGTTTCATGTGGTGGCAGAGCCACGAATACCGATGTGATCGGTGGCGCTGGCTGAGCAGCGGGTCTTGATTGGGAAGCTGCCAAGGGCACACCATAACTATCAGGATAATAATGTCGCGGAGTGAATCCTGGCGCGTGCTCAGGTGACTCAGTAGGAGCAGAGAATTGCGCCTGAGAGAGAGGTGGGCAATTAGAGACATTTCCAAGACCTTCAGGGAGCGGAGGAGAAGGCATTCCGCTGGCCCATGCCCGGTGTAAATCTATCAATTGTTGCCTGAGACTTACTACCTCATCATTGTGTTCTGAACTTTC
Organism: Capsicum baccatum var. pendulum; assembly: GCA_030864225.1. Classification (NCBI taxonomy): domain Eukaryota; kingdom Viridiplantae; phylum Streptophyta; class Magnoliopsida; order Solanales; family Solanaceae; genus Capsicum; species Capsicum baccatum. The sequence continues at coordinate 253,962,499 of CM061561.1, read as the reverse complement.
TTCCCTGTGATCCTAATCCGGGTCAATGAGCAAATTTTCAATCTCCCTGCTAGCCATGGCGAGCTTTGCTTTGGATCTAGTGAAGTATGGGTGACTAGACAGAGTGCTGCAAACCTACCACTGTTATCTGAAAGAACATGCTCATCAAAGATGACATCCATTAGGATTAGGGCACACAACAAGCACGGGAATCACATTGGTAAAATTGTCCTAAATTCATGTTCATTTCTACCAGCTTTTGAGGGTAGCGAGGCCATTTTAACATCATCCCGATTTTTATCTACACTTGTTTTATCTACATCTATTATTATTATTATTTTTATTTTTCTTTCCCTTTCTCTTTTTTTTTCTTTTTTTTTCTCCTTTTTTTTCGTATCAATCTCTGTTCTTTTTCTTTCTTGTCTCATCATCCTTTCTTTCTTTTCTTCTCTTGTTATCTACCTTTATGGCTTTTGTTTTTCTTTAAAAGAGGAAAAATAATGAAAAACAATGAAACAAAATAATTAGATCGAACCCAAAAGTAGGTTGCCTACGTATCATGTTGTACATGAATCAGATATTGCGTAGTTCGGGCAGCATGTGCATAAACATTACTTCTTCTTCTTCTTCTTCTTTTTTTCGAAAACAAAAATAAACAAACAAAGGAAAGACGTAACATCATAACAATTTGATGAAAGAAACAACAAAAACATACAAAGAATTTAGGACCACTTTAAAACTAAACAACAAATACGAAACAACATTCTAGACCCCTAAGACAACATACGTGAAATTACTAATAAAGACCCTAATACCAAAAACAACTTGACTTCGACTTAAAGCAGGCACCACCCTACAAACTTTGTAGCATCTCCCATTTAAACTTTGTAGCATATCCTGTAAAGACACCCTGATATTAGGGAAGAAGCTTTGGGCCCGTATTCCTGCCTCATGAGGAGTGCACTTGAAAAGATTATTCTGACACCTTTCTACCGTCTTGAACAAATCTGCTAACTGAACTCTCAATGTTTCCACTTTGGAACCCGCACTTTCATCCTGATGGTCGTCAACTATGCATTTTTCTTGTATTCTCCCTCTAAGCTGCGCTAGTAAGGGTTGACTGATACCCCGAGGGATAGATTGAAGCCAGACCCCATATCCCTGAGTGTACCCCGGATTATCCAAACTTTCTTTGAGTGTGTCCACACCTAGCTTTGTTGCATGCTTCCAAAATTGCTCGTACTTGCTCTCACCTAAGGCTTGGTCCTTGAAGTACTCAACATCCTTCAGAAGCTCCACTACTGGTGGCACGTCCTGCAGCCTACCGAACTGGCGCATTACCCTAGAAGGACTGTATGGTCTAGTGCAATTGAGCCCTAACATAACTAAAGGGAGCTGCGTCTGACAACCCAATAAGATTATCTTCGGTCAAAACCACAGATAAGTCCACAAAATATTATCCCCGGTTCTTGATTCAAGAAATTCAATCCCCGGTTCTTATATATTTGTATTAAGATCATGGGTATGAGAGTGAACCTGCCCTTTTGATTAATGCCCTTGCCATTTTGATTCTTATGAAATAGAGCCATCACTACAGATTGCAAACGGGTATTAATACATCTTTCTTCTAGTGGAAACACTAAAATTCCTAATAAAGTGAGGGTGAAGACTTCAAGATGTTTTCTCTCCCACTTCTCCTTAGTCATATGAAAGTCATCCCAAAAACAATCAAAACCTTCCGAGGGCCCGAATATAGCGAACAAAAAATCTAAGGAAACCCACGAATCACTTAAACAACCCAAACGGATACCCTTACTTTTTAAACCATAAGACTGCAAAAATCTCACGCCAGTATGATTTCGTGCTCGGATCATATCCTTCTCGATATAGGGCAAATGCAACAAACCGGATATTTCTCCCAAAGTAGGAGTCATTTCACATTCTCCAAACCTGAACCCCAAACTACTTGGATCCCAAAAGGTCAACAAAGTCTCTATTAAATCTGGACGAGGGGTAGTATGCAGAAGTTCCGTAAGATCACCTAATATTTTAATCAGTTTCTGCTGATCAACATAGTTAAACATTTACCACCACTTGATTAACTTTTTGGGCACCTTGACAACCATCAGAACTCTAGACTTGGTGGACAAATTCATCCTGCAATAACACATAAGACATTATCTCAAAAATTTGACAGAAGTAGAAGATTCCCAACCCTTAGGATTTTTGACGCAAGCACATGTCGATGGGACAGACCATATTCATAACTCCAATTTGCCGAACAGAAGTATTGAGCAAAATCAATCTACTTGGCAAACAACTCTAGATTATGGGGTGAGAGACCTAGGCTAATAATAAGACCAAGGCCAACACAAAGATTACCGGACCCACCGAGGGTTGCCTACATATCCCAGCCCGAGGGAAGGGAATCAGGTATGCGTAGTTTATCCAGATTGGACAATTAACGATTAACTAATAAATTGACCCTAACTTAAGAGACACTACCAAAAACAAATGAAAAAACTTTTGGATTTTCAGCTAGACACTTTAACTAAGACTGACACCACCAACTATGAAGAAAAAATCTTTTTGGTATTTTTGTTTTTGACAAATAAGTAGAAAAGGCAAATAAAACTTTTTTTTTTTTGAATTTACGGTACTTTGAGAAGACAAATGTAAAACGTAAAAAAAATCTTTTTGAGTTTTTTGATCGTGAAGAACAAAAGCCATCAAGAATTCTAAAATAAACTACGATATTCCTTTTGATTCATTCTTTTCGACTAACTTTTTTTTAAATCAGTCCGTCAAATTACCACGGTACCCTTAAAGATGCAACAGTTAGCACGTAGGAATGCTTTAGAGGTGAGTCTCCTTCAAAAGGCCATGTGGGTCCCGCTAGGTCTCTGTATGATGCACATAAGCATGACCTAAAGGCTGACCTACATTGTGGTTCACTAACAAGGCTGTTCGGGGGAGCGTATGGTCGATAGTGGCTGCTTTGCTTTCCACATACTCCATAACAACGAAGGCTCCCCCCTAAAATAAGGGTGACTCAACTAGAAGTTGTGTACAACATGTGTACTATGGACTTGTTGCAGAAAGAAGGCCGGGGGGTGCACTCATGATGACAGATATAAAGTGGTAACACATAGGATAAATACTATAAACAAAGAGCACGAAAACGCACAAAAGTGAAAAAAATAACACAAACAATAATCACAAACAATGCTTATACACTCGTAATGCCAAACAAAGCCGATACAACTCAAAAATAAGCTCGAATTCTCATACTCCTCCCCAGCAGAGTCGCCAAAGCTGTCACACCCCATTTACGTACTCCAAAAAAGATTATGTTTTAAGGGTCGAAAGGGTTTTAATTATTAAAGTGACAAAAGAAGAAATTTTTTTTCGAAAAAGGATTATTTTTAACAATCAAAAATCAGAGTCGCCACTTGGCATAAATCGGGTGTACCGAGTCACCCATGGATATCCTTTTTCAAAATGGTTTTGACTCTTTAATACTGGTTTGCGAACAGAGATTCCTGCTAAGGAATTTTATTAACCGAGGGAAAGGTGTTAGGCACCCCTCGATCCCGTGGTTTGACCACGGTCGCTTGGCAGAGCGTATCGACTAAATTGACATTACAAATGCATAAACCACACAAAGAACGCAAAAACAATCACTCAAGCAAACAAAACAAAATAATCCAAAATATAATGTCCAGTCCAATTATACAGTCCTGAAAAATGAAAAATGCGAAAATGTAAATCTATTCTATTCTAAACTAATCCTAAACTACTCCTATGCTTTACCTGACGCCTCGGACCTTCATCACGAACGTCCTCCGGGTACAAGATACCTCGGGGCATTCCCCGGTGAATAAATATATACAGATACTTCGGGGCATTCCCCGACCAAATGAATACATTTTTAGTGCGAGAAAATCAAATTATTCAACAAAATTTCAAACATTCCATGGAATTTCCAACATTCAACCAAAGCCCCAAATTCTAAACATTGCCTACCCAAACTATGTTTGCCTGAACCAATCGACGTATCAAGATACTACCAAGATCGATTAACATTCATTTCAAGTGAAACAGCCAATGAATCAAACTAACCAAAATTCACCAATTATGTCGAGTTTGCAATTCTCACCCCACCCCCATCCCCCAATTAATTCACGATTCAAAAACAACTAGAGATTCACCGCCAACACAGATCAAACAAGACATAACACGCAATTTGATGCATCTGAATATAATGAATACTGAACTAACATAAAAAGGGAATAGGATTAGACCTCAATTCGAATATTTCGAAATTCAATAATACTTCAATGAAGGGATATAATCCGCATCCGAAAACCTCGAACTGAACCTCAATAGTAATGAACTCCAACTCTCAATAGAACGTTCTCATAGATAATAAAGAAGTCCAAAAACCAAAATACTCAAACAGGAACCCCAACCACGAACCACACCAAATCAGTGTTCCAAATTTCCAACCGAACAGGTTGCAAACCTAAAGGAAAACCTTTATATGAAATCCCAAATTCAGAATATTAGCACAATTTAATCACGAGGACCCCAAAGCACGATGTCGACAACGAATCAGGAAACAAAAGATCTCAAAACCCCCAAAATCCAGCAAAAGAAAACCAAAACTGATAGAAACTGAGCTCCAACGGTATCAGCTCGAAGACGACCCAATCAACCTGTTCTGACGGATTTTAGTATGCTTTGACTTTTTTCGATGACTGTATCGCCAGAACAGTAACTAGACGCAAACAGCAACCCCTCGACGAACAATAACCAGATGCCAGTGTGATATTTCAATGGAAACCTAAAGAAAACAAACGGATCTCAAACATCTTCCTTCAGGTATTCAACTCTCTTTCGCTCACTGTTCAACTCCATTTTTTTGATGTGGGTGACGTTTTTCTGATGAAGGAATGTGTGTATTGTTGTTGTGCCTCCTCTCTATATGGTTTTCTCTCCGTCCAGCTCTCGTCTCCGATCTGTGTGTGTACCGATGTGTTTATGCGTATATTCCGTCTATGGAAGAAGATGGGAATGGAATTGTCTTCTATGAAATTTTGGTGTGTGTGATGTATATGTATGTTTTTCTTCTTTGGGGGATCAGTGTTTGTGGTGAGGTGAGTATGTGCACATGGTCAATCTGTGGGTGTTGAGTCAAATTTCCAGTGAAGAAGAAAAGAAAATAAAAATTGAGTCCTCTGTGTAGTCTGTGAATTCGTATTGTGTGTGTGTCGTGTGAAGAAAAAAAAGATGAATGCTCCCCTACAAAAATGGATCCCCCTTTATGTATTGATCCGAATGTCCAAATCTATGGGCCCTTTTTATTCGTGTGCCCCTCTCCTTTTATGATGAGAATGATGACAAAATGGGTCCCCTCTCTTTTAGTTTGTTATTGTGAGGATAAAAATGTGAGTGGGTAGGGAGGTGAAAGCTTTTGATTGGGTAGGTTGTTAGGATAAGATAAATTAGTTAGAGGTATTTTTTTTTTGTTTATTATTTTTTGTATTTTTGTGGGATATAATTACATAGTTGAGGGTACACGGTAGGATAAGGTAAAACTTAATAGAAGTGATATCGGGGAGGGACAAAATTAGGTGTCTACAATTTTACCATATCATGATTGTTAGGAATTTATGAATTTAGCTATTCATAATAGTAAATGGATATACTTGTTCTGGTAGTTTTGATAATTCTAAGCTAAATGAATATACCTGTTCTGGTAGTTTTAATAATTATAAGCTTTGTTCCTCTATAGATTTTTCCATTGAAATATACCTGTTTTTTAAATAATCAAACTATTTGTTGTAGACAAGAGAGAGTTTTTTTGCTTCAACGCATGAAGGCTTACTTCTTTCTGTCTTTTTCATACAAATCTTTTAGCATTTGTAGTTCTTTTCTAATTCAGCAATCCTACTGTTTTTAGTTTCTTCTATTTTTCATATTTCTTCTGTAGTTTGTTGTTTTATTTTTTCTATTTTCTTTTTTCTATCTATTTCTTCATTTTTTTTTCTATTCTTACCATAGCTGTCAATTTATCTTCTAATTTTAATTCTTCTTTTTCTAACATTAAATATAAATGTTCACCTATTTTCTTATACCTTCTTCCTTGATTAGAAAATACTATTTTTATTTTTAATCCTTCATGGTTTTCATATATTTTTTCATCTACTATAAATTCTTATTTGTCCATTTTTATTTAATTGTTAATAGATCATGTTGGTATGTATATTCTAGACTATTTATTGTTGATTCTAAATTTGATATTTCTTCTTTTTGTGTATTTATTGAGTTTTTACTAACTCTGGCAATTATGTTATATTGTAGTCTTTCTATCCTTATTTTTAATTTTTTACATTTTTCAGATATCATTTGCTTTAATTCTTTATATTTTGGTAATTTTTGTACGTTATTCATCTAAATAATATTTTGGGGAATATCTAAATCTAGTTTTATCAAATAAGTCATAATTAATAAATTAATCAAATAAATCCAAATATATACTACTTCCGTAACTTTGAACAGCATAGGCTGTGATACCAATTGTAGGGGGTGCGGTACAAATTTCTGTATAATAATTTATTCTAATTGTACTGTAATGTATATCTAATTCTAGATTTGCAATGTTATTTATTATCTTGTGTTGGTCTTCTCGTAGCGAGTTTTTTAAAATTATATAAACTATCACATGTACTTTTTCCTAAATTTTCTAGGATTTCTTCTATCCATATTAATTTTTCTTTTAGATTCTCCATTATTTTTCTAATTCGATCTCTATAATTAATTTCTTCATTTAGATTATCTTGATTTTATCTAGTTTTTCTAATATATTCTAACATCTCTTAATCTGAATAATATCCATATGGGTAATTATCCAGATATAACTATTCTATCCAATTTATAGTTTTAATTTCATAGTCTAATACTTTTTCTAATAATATTCTCTTAATATCTATAATTTTTATATCTCTAAGTATATATAAGATTAATATTTTAAGATTATCTATCATTTAAAATTGGTTAAATACTTTATTATAATATTTTTTAGTTATTTATTTTAATTAATATTAATATAAAAATATGGAGCAAGCATACTTGTGAATTTTTTTAAATAAGTCTCATATAAGATGTCGTATTAATTTAAAACATCAAAAATTGATTTATTATTTATATTTATTTTATTGTTTATTAAATATTATTAATTTCTTAATACCTAGATGACTTATAGGCACTAAGGGTATCAAAATTACACTTTTAATTAGTTCAGGGGAGTAATAGGACCCCCTTTAAGTTGAGCCGTGTCATAACCATTTTGGGTATAGTTCAGGGGGGTAATTGGTATTATCTCAAATTTTTAATATAATTTTTAAATTATCGTGTTGTTTTTAAATATTTTAAATTGTTAATTATTATAATTTATAACCCTTTAACATAATTATCAGATAATATATTTTGTTGTTTCTATTTCAATTTATATGCATTGATAAAATTTAGAGAGAACTACTACTTTTATATACACTTCTACACATTTTGATTTTTTAAATTATGATAATTTATAGTACTTTCTATTATTTTTCAAATAATATATGTTACTCCCTCTGTCCCAAAATATGTGAGTGTGATAGTATTTGACGAATCAATTAAATTTATTATATGTCGTTTTTACATACTCTTTTAAAATATACAACAGATTAATTTTTTTTAGACATATTAAACTGTTAACTATTATAATTTATAATATTTTTCATGTAATTTGCAATTAATATATGTCACTCCTTATCCAAACTCTTATGGTATTGATAGTCAATTATATATTTAAAATAATTTAAGTTTTTATTTATTGTGATTTATAATATTTTTTCTTTCATTCTAATTTAAGTGACACTGGTATAATTTTGAGGGTCCATCAAATATTTTATATCTTTTAAATTTTTTTAAGTTGTTAATTATTGTGATTTATAGTATTTTGTACGTATTCATTTGGTCTCAATTTATGTGACATAAATAAAATTTAGATAATTAATTATATTTTAATATATTTCTGTAGATATTTTAAGTTGTTAGCTATTGTAATTTATAATACTCTCTCCTTGTCCAAACTATTGTGGCGTTGATAGTCAATTATATTTTTAAAAATAATTTAAGTTTTTTAATTATTGTGATTTATAATACTTTTTCTTTTATTTATATTTAAGTGACACCGATATAATTTCGAGAGTCAACAAAATATTACGATTGAAGTAGCGAAGCATGCATCTCTTAAATGACTCATAATGACTAATTACAAGTGATATAACAAAATTTCTATAAGAAAACACTTGTAAAAATATTTAAGTGAGTCTCATATAAAACGTCAAGTTAATATAAAAAATCAAGAGTTAATTTATTATTTTATGTCTATTTTATTTTTTTATTAAATATTATTAATTTCTGATACTTAAATGACTTATAATAATTAATTAAGGTGATATGGTAAAATAGCAGTTTGAACAGCTAAAACAAACATGTTATAAATATCTATTTTTTTCTTACTAAATATTATTAATTTATAATAATTAATTAAGAATAATATAGTAAAATTACGGGTGGAAGCAGTTGCAACGAAAATATCATAGATTGTTAACGTGCACAGCACGAACAACGCCCCCGCTAGTTTTCTCCAAACTTTGAAACTTAGAAAGAAAAACATGAACTTTTATGGGATTCAGCTGATGTTTTTGGGCTGACTCTCTTTGTTTTGTCTTATACTTTTGTCCCATTCACTCTCAAACTTAGAAATTTATAAGCTTTGTTGTTATGATAATTGGATTCTGCTGATGTCCTTAATTAGGTTGACTTCAGCCATTCATGAGATTTTGTTTCGGATTAACTTACAACTGGCTGATTAAATTAATTGCTTTGCCAACTCGATTCGATTAAATATGGACAAATTAATAACAAAAATATAAGAGCTTTGACCAATAGGCAATAACTACAAAACATATTGAAAATTTGGTCAATAATTACAAGATATATCATATCACACCAGCAAAAAGTTGCGTACATTCGTGGATTTTTCAGTGAGATCCATATAATTCCAATGAGATCCATAGATTTTTTTGCGAGATATATGAATTTTTCGGCTAGATTCATGGAATTTCGGCCAGATTCATGAATTTTTCGATTAGATCCATTAAATTTTGGTTAGATCCATGAATTTTAAGACGAGATTCATGAAATTCCGACGAGATACATGAATTTTACGGCGAATTCATAGAACTCCGACGAGATCCATGGAATTCCTGCAACGGCGGTGGTAGGTCTCTAACCGTTTAACTTACCCAATTAATGTGTATCGATGTATCTCAGCCTTAGATACACAATATCAGATATACAATCCTAAATACATAATCTTAAATACGTGCGAGTCTGTGTATTTGAGATACACGCAAATCCTAAGATAAACATGACCCCAAAGAGATACACGTGACCTTGATATATTTTGTAATTTAATTTAAAGTTAAAGTGAACTTTTGTGAATAACTTTTTAAGTTTAACTATTTTGTTAATTATCCTTAATATATTAGTAGTAGAAAATTTAAGATGCATGTGACTTCATTCATTATTGTAGTTGTAGTTAAAGGTGTCAAACGGGCCGGGCTGGCCCGGCCCGGCCCGACCCGGCCCGTATCTATAAACCGGACCGGTTTGACCCGGCCCGGAAAGCCCTAGGGCTTTAGGGTACCAGGTCCCGGTCCGGTTTTTTAAAAAAATTGGGCCCGGTTAACCCGGCCCGGACCAACCCGGTCCAGGCCCGCCGGTTAACCGGCCCGGCCCGGCCCGGTAACCGAAAAAAAAAAAAAAAAAAAAAAAAAAATTCTGTTGGGCCAAACTAGCCGTTGGCCCAACGGTAATATTACCGTTTTTGGGTCCAAACGGCTAGTTTGGGCCCATTTCATTAAAAAAAAAAAAAAAAAATATAAAATATTTTTTAATCCTCAAAATAAATCTATAAATACCCTACAACTTCAAATCATTTCTCACACAATTTTCCAATCTCTCAAATCTCATTCTCTCTCAAATCTCAATTCTCAATTCTCAAATATTCAATATATTTAATTTCTTAAAGTGTTCACTTTAATTTTTTATTTTTTCGTTTACAAAGTAAGAGCGGAAGTTTCTAAAGTCGCAATCTTCGGATACTTCCCAAATTTGGTATTGTCGTTCCATCTCTTACGTTTAATTTTTATTTATTGTATTAATTGTTTAATATTTAATTTTGTTATATTTGTGTATTTTGAATATTTTTAGTTTAATTTAATTTATATTATGGATAAATTAAAAAACCTCGCTGCTAAAGGTGTTAAAAATTTTTGTCCCGGAAGCGGTAGTGGTAGTAAAAAGCGAATTATTAGCGGTAGAGGTAGTTCAAGTAATAGATATACCCGTGTGCCTTCGCCTCCGGTACCGCTTGGTACACCTTTTGAGGAAGAAATAGGTGTAGGTGCTCACGATATGGATTATGTAGAATTTCAAGAAAATTACGGTATAGAAGAAGAAAATGAAGTAGATGCAGTTAATGTAGACGAAGATGATGAAAATATTGCTGAAACACCCGCAGTAGGACATGCTAACGTTAGATCTGAATCAGTTAATCTCCCTTCCCGTCCTCCCAGTGCCCCAAAACCCCGTAAAAGAACTAGTATTGCATGGCAATTTTTTGAACGTATATCAGATAGTGAGGTGCAGTGCAATATTTGTCAACAAATATATAAGCATAGAAGTGGCGGTAAGCAAGGGGGTACGGGTACGTTAATGAGACATATAGCTGAAGATCACAAAAGAGAGTTAAATATTGCAAAAGGTGGTGGGGATGTTGGTGGGTCAACGCAAACTAGAATGGACCCAACAACCGGTCAAGTAGCGAAAAAGTATAATAAATTGAGGGACCGGGAAGAAATAGCTAAAATGGTAGCTGTGGGTTGTTTGCCTTTTACTTTTCCTTCTTCTGATGCTTTTATCCGTTATATACAAGCAATTTATAATCCTATGTTTAATGGTATTCCTAGAACTACTTGTCGGTCTGATATTTTTAAACTCCATTCACAATATTGTTTTTATTTATCAACATTCTTAAAAAATATTCAATGTAGATTGGCCCTAACTTCTGATCTTGGTCGTGCTGTTAATAAAAATGACTATTTAACTGTTACTTGTCATTGGATGGATAGTAATTTCATAATGCAAAAACGTATTCTTGCTTTTTTATATGATGAAGATCGCAAGCATACTGGACAATTTATTTTTGATTCTATTATTAAAATTGCCGGATATTATGGTATAGAAAATAAAATTTTATGTATTGCTTTTGATAATGCTTCTAACAACAAGAATGCTATAACAAAAATAAAATCTACGTTATCTCCACCCTTTCCTGAAATTTTCCATATTAAGTGTGCATGTCATATCTATAATTTAATTGTAAAAGATGGTCTTGACTTTTTTGAGGTTTATATTGAAAAAATTCGTCTTGCCGTAGGTTTCATTCAAGGAAATAATCGTAGAGCGAGAATTAAAGAATTTAAAGTTAAATGTCAAGAAAATGGACTTACACCGATTTTAATGCCTGAGGAAATTGATATTAGATGGAATTCTACGTATGAATTTTTAAAAACTTGTTATAAATATAGAATTCCTATTACACTCACTTTTAACCAACACTGTGGTTCTTTTGCTGATTCTGCTGATTGCATGTTACATAATTCTGATTGGGTTATAATTAATGATCTTGTTAAATTTTTAGAAAAATTTTATGTAGCTACGGTTGAATTTTCCGGTGCATACTATCCTACTGTTTGTAATATTTTGGCATATATAGCCGATATTTCTGGTTTGCTCCAACAATATAAAAATAAAGAAGGTTATAAAGAAGCTGTTGGCGCTATGTTTACGAAATTTTAAAAATATTTCTTCCCGATTCCCCCTATTTACATGATTGGTGCTATTTTAAATCCTTGCATGAAATTTAATCATATGTGTCACTTTAGTACGCTTATTTATACTAACTTAGAAATAAATACTAACCGTGAGTCTGAACAAGAGCAGCCTGATTTGTGGACGGCTACGGCTGATGCAAAAGATTATATAGACAAATTATATAATCACTATGCTGATTTATTTGATTCAGCCGTACCTACAAATATCAGTCCAACTGTCGCTCCTCATCCTCCCGAGGAGCCATCATCTTCTAAAAGGTCGGCACATAGTGGTTTTCCTGATTCGTTTTATGATTTATCTTGTTGGAACAGTGTGGATGACAGAGCTTACACATCAACTTATCGGGAGGAGCTGAAATATTATCTGCAGACGCCACCAGAGGATCGCAGACGACGGATCAACTCGCTGGATTGGTGGAGAAATAATGAATCACAATATCCTGTACTTTCAAGATTAGCCAGAGATATCTTGAATGTTCCAATGTCAACCGTTGCATCAGAGAGCGCCTTCAGTCAGGGACGACAGCAGCTTGGAGACAACCGACACTCATTGGGAAGCAACGCAATGAATGTTTTAGTTTGCCTTAGAGACTGGATTAGAGCAGAAAGAAGAAACCAAGGAATGGAACCAGAGCCAAGCGACGACCTCAAACTTGAAGAAATAATGACTTCACGGGAGAACTCAACAGAATCAAGTCCAATGCATGGGTTTGCCCCCGTTGACTTCGACTATCCTATGCAAATTCCAATTAATATTAACATGCATGAGTTGGAAAAAATGATGCATAATTTATAGATTTTTCATTCATGTAAATTATAAATTTTGGATCATTTTGCAATCAATAAAATTCCAAAAATTCATTCACTCCTTAGTTGTTGTTTTTTATTTTTTTTTATTTATCAATTTAAAGTTTTAATATCTTCTATAGAAGTGTATATTTAATGTATACATTATATATATCTTCTATAGAAGTGTATATTTAATGTATACATGTGTATATATCTTTTATAGAAGTGTATATTTAATGTATACACGTGTATATATCTTCTATAGAAGTGTATATTTAATGTATACATTATATATATCTTCTATAGAAGTGTATACTTAATGTATACATTTGTATATATCTTCTACAGAAGTGTATATTTAATGTATACACGTGTATATATCTTCTACAGAAGTGTATATTTAATGTATACATGTGTATATGTTTTATAAATTAGTATATAAGTATATCTATAAATATTGTAATGTATATATAATGTAGTATATTTTATAAGTAGTAGTGTATATACATTGAATGGTGCATAAACACGTGTATATATCTTCTATAGAAGTATATATTTAACGTATACATGTGTATATGTTTTATAAATTAGTATATAAGTATATCTATACATATTGTAATGTATATATAATGTAGTATATTTTATAAGTAGTAGTATATATACATTGAATGGTGCGTATACATGTGTATATATCTTCTATAGAAGTGTATATTTAACCTATACATGTGTATATGTTTTATAAATTAGTATATAAGTAGATCTATACATATTGTAATGTATATATAATGTAGTATATTTTATAAGTAGTAGTATATATACATTGAATAGTGTGTATACACGTGTATATATCTTCTATAGAAGTATATATTTAACGTATACATGTGTATATGTTTTATAAATTAGTATATAAGTATATCTATACATATTGTAATGTATATATAATGTAGTATATTTTATAAGTAGTAGTATATATACATTGAATGGTGCGTATTCATGTGTATATATCTTCTATAGAAGTGTATATTTAACCTATACATGTGTATATGTTTTATAAATTAGTATATAAGTATATCTATACATATTGTAATGTATATATAATGTAGTATATTTTATAGGTAGTAGTATATATACATTGAATGGTGCGTATACACGTGTATATATCTTCTATAGAAGTGTATATTTAATGTATACATTGTATATATCTTCTATAGAAGTGTATATTTAATGTATAGATTGTGTATATAGCGTATATATAGTGTATATTTGACCGGTTTTTATCCGGTTTTGACCGGGTTTGACCGGGTTTTAGCGGGTTTGACCGGATTGGGTTAAGTGGGCCGGTTCCGGGTGGGTTTTATTTTTTTTACTGTGCGGCCCGGCCCGGCCCAGTTAAGGCCAAAACCGGCCCGGAACCGGCCCGGAACCCGGTAAGAGAGAGGGGGCCGGTTCCGGGTTGACCCGGCCCGGCCCGTTAGACAGCCTTAGTTGTAGTGCAGCATCAAAGTCCAAATATTAGGAAATGTGTATTTGAGTCGTGAATTCGTAACAAATTACCCCCTTAAGCTAAGCTAATTTGAATCTTTTGCGCTTAGGTCAATCATAATCGATGTCACAACAATGACTTCAAAACTGAGATCATTTCAGAATACATTCAACTTTATAATAAAGTTTCACGTATTATTATACAAGTGAAAAATAATAGAAGAGTTCATTTGAATTCCCTTAAGTGAAAAATAATATTATTTATACAAGTTTAAAATTATTTTTCATATATATATAACAGATGTTGAACCTTTCGACTAGTTCTTTTATTCACATCTCGACCACCGATTATAATCCATGAGACACTTAAGTTTAACTATCCATGAATCATAATCCATAAATTATTTCACGAATGACGACAGAGTATGGCAAGAATGGGACCTGCCTATCTTTTTAATTAATTCCATGTTGATTTATTCTGCGGACTATATGGGTGTTTTGACCTGGATTAAATTATCTCGGGATTACAATTTTAATATTAAACTTAGAATTAAATTTATATTTTATTTGGTTAAGAATATAAATTTGTCTAGTAATTAAATTTATTTTTTGTTTAGTTGAATGTAAGAATATATTTATACTTTTAAGCAAAGTATAAATTTAATCTCGGACTTAACCATGCGACGTATTTCCACCTTATCCCACAACACTCCTAAAACGAACGCGTATGTTCAAATTATATATAGTCTTTCATTTTACTTTCCATCTTTTCTGTAGAATATGACTTTTAAATATTAGATTTTCCGTTAATACATCAAATCAACATTCTTAAACTGCTATAAAGTCACTTATTAAGCTTTAAACTATATATCATGGAGTATTTAATGAACATCCACATAACAATTAAGTTAGCTTTCAAATTTGCCTTTATATCTACTATTGTAAGCATAGTATGGTGCCAATGGTGGTGCTTGCACACTATCATATGCCGGTGGCGGCGTCGGAACAGCCGTGTCAATATTAATTCCAGTGAACATGAAGCTTCTCCGGCACCGGCGCCGGTCATTAATCCATCTGTCGACGTCTCGGTTGAGGACGTCTAACTAAGAAGGACGTCAAAATTCTCAGATATTATACTAGACTAGCTGAAGTCACGTGAATTCGATAGCTCTTGTAATATTGCACAAACTAAAAACTTTTTACTAGGTACAAATAGAAGTTCCTAGCTCTTTATTTGATTTGTTACAAATGAAATTGATCATATATAGTTCAAATCCCTTTTTGTCATAGTTTAATTTACTAAATATTTATAAATACTTGATTGTGAATTCTGTTATTACTCATAATATAAATTTAAAATCGGTATAGGATAACACATCAAGTCATCAACTTTAAATTTTGTTCGTTTACTAGACAGTAAAAAGAGGATTTTACGTTACATGTTACTCCCATATTGAGTATTGTTTTTACGTACCTTTTTATTTTGATCCAAAATAAGTTGTGTTTCACGTAATTAAGAAGATGTTAATTACTTTTTTCCAAAGGTATCCCTATTTGTATAAGTGAATTTTTATTTAATCAAAACACTCTTTTAGATATAACTATTTAATTAACGGTATATTTGTAAGAATATTTCTTACTTTCTAGAAATTAAAAATATATATCTTGACGTATTACTTTAATTTCACTTTGAAAAAAGATTGGCATAAATGGTCATAGAAGTATTCTAGGACATAAAAGGGCTGACGAGTATTGCTTAGTCTGATTGAAAGTAAAGGAATTTACAAAGAGTTTTGGTAATACAAACGTCAAAACGTTCTATTTCTTTTTAATACCAGTTGTGTCCACGCCAGATTATTGCATGTATCTCGATTAATTTATCGACTTAAATCGGATTTACAAAAATATTAGCCATCGTTAGTTTGGACTCGTGTTTTCTTAAAATAATTGTATTATAAAGACTTTTATTGCCTTGCTTCCACCCCGCCCCCCCCCCCCCCCCCCCCCCCCCAAAAAAAAAAAATCCTAATATATATCTTAATTAATTGTGTTTTGGAAAAAGTCAATTACCCCTATGTAAATTGATTTTTCTTTTTTGACACTAACGTTATTTTAATTTGTGACAGAGGGATGAGGAAGCAACGTACTTCAGAAAGATATATAGTTTGGTACTTCGTTTATTCTATTAATGTGTAATCTGTACTTCGTTTATTCTATTAATGTGTAATCTGTATTTAGTTAATGTAATATTTGGGTTTTATGTAGTATTTTTTTTTTTTTTTGATGTTTTGCAAATAAATGACTCGTTTGTGTATTCAGAACTAGAGGAGCATGACCCGTATCAGCACGGGCCCAATGTTAAAATATTTTGAGTATGTATAAGCTACATTGACCCAATGTCAATTTTCCAACTAGTTTGGTGTTAACAACCTCAACTCCTATAAACATTTTTATAAATAAAACGATAACATAAAGCATTATTTGAGAGAGAGAATATTGTTTCTTCAAATTAATACTCATAACATAAAACATTATTTGAGGAAAAGGCTATTGTTACTTTAAGTTAATCCAACATAGAAAGCTGAACAACAAACAAACTTTACAGTTTTTGACAATTGATAAACTTGGTAACAACCTAGCTAGTCATTTCCAGTTGACTGCAAAAATCAATTGAAACAATGAATCAGGATATTCTCTCGAAGTTGATGCATGCAAACGAAAGGTATCTGCAGACTCGCCTCCTATGTTCACCTGTATGCCAATGTTAACAGGCAACTTCATCAAGGCGGTGATACGTGACATGTTAGATGGTCTCAAGGAATGCATCTTCACTTGGATCTAAGAAGTACGAAGTCCAGTGCTTCTTGAACAATCTCCTCGATCAAAGATTCTTTGTTCAAGGTTTCTCGACACATGATGTTAGTTATGGTTAATGGTGTGAGACCTCTCCCTACACCTTTCTTCAAAAGTATTGTAGAGATGTGGAGTGTGCGTGCAACTTCAACAAATCAATGTCTTTTTTCACATCAAGTGATTTTATCTATAATCAATGGCTGAAAGACTGATGAGCTTGTAGCGAATGCAACCAATCAAGAGTAACACCTCCAAACTGCAATATTATAAATATGAAGCAACTCAGAAACCAAAGGGTACCAAAAAATTTCCAACTCTTAAGTTCTCCTATTATCAATCTTGAATTAAAGACAGAGATCGAGAGAGGGTATTAACTACTTTAAACACTCTTTCAAGAATCTACAAATTTTACTGGAGTTGTCTCTAAGCAATATCAAGGCAGGAAGAAATGAGAAATTTGTTAATTTCACTTTGAAACTTCTTTTGAAAGAGCATACTATTAGGACTTGAAATTGAAATGTGTTTATGTCTCATGTAGTGCAAATAATATCAGGCCTCTCAAAAAAGTAGGATAAAAAGTGGTCAGTTTTGTAAAGGTCACAGTATTTCACAGGTATCTAGTGACCAGTAAAAATCAGACCGGCACTTAACATGAAAATGAATTTTTTTTAATCATTTTCGTGTTTTATCATCTCAAGGGCTTGCAAGTACATAGAGATGCCTCTAAACAATTGCAGTGGAGATTACATTGAATCTGAATGGACAACTTTACCATATTGAATGGAACTTAACATGCCTCTAAATTCTCATCAGAGTGAGTACTTAAAATCATAAAAGTCACTTGAGAGCTATGTTAGATCACAAAATAAAATTGTGAAAGATGATTAACATCGCACTATTAAGTGAAGAAGTATTAGGATATGCAGCAGCAAAAAATGTATCCACCAACAAGGCATATGTACTCCAAAAGAAAAGAAAAAATAATGAAGACTTACACTCTCAAGCAAACAGTAACCGTGATCAGTAGGAATGAGGAGAACTCAAGCTCATTCCCCTCACAAAATTCACTCTTTGCTACTCTTGTCAACTTTCAGCTCAGCTAGCAAACTCCCCAAACTGCATTAACACACACACAAGAAAAAAAGAAAAGCAAAGTAAGCTGCAAACGCATTAATTTTCAGAAAAATAAACACAGAGATCATTTTAGGTCCGACTTTCTCAAGTTATCCAAGTCGACTCAGTGACTCATTTCGATGAGAACAATATACGATGACTTTCCTCAACCTGTTTTTCACTGGGTGATAGATTTTTGTTTTTTCGGTGTGACTAGTTTACTGGCAAGGAAGTCGAACGATTTTGTACCGGTGAAAAATGGAGAGTTAATTTATTTCGGGGGGTTAGGTCAATTTAAATGGGGGTTAGGTTATTGAGAAGAAAGGAAATTTTGGAGTTGTTCGGGTCAACCCAGAGATAGAAACCCAACCAGAATCTATATTCGGGCAAGAATAAATGTATGTGTTCGTGTTTTTGGTCCAAAACATCAACACAACAGAGATAACTCATGATCTTTGTGCTTCAGTACTTGGAAGACGGAACATGTATTAGCTGACAGAATAGCTCGACTATCTCCTATGTTGCCATCATTCTCTCTTCTCTCACTAAATAAGCAAACAACAGAACCAAGATCATCACACTGTAAAATCATCTATTAAAATACTTGGTGACCTTTCAGTATATAAATGCGTACACAGAGCGTTGCAAAAATGATATTAGCATTGATTGAGGAATTTAAGCAAAACATGATTAGTTTATACCCGAATTCCAGTAGTAGCTTCCTGACCAGTCTCTAGTAGCTTAGCTATTTCTCCTCTTGCTTCAGTTGAATCTCTCTATAATTCCTTAGTAGTCTGATTCGCAACAGTTAATTTCAATAGGATTTTACTGCAAATGGTAAGACCACATCAAAAAATTACTAAATAATAAAGCTTAGCTATCCATAAACACATTCAAACTAAAATTAGCGATTTGCGAACATTAGAAAATAAGCATGTGCAGAAACAATAACCAAATCCACACTATATAATAATAAATCAACATAACAACATAACTGAAAGGGTATAATACGTGTACAGAGACTTTACAAAGAATACAAAGATCCTTCCTTAATATCTTCTTGAAATCAGTCTTAATTTACCCCCCCCCCCCCCCCCCCCCCCCAAAGAAACCAAATTACAGGAAAATAAATAAATATTCGAGAAAAACTGAAAAAAGATTTTAACTTTATAATTGGAATTAGGTTTTGCGGAGACAAAGATGAGCAAAAAGAAAGATATCTCCGCCATTCACACTATGATTTCAAAAGTGAAATTTACAAAGAATAAAATGTATGCGGACCTTATTCTTACTTTGCGGGATAGAAAGGTTGTTTCCTAATTCTTCTCAATTTCAACAAGTAAAATAGACCACATCCAATATACAGTTGGAATCAAAGTTTTGAACCTTCTATAGAAGTACTTTACAAGCAGGCCTTATACGGTACTCACTGTCTATAAGAAAATTTGCACGCCTTTTGCCAATTCCTGGCTTCACCACTCAATGTCTCATAATGATTTCACAAGTGAAATCCGAAAAAGATAAAAATGCATGCAAACCTTATTTCTAATTTGCGGTATAAAGAGACTGTTTCCTTTCTCCTCAATGAGAATTAGCAAAATAGACCCAGACATCTAATATTCAATTAGAATCAAAATTCTAAATCTTCTAAGTACTTAACAAGTATGCCTTTTAGTCATACAAAACAAAATAACAAAAATCCCACATTACATCTAAACATATACAGTTCATTAATTTTGCTAATATAAGCAATCAACCATTTGAGTATTTGCAATTACTTACACTAATACTTCTAGAAAAGTTTCTAAGCACTTACCAGAATTGTTCACAGAACACTGCTAGAATTTGAATTTTCTTCGTCTCATGATACAAATAGTCTCAAGTCACCTTTCTGCTTCTCCGGTAAACAACGCATAGTCATTCACAGTTAAAATTTTAACATCTTTCAGTGATTCTGCCAAGGATTTTACATCAATTGTTTTAATTACTGTTACCAAGTTATTTTTCAAATCCATTTTCATGTTTCGACAACAACAACAACATGTCCTATTTAAGCACATAAAGTGAAATTTGGGGACAACATGAAACCAAGAAGCCAATAGATCCCACAAAATTTCAGTTATGTACAAAAAAATTAACATAAGTGAACGAATTGGGTCTTCTTCAATTACCACCTCCAACATAAAGTAATACTTAATTTTAAAGTTTCTCCAATCCAAGTAGAAATAAGAAAAAATAATTTTGTCTTCTTCTTCCGTTAAACCCCAAGCAACCAATCTAATCTACCTAAAAATATAATAATCGAATTGAATCTTTGTCTTTTTAGAATCAAGAAACTTCGGGTAAAACTCAGAAAATACAACCCAAAATACAAGAAAAACGATAATCAAAGAACGAAAATGGCATAGTATGAAATAATCTTTCACAAAAATCTGATTCAACAGAAAATTCGAAAAGTGACAAAATTGAAACAATTCATCTTGCTCTGAAGGAAAGATACATGGGCTCTGTAGAGAGTTCGGCAAATATATGTGTCACACATATTTAGTAGGTTAATCAGATGTACGACACGTATGTAATTGGATGGCATGACTCACAGCTTAGTTAGTGAAATGACTAATATATTCTTAGTATGAAAACTTTTGACATGTAGCACCCATGTCGAAACTGGTGTTTCTATAATATAGAAAAGAATTAATTATGAGTTCGGATTCAATATTCTACAACACGTTCTCTAATTTACTTAGTTTGACTTTAGCAGATACTTATATTTAATAATTTTCTGGAGTTCAATTAGCTCATGTAATTTATTTTGTCCCTATATGTCTTACTAAAATAATTGCTTTATGGGTAATGTTGTTGGTAACACGTGAGAACAATTATTTATTTTATTCTTGTTGACTTTTATGAAGAGCGTCTTTTTTTAAAAAAAAAACTGGTTGGTGTATAACCGTAGTTAAGTTAAATTAGTTTTTAATATATATATATATATATATATATATATATATTACTCCTAATTAACTTTTATATGTCATTTATATATTAAAAAATTAATATAATATTTAATAAAAAAATAATATAAACATTTATAACATGTTTGTTTCAATTGCTTCAACCGTAATTTTATGATATTGCTGCTAATAATTATTATAAGTCATCTAATTATTAAAAAATTATTATAAAGTCATTCAAGTATTAAAAAATTAATAATATTTAATGTTAAATTAACTTGACATCTTATATGCGGCCTACTTAAATTTTTTTTCCCATAGATAATTTTTATAGTAGTTTTGTTATATCATTTCTAATTAGTTATTGTAAGTCATTTAAGACATATCTGTTTCGCTGCTTCAATTGTGATTTTTTTATATCACTCCTAATTAATTATTATGACCATCTAATCATTGTGCCATTTAAATTGGAATAAAAAATGTCATAAATAATTAGAATAACTAAAATATTAAATTATGTAAAAGTATATAATTGACTATCAGTGCACCAAAATTTTAGACACGCAGAGTAACAGATATTATTCTAAAATTACATAAAAAATATTATAATTATAATAGTTAACAGCTTAAAATATCTAAAGTAACATATATTATTTGAAAATTACATAAGAATATTATAAATTAAAATATTTAATAGTTTAGAATATCTAAAAACAAATAATTTGTTATATATTCAAACAAATACGTAAAAAAAAAATTATATATATCACAATAATTAACAATTTAAAATTTTTAAAAGATATAATATATTTGGTTGACTGTTGAAATTATATCAGTGTCACTTAAATTGGAATAACAAAAAAATAAAATTGACTATCACAACCATAAAAGTTTGGACAATGGGAGTTCTCATGTATTATTTGAAAACTACATAAAAAGTATTATAATTACAATATAGTTGATAGCTTAAAATATCTTTAAAAAATTAATTTGTTATATATTTCAAAAAAATAATCAAGAAAGAATCCTTCACTATGTCCTCTTCCAGTATCAGGTGCACTCGTTTCATTCTTCTCTAGTTTATCCCGCTCTAGTTATTGGGTGTAGGCTTCCTATCTCTTTTTCTATCGTGATTTCTTGTCTAATTTTTCTTGATTTCCTGTGGGATTACTGATTTTGGTGTATCCATAATTTTGTAGGTGTTCTTTATTAGTATACCTATTTACGGTGGGTAGGATAGTGCCTGTTGTTGCTTATGTGTATCAAGCCTGCCTGCTAGTTTTGTTTGCTTATTGAACTGTTTTAGTCGTACCCTTTTGCACGTGGTGTTTTTCGTTTACTTTTTCTTTATTTTTCTTCTATCGTATCCTCTTGAGTAGTGGCTAGGGTGATAGATGGTGGGATAGGGTCATGTCATAGGTTAGGGTCAGGTCTAGGATCGGGTTCAGGGTTGGGGGCAGGAGGGAGTAGGGCTAGGTGGGACAAGGGTGCTTCTAGGTTGAGAGTTGGGTCCTGGAACATAGGAACGCTTCAAGGTAAGTCTATAGAGCTAGAGAAGTTTTTTAGAAAAAAGAGGGTTAGTATAGCGTGTGTCCAGGAAACTAAATGGGTAGGCACTAAGGCAAGAAATGTGGTTGGACATAAGTTGAGGTACTCGAGTAGTGTAAGGCATAGGAATGAGGCAGGTATCTTAGTGGGTGACGAACTTAGGGAGCAGGTAGAGGAGGTTAAGAGAGTCAGTGATGGGTTAATGTCTATTAAGTTAGTCATTGGAGGGTCTTCGGTGAACGTTATTAGTTTCAACGCTCCACAAGTAGGTTTGGATGAGGAGGAGAAAAAAGCCTTTGGGGAGGTTTTGGATGAGGTGGTGAGGGGCGTTCTGAGCTCTGAGAAGCTTTTTGTGGGTGGAGATTTCAATGGGCATATTGGGTCTTTGTTGAGAGGCTATGATGATGTGCATGGTGATTTTGATTTTGGGGAAAGAAATGAAGGAGGAGCTTCTCTGTTGGATTTTTCTAGGGCTTTTGGGTTTGGATAGCGAATTTGAGCTTTCCGAATAAGGATAATCACTTTATTACTTTTTGTAGTTCGATAGCCAAGACTCAGATTGACTTTTTGCTGCTTAGGAAGGGTGATAGAGCGCTATGTAAGGACTGTAAAGTCATACCTAGCAAGAATCTTTCAACTCAACATAGGTTGTTGGTAATGGACTTGATAATTAATCAGGGCATAAAGAAGAGAAGTGTGGGGGCTCGATTCAGGATTAAGTAGGGTAGCTTGACTTTAGATAGTGCTTTGGAGTTGGGGAAGGGGGGAAGTTGTAGATTAGGGGGGCTTGGTAAGGTAGAGGGGATGTGTATTGTATGTAGAAGACGACTGCCAGTTGCATTAGGGAGACCACTAGAGAGGTGTTAGGTGTATCGATAGGTTGATCTGGCATGCATCGAGGGGACTGGTGGTGGACAAAGAGGTTAAGAAGAAGGTCGAGTTGAAGAAGATTACTTATGCCAAGTTGGTTGAGAGCAAGGATGATAAGGAGACAGACGAATAAGGAGGAGCATAAGGTAAGTTAGCGGTAACGGCGGCTAAGTCAATAGATTTTGAGAGCTTGTATGTGGCTTTAGAGGAGAAAAAGTGGGATAAAAATTTGTTTAGGCTTGCCAAGGATAGAGAGCGGAGGGCTCGTGACCTTGACCAAGTGAAGTACATCAAGGGAGAGGATGGTATAGTGTTGGTTGAGGATGCCCTCATTAGAAAGAGGTGGTAGTCCTATTTTCATAAACTTTTGAATGACAAGGGGGACAAAGGTTTTGTGTTGGGGAATTTAGAAAAATCTAAGGAGTGTCGGGATTATGGTTATTGTAGGTGAATCAAATTTGAGGAGGTTAAGGAGGCTATGCGTAGGATGCGTAGGGGTAGGGCAGCGAGGCCTGATGGGATTCCAGTGGATTTTTGGAAATGCACAGGTGGGGCAGGTTTAGAGTGGTTGGCAAAGTTGTTTAACATCATTTTTAGGGGGAAGAAGACGCCTGAATCTTAGAGGTAGAGTACGATGATTCCATTAAGCTATTGAGTCTTACTAATGAGGTTTGGGAAAGGGTGGTTGAGTTACGTCTGAGAAAAATCGTGACTATCTCTGAGAATCAGTTTGGTTTCATGCCTAGTGGCTCGACTACTGAGGCCATTAACCTTGTGCGGAGATTAGTGGAGCAGTTTTAGGAGAGGAAGAAGGATTTACACATGGTGTTTATTAATCTGGAGAAGGCATATGACAGAGTACTCAGGGAGATTCTGTAGAGGGGCTTGGAGGCTAAAGGGGTGCTTGTGCTGTACACTAGGTCAATTCAGGAAATGTATGATGGTGCGATGACCTGTGTAAGGATGGTAGGTGGAGATTCAGAGCCTTTTTCGATTTTTATAGGTTTGCACCAGGGATCAACTCTTAGCCCTTTTATTATTTGCCTTGGTGATGGATGTTTTGACGCGACATATTAAGGGGGGTGTCATGGTGTATGTTATTTGCTGATGATGTGGTTATGATTGATGAGACTTAGGGAGGTGTCAATGATAAGTTGGAGATTTGGAGACAGATTCTGGAGTTTAAAGGATTTCGGTTGATCAAGACCAAAACGGAGTACTTGGAGTTTAAGTTTAGTGATGTGTCACAGGAGGCTGACGTGGTTGTGAAGTTGGACTCTTAGGCCATTCAGAAGAGGGAGAGTTTCAAGTATCTGGGGTCTATGATTCAGGACAATGGTGAGATTGACGAGGATATCACGCATCATATTGGAGAAGGATGGTTGAAAGGGAGGCTCTCTTTGGGAGTTTTATGTGCTAAGAAAGTACCCCTAAAGCTTAAAGGTAAGTTTTACAAAGTGGCAGTCCGACCGACTATGTTGTATGAAGTGGAGTGTTGGCCTGTTAAGAACTCCTACATTCAAAAGTTGAAGGTGGCGGAGATGAGGATGTTGCGATAGATGTGTGGACATACCAATAAAATAGAGTGAGGAATGAAATTATTCGGGAGAAGGTGGGAGTGGCTTCGGTGAAGGATAAGATGTGAGAAGTGAGGTTATGATGGTTTGGTCACGTGATGAGGAGGGGCTCTGATGCTCTAGTGCGGAGGTGTGAGACACTGGCTACGGATGATTTTAGGCAGGGTAGAGGCAGACCGAAGAAATATTGGAGGGAAGTGATTAGGCATGATATGGAGCAGTTACAGCTTATGGAGGACATGACCCTTTATAAGAAAGTGTAGAAGACACGAACTAGGATAGAGGGTTAGGGGACGGTTTAGGATAGAGGATCCTTGATTGTTTTGTGTCTGATATTTCTTGTTCGTGGTGTTGAGTGTTGTCTTTGGTTTAGGATAGATAATTTTTTGTATTATCCCATAGAAAGCGGTGGTAGTTTAATTTTGCATATTATACGAGTGTATATGCATATATGTTTTGTGTTTGTTATACTGTTATCAGTCCTGAACTGAGGGTCTATCGGAAACAGTCTCTCTACTTCACCAGAGGTAGTGGTATGGTCTGCGTACACTCTACCCTCCCAAACCCTCACTATGTGGGAATACACTGGGTATGTTGTTGTTGTATATATTTCAAAAAAAAAAAATTAAACAAAAATCACAATAATTAACAATTTAAAAAATTTTAAATATATAAAATATTTGATTAACTCTCAAAATTATATCAATGCCATTTAAATTGAGACAAAACAGAGGTATTATAAATCTCAATAAAAATTTAAATTATTTTTAAAATTTAATTGACTATCAATGTCACAAAAATTTGAACAAGGAGAGTTGTTGAAAATTACATAAAAATATTATAAATTATGACAATTAACAACTTAAAATATCTAAAATATGCTAAAAATATAATTGTCTAAATTCTTTTTGTGATAAATTGAAACCAAAAAATAATATATATTGGGTCCGTGCTAACATGGGCCTTCGACATCTAGTATATATCATAAATAGGATAAATCCCACAATTTAGGTGAGGATAAAATTTTGTTTTGTGAGAGGGGCTAGTTTTGCTGGAATGGAGTCATAGAAATATGGGTTTTTCCTATCGTAATGAAAAAATTTGCATTATAAAACATGATTTTGTCACTCATTTTCTATCAAATCAGCTTAGTAAGAGAACCATAGCGGGAAACTGCTTTTCACTGAATTATTGAGAAGCTTTAGAATTTTTTCGTATGCAAACATTACTGTTTTTCCCTTTTTTTCACCAATTCAATCAAAACACGTGGGAATATATAGTCACTCAAATATTTTTTTGGTGGGAAATTTTAATGGAAAAATAGTGATTTTTACTGTATTCTTATGAGGAAAAGAATTCATGTACCAGATTGACATAAGACTTACAATTGTAGCAAGGTAAATCAGAAAGTACTTGCATTAAGTTGACAATATGGTAAATACTCATTTAGTGTTTCTTTGAACGGATTAAATAAAAGGGCAGTCCGGTGCATTTGTGTTGTTTGAAGGTAAGACAAATTATATGAGGAAATGACAACACAACATTTTCAACATTCACCTCGTATTTCAAGAATACCTTGTACCATCATGTTTTATCTCATACTAATGTCATACAAAGTTACTGTCACGCGATTGTTATCTTTGGGATTCTCATCTGATCTTTATGCAGAAAGGAGTTCATCTGAATCCCCTCCATCGCATGTCTATAAGGTCAAACTAATTTAAAATATATAATTGTTGAATCTCGGTGTCTTCTTCACATGTTTATACAAAGTTACTATCAAACGATTCTCTAGTTAAAAAGTACCCTGATGGAAGGTCAGAATCATTCACTATCCAATGTTCTCAGCTTTTTGACATCAGATCATCTTGGACGTTCACTGGTTCTATTCTTCTGGATGCGCTCTACATTCATCAAACTTGTAAACTCATGGTATGAAATCTTTTTTTCTACTACAAGAAAGCCTCAAAAAGTCAGACATATAGTGATCATTGATCAATTGGCTAACAATATACAGTGGTAACTTTCACGAAAGAACATTGGCAGTGGGTAAAAAACATAACAGAGATTCTTCATCTAACAAATAGAGTTGTAACATGATAATAGTAACGAAAAATGAAGTGCCTCAATCATACATAAGACACAAATAAGTAAGTGATTTTGGAGAAGTCAAACTTTCTGTAAAAGCGTGTCCACCCTGAATGTTATCACATCAAGGCCATGATTTAAATGGTCCATTGCACGTCCTAAATGCATTCTCTTTAGCTTCAGCATTCGCGCACCAGAATAGCACGTCACCATCTGCAAACCTGCAGTATGTCGGTGAGACATTAAAAATCCAAGAATCTTCTATGGTTAACAACGGCATCCAAGATCCCTTGACACCATACTCTTTCAATAACCAGAACTTAAGAGTATTCTTCCTCTAAGAAATAATCGAATGAAAACAAAGCATTCCTTCCAACACACTAAGGCTAAAACTGCCATAGCCCTTCGACGAGCTTACTATTTTCTCTGACAAGGGTATCTGTACACTGCATTTGAGATACTAAATGAAACCACCTCAAGAATTTTTTTTGAAACAATGATCCAATGAAATGTTGCATGTACAAATGCCAAAGACTGTATGGCATGCACCAAATTGCAAAAAATGTCATGAGAATGTTCATCAATTCTTCTCCAGGAGCCACCCTTCAACGCGAGAATCTCATCACGTGCTTGATATTGGCAACCTAAATGATTATGGAACTTTTCCTGGATATGAAGGATCTTATACTTGTTATATTCCTTCTACGGGTACACATAATCTGTATAGTAGAAACAACTCCAACTTCAACTTCAGTTCAAGTATAAATAAGAACACAATGAAGCATATCAAATACCCTCAACACAAGATCAAAATGACCTTTCCAAGAGGTGTATTTTATTTTGTAGAAATTAAGATGAAACAGAAAATAGCCAAGTCGTCTGAATTCACGGATTTTCCTTAAGGAAATAATCCCCCTCACTGTACCCGAGGTAGTGTAATTTTTTCTCCCAGGATAAAATAGATAACAGACCAACAGTAGTGGTACCTCAAACGGTTGGAATATATTCGAACTCACAGAACGTTTTGAGTGATCACACAGAATATTTTTGAGACAATAAGAGAGTTTTTGATCTGAAAAATTCATACTAAACCTGTGGAAGAAACCAGGTTTATATAGCCACAACATGCCTCTTCTGAAAAGAGGCAATGGTTCACTCCAAAGGTTACACCTTTAATGTAAGTTCATGTCTGCCATCAAAGATTGAATCTTTTCCTGAATAGTCATCCCATTTCATGAATCAGTGTGTCACTTCATTGAAGTATTACATCCTTCTGAAGCATCATTTCGAACCATTGCAACCTTCTCTAGCCTCAGTTCAGAACAATGTATCATTTCTGAAGCACAAGTTTAAAAATAATGCATCAGTTCAATTGAAACAGTGCAATTGTTACTGCATGTATATATAAATGGAGGTCCGAAACTGCAGAAAATTTTTTACTGCATTTTTCCTTGGCATTTTTCAAAATTCAAATAAAGTTTGTCCAAAAAGATAGATCTCATCAATCGATAATTTGCCAAATCCAAATCCAAATCCGAAGCCGAAGCCGAGAGCGAGCTACGACGCCGACGCCGCGAGGCATCTATTATTTCTTGCCTCACTTTTCATGTGGAGTAAGTGTTCTTGATTATAAACACTTTCAAGTTCTCTTCTTCTACCAATGTGGGAGAAAGAGTAAATTTTCTAATTTGGTAGTACACTTTCCATTTTAATTTCCCCTTCCCCTCCACCATTTTATTCTGTATTTTTTCATTCACACTTCTTTCATATACTATGAACCCAACAATCCCCCCACATGAATAGAGAATGGCTATTTTTCATAAATTTTTTATGGACAAGTATGTGATCATCAAGCAAAAACTGATTGCATCTGGATAAGTGGGTTTCCCTTTGAACTTTTCGTAGTGAACATGCATCGGATGCACTCGGTCAAACGGTAGATTTGATATCTTTGAACAGTCGAGCTTTAATGTACACCTAGACAATACATGTCATACAACTAGCCTTTTAACGTTTATGGTTCTCATGGTTTTGTTCTTTTCAGCCACGAACATGTCCCGGTTTCATGAGAGCTTAAAGAATAGGCCTTTACTAACATTCTCTTTGAAGCGGCTTCCACTTCACCCTCGCATAGGTGATTTCTAAACGTTCAATCCTGTAGACTAAACTATTTGGTCAAATATTCCAAATTTAGATAATCGTTAAAAGACTTTTCACCTTAAGTCTTATCCTAGTTTACTATACATTGTCTACATTATGAGAATGGGTTGGGTAATAGACAATGTTGAACCTGTCAGACACAACTTTGTTTGATCTCCTTGAACCTAGTTCTTGGGATCTCCAGTCTGCTAGGTAGAGTTACCACCATGTTGACTCGTCCTAGGCCTTAAGCCCATTCTGTTGGATGTTCTTTTCCCCCCTTCTCTAGATAGGCCTTTTGTAAGTGGATCCGACATATTATCCTTTGACTTTACATAGTCAATAGTGATAATTCCACTATAGAGAAGTTCCCTAATGATATTATATCTCCATCTTATGTGATGAGATTTACCATTGTACATCACGCTCTCTGCCCTACCTATTGCCGCTTGGCTACCACAGTGTATACATACTGGTGCCACTGGCTTGGGCCAATACAAAATATCCTCCAAGAAATTCCCAAGACATTATGATTCTTCACCGGCTTTATCTAATGCGATAAATTCAAATTCCATTATAGAGCGAGCGATACAAGTCTGTTTGGATGATTTCCAAGAAATTGCTCCTCTACCGATAGTAAATACATATCCACTTGTGGACTTTACTTCGTTCGATCCGTTGATCCAATTTGCATCACTATATCATTCAAGTATCGGGGGATATTTATTATAATGCAAAGCATAGTTTTAAGTGTATTTAAGATACCCCAAAACTCTTTTCATTACCATCCAATGAGTTTTCTTGGGATTACTTGTGTACCGACTCAATTTACTAATTTCACATGCTAAGTCTGGTTGTGTACAGTTCATTATATACATTAAATATCTCAATACTCTTTCGTACTCCAATTGTGAGTCACTTTCACCTTCATTCTTTCGAAGTGCAAAGTTCACATCCAATAGAGTCTTGGCAATACCGAATTCCATATCCTTAAACTGGTCAAGTAATTTTTCGATATAATGAGACTGTGACAATACTAACCCTTGTAGAGTTTGATTGATTCTTATACCTAAGATCACATCTGCAACTCCAAGGTCTTTCATATCAAACTTGCTCTCGGGCATTCGTTTGGTTGCATTTATGTCACAAATATCTCTGCTGATGATCAACATATCATCCACATATAAACAAACAATGACTTGGTGATTTGGTGTTTCTTTAATATATACACATTTGTCACATTCATTTATCTTGAATCCATTTGCCAACATGGTTTGGTCAAACTTTGCATGCCATTGCTTAGGTGCTTGTTTTGGTCCATAAAGTGACTTAACAAGTTTACACAACTTATTTTCTTTTTCTGGAGCCACACAACCTTCAGGTTGCTCCATGTATATTTCTTCCTCCAAATTTCCATTTAGGAATGTGGTCTTCACATCCATTTGATGGATTTGAAGATCATATACCGCCACCAAGGCAATTAACATTTGAATCGAGGTTATCCTTGTTACTGGCGAGTATGTATCAAAGTAATCAAGGCCTTTCTTCTATTTGAAGCTTTTTACTACAAGTTTTGCCTTGTATTTGTCAATAGTACCATCCGTCTTCATTTTCCTTTTGAAGATCCATTTAGAACCTAGCGGTTTATTTTTGGGAGGAAGGTCAACCAATTCCCATGTATGGTTGCTTAAGATTGAATCTATCTCACTATTGACTGCCTGTTTCCAAAAGGATGAGTCTGATGACGACATCACATTTTTAAATGTTTGATACTCATTTTCTAAGAGAAATGTTAAAAAATCCGATCCAAACGAAGTTGGCATTCTTTGAAGTGTACTACATCTGGGATTTTCTTCATTATGTACATTCTCACTTGATTCAGCTCGAGGTCGTTTAGATCTTCCATTAGACTGTTCATGTCTAATTTTATACGGGTAAATATTTTCAAAGAATTCAGCATTGTCTGATTCAATTACTATATTTTCATCAATATTCGGATGTTCGAATTTATGAACCAAAAATTAACATGCTTTACTACTTTTAGCATATCCTATCAACACACAGTCCACCGTTTTAGGTCCTATCTTAACCCTTTTAGGTATAGGAACTTGAACCTTCGCTAGACACCCCCACATTTTGAAATATTTCAAGTTGGGCTTTCTTCCTTTCCATTTTTCTTAAGGAATTGATTGTGTCTTACTATGGGAAACTCTGTTGAGTATACGATGGGCCGTAAGGATAGCCTTCCCCCATAAGTTTTGTGGTAAACCTTAACTTATAAGTAAGACATTTATCATTTCCTTCAAAGTTTGGTTTTTCATTTTCGCAATTCCATTAGATTGAGGTAAATATGAGACCGTAATTTGATGGATTATTCCGTTATCTACACATATTTGCGCAAAGAGAGATTCATATTCTCCGCCCCTATCACTTCTTATCATTTTGATCTTTTTGTCTAACTGATTTTCAACTTCAGTTTTATATTTCCTAAATGCATCTATTGCTTCATCCTTACTATTTAGCAAGTAGACATAATAATACTAATGCAATCGTCAATAAAAGTTATGAAATACTTTTTCCCACCACGTGATGGTGTTGACTTCATACCATAAATGTCAGTGTATATTAAGTCTAAGGAATTGGAATTCCTTTCAACGAACTTGTAAGGATGCTTTGCATACTTCGATTCCACACACGTTTAACACTTTGATTTATTGCACTCAAAGTTTGGCAAAACTTCTAAGTTAATTAGTTTTTGTAACGTTTTGTAATTAACATGGCCTAAACGTTCATGCCATAAATCATAAGACTCAAGCAAATAAGAAGAATAGAGATCCCTTGGAGACAAAAACAATCTATGTGATTTTACCTTTCTAAAAAAAAAAAAAAGTCCCATGTTTCTTGTATTAAGAATAGATGTTTGCAGAATCTGATTTCTTTTATTTGATCTGATTTCTTTTATTGGCTCATTGGTAAGTTACCTCTTTTTGGTCTCTAACGGCTCTCTCTATCTCCCTCTCTCCCTCTCCCCTTCCCTCTCTCTCGCTCTCTCTCCCCCTACCCCCCCTCCCACCCCTCCCCCCGGTTCCCAACTGAGTCGCCGGCGCCGATCTTTGGCTCCGACTCCCGTCGCCGTCGCCGTCGCCGCCGCTGACAAACTCCAGTGAGTCCCCCCAACAACCGGCTCTAGCTCCCACCCGCCTTCGGTCGCCAGCTCCGGCGTGTTCCTGGCTCGGCTCCTCCGTCGCCGACAAGTTCCGGTGAGACCCCCCAACAGCCGGCTCCGGATCTGGCTCCAGCTCCAACAGCCGGCCCCAGATCCCCTCCAACAGCCGGCTCCAGCTCCGGCGCATCCCCCTCCCGCCGGACGCCGGCTCCGGCGACATCCAGCAGTCCCACCGGTCTCCAGATCTGGCGAGACCTCCATCGGCCGGCTCCGACGAGACCCAGCAGGCGCCGCACGGTTCTCCAGAAGCAGCAGCGCGATCTTCGTTTGTCGATCGGCCACCCGGTGACTTCTAACCTTTGTTAATTTATTTTATTCTATTTTATTTTATTTTATTTCAGACTTTGTATTTTGCTGGTATTGTTCCCTTACCTTGATTTGCGTGTGATTTGTTGATATTAACTGTTGCATGCTGTTGCTGTGGTCGTCTCCTGCATTGTTTTGGATTGGGTTATTGGCTTGGGTTTGTTCTTGATTATCCCTTTGATTTTGTGTGAGCCTTGTATTTTTGGCTGCTGCTTTGCTACTACCATCGTGGATATTTTTATATTTTTGTATATTTTCTCGTAGTAGTGGCTATGGGTGGTAATGGTCGGATAGGGTCATGTTCGAGGGGGTTGGGGAGTGGGGTTGCTGTGGGGGCGGGGGAGGAGGAAAGGGCGGGAGTGGGAGGGAGGCCAAGGTCTGGCTGTGGGGGTGGTTCAGGAGGGCGTGTGGGTAGTGATGGTAGGCTGAGGGTTGGGTCTTGGAATATAGGGACCCTTCAGGGTAAGTCCATAGAACTTGTGAAGATCCTTAGGAAGAGGAGGATCAATATTGTGTGTGTCCAAGAGACCAAGTGGGTAGGGACTAAGGCTAGGGATGTGGATGGTTACAAGCTGTGGTATTCTGGGAGCGAGAGGCGTAGGAATGGAGTTGGCATCTTAGTAGACGAAGAGCTTAGAGGTCAGGTCGTAGAGGTGAAGAGGATCAACGATAGGTTGATGACTATTAAGTTGGTCATCAGGGGGTTCACTCT
Source organism: Capsicum baccatum var. pendulum (assembly GCA_030864225.1). Lineage (NCBI taxonomy): Eukaryota > Viridiplantae > Streptophyta > Magnoliopsida > Solanales > Solanaceae > Capsicum > Capsicum baccatum. The sequence goes on along the minus strand of CM061561.1, from coordinate 253,928,852 downwards.
GAATGTGTGTAGTGTATATGCGCCGCAAGTGGGCTCGGAGAGGGAGGAGAAGGTGCGGTTTTGGGAGGCTTTGGAGGAGGTGGTGAGAGGTGTGCCTAGCTCGGAGAAGATTGTTGTAGCAGGAGATTTTAATGGGCACATCAGGGAGTTTCCGGGAAGCTTTGGGGATGTGCATGGTGGTTTTGGTTTTGGGGATAGAAATAAAGAGGGGACTACTCTATTGGAGTTTGCCAGGTCCTTTGGGCTGGTGGTGGTTAACTCGGGCTTTCCGAAGAAGGTTGATCATCTGATCACCTTCCGAAGAGCGTTAGCCAGGACCCAGATTGACTTTTTGTTGCTACGGAAAGGGGATAGGATGTTGTGTAAGGACTGTAAGGTCATCCCGAGTGAGAATCTTTCGACCCAACATAGGCTCTTAGTTATGGATTTGGGTATAAAGAAGAATAGAAAGAGGAGGAGTAAGGAGGGTAGACCTAGAATTAAGTGGGGTGGCCTGACTCCAGTGAAGGCGTGGGAGATAGGGGAGAAGGTGGCGGGAATGGGGGTGTGGGAGCATAGGGGGGACGTGGATAGTATATGGGATAAGGCGGCTTCGTGTATCAGGGAGACGACAAGCGAGGTGTTGGGTGTTTCTAGGGGCCGAGCCGGGCACCATCGGGGGGATTGGTGGTGGAATGAAGAGGTGGAGAAGAAAGTGGGGATCAAGAAAGGGGAGTATGCTAAGTTGGTTGCGAGTAAGGACGAAGAAGAGAAGCGGGTGAACAGGCAAGAGTACAAGCTAGCTAGGAAGGAGGCTAAGTCAGCTGTCTCGGCAGCTAAAACGGCCGCTTTTGAGAGCTTATATGCAGGGTTACAGGGGAAAGGAGGGGAGAAAAAGTTGTTTAGACTCGCTAAGGCGAGGGAGAGGAAGGGGCGTGACCTCGACCAGGTGAGGTGCATTAAGGGGGAGGACGGTAGAGTGTTAGTAGAGGACGGCCACGTTAAGGATAGATGGCAGTCGTACTTCTATAGGCTCTTGAATGACGAAGGGGATAGAGCTATTGAGTTAGGGGAACTGGAGCTCTCAGAGAAGGGCCGGGACTTTAGTTATTGTAGACGTTTTAAGGTAGCAGAGGTTAGAGAGGCGGTTCGCAGGATGTGAAGGGGTAGGGCGACGGGGCCGGATGAGATACCGGTGGAATTTTGGAAGTTCATTGGAGAGGCTGGCGTAAGGTGGTTGACTGGATTGTTCAACGAAATCTTCAAGACGGCAAAGATGCCCGAGGCTTGGAGGTGGAGTACCATCATCCCTCTCTATAAGAATAAGGGGGACATCCAGAGTTGCAATAACTATAGGGGGATTAAGCTATTAAGTCACTCTATGAAGATCTGGGAGAGAGTGGTCGAGGTGAGGTTGAGACGGATAGTGTCTATTTCGGAAAACCAGTTTGGGTTTATGCCTGTCCGCTCGACGACGGAGGCAATTCACCTGGTACGGAGGCTGGTGGAACTATATAGGGAAAGGAAGAAGGACCTACACATGGTGTTTATCGACCTGGAGAAGGCATACGACAAAGTCCCCAGGGAGGTGCTTTGGAGGTGCTTGGAGGTGAGTGGAGTCCCGCAGGCATATATCAGAGCAATTAAGGATATGTATGAGGGAGCGAAAACTCAGGTGAGGACGGCGGGAGGAGACTCGGAGCATTTCACCGTCTTGCAGGGATTGCATCAGGGATCTACTCTTAGCCCCTTTTTGTTTGCTATGGTGATGGACGTGTTGACGCGGCGTATTCAAGGGGAGGTGCCGTGGTGTATGCTTTTTGCAGACGATATAGTTCTGATTGATGAGACTCGAGGGGGTGTGAATGATAAATTAGAGGTGTGGAGACAAACTCTTGAGTCTAAAGGGTTCAGGTTGAGCAGAGGCAAGACAGAGTATTTGGAATGCAAGTTTAATGACGTTAGGCTGGAGGACGAGGTGGTCGTGAAGCTGGAATCACAGGTGGTATGTAAAAGGGATAGTTTCAAGTATCTCGGGTCTGTGATTCAGGGGAACGGTGACATTGACGAGGATGTCTCGCACCGTATTGGGGTGGGATGGATGAAGTGGAAGCTAGCGTCGGGGGTGTTGTGTGATAAGAAGGTGCCGCCCAAGCTTAAAGGCAAATTTTACAGGGTGGTAGTCCGTCCGGCCATATTGTATGGAGCGGAGTGTTGGCCAGTTAAGACTTCCCACATCCAAAAAATGAAGGTGGCAGAGATGCGGATGTTGCGCTGGATGTGTGGGCTGACTAGGGGGGATAGAGTTCGGAATGAGACTATCAGGGAGAAGGTTGGTGTGACTCCAGTGGAGTGGAAGATGCGGGAAGTCCGATTGCGCTGGTTCGGACATGTGAAGAGGAGGGGCATGGATGCCCCAGTTCGTAGGTGTGAGAGACTAGCGTTGGATGGTTTTAGGCGGGGTAGGGGTAGGCCGAAGAAGTATTGGGGTGAGGTGATTAGGCGGGATATGGAGCAGTTACAGCTCACCGAGGACATGACCCTAGATAGGAAGGTCTGGAGGACGCGAATTAGGGCAGAAGACTAGGGCCAGTTTGGGTCGCTAGTGTAGGGTTTTACTTGTTGGGGGTAGTATTCTTGTTATGATTCCGTGCTCCTTGTTTTAGTAAGAGGCTGGGTGCTTTCCTCTGTTTCTCTCTATTTATGGCTGCCGTATTTATGTTATTTATGTTATGTAGTCTTGTAACCTTGTTCGGTGCTTTAATATGTATTTGCCTGGTATCTTGTGTCTTGATCCGGGGGTCTATCGGAAACAGCCTTTCTACTTCTTTAGAGGTAGAGGTATGGACTGCGTACATCTTACCCCCCCCAGACCCCACCAGGTGGGAATACACTGGGTTTGTTGTTGTTGTTGTTGTTGCAATAGTCATTACATTCATCCTATAAAGGCCTTCGGTCAAATAGCCTTTTCCTACATACATTTCTCCTTTACTAATTACAATTTTTCCAGAAACGGTTACACATTTGAATCCGTTCTTATCTAGGAGTGAAACAGAAATTAAGTTCCTACGTAACTCCGGAACATATAACACATTGTTCAGTGTCAAGACCTTGTCGGAAGTCATCTTTAAGCAAATTTTTCCTGTTCCCTCCACCTTAGAAGTAGCGGAGTTATCCATGTAGATCATTTCTACTGCTTGAGCTGGAGTAAATAACGAAAACAACTCCTTGTTGGCACATACATGGCGGGTGGCACCAGAATCCATCCACCATTCATAAGGATTCCCCGTCAAGTTGCATTCTGAGAACATAGCACATAAATCATCTCATTCTTTGTTGGATTCAATCATATTTGCTTGATCCTTCTTCTTGCCTTTCTTTGGGGAACGACAATCTGTGGACTTGTGGCCAATATTGCCATAGTTGAAGCATTTTCCCTTGAACTTTTTCTTGGGTTGAATGCTTCTTTGTTAAGCTTTCTTTCATTTCTTGAAATTATTTTGGTCATCTTCTACAATATGTGCTCATTAATTGTAGAATTCCACTTTGACCTTCTTTTGACAACATTATTATCCTCTTCAATACGAAGTCGGACAATAAGATCTTCAACAGTAATCTCCTTGCGTTTATGCTTTAAGTAGTTTTTGAAGTGTTTCCACAAAGGTGGTAGCTTCTCAACTATCGTTGCTACTTGGAAAGTATCATTCACAATTAAACCTACAAAACAGTTTATGTGAGTATTAAGAACATTTTTAATTTGTTCAACTAAGGTATTTTCAAAGATATACCTTCGGCTAGGAGATCAAGTATGATGACTTGCAACTCCTGTACTTGAGAGATAATAGATTTGCTATCTATCATTTTGAAGTCCAGGAACCGTGCAACAAGAAATTTCTTAATTCCCGCATCCTCCGTCTTATGTTTTCATTAAAGTGCCCCCCACAGTTACTTTGATGTCTTGGTTCCACTAAAAACATTGTAGAAGTCGTCTTGGAGACCACTCAGAATATAATTCCTGCAAAGAAAGTCCGAATGTTTCCAAACTTCTACAATAACGAAGCCGTCTTTATTCGAGGTTCCCTCGGGTACCTCAGGAGCATCTTCGCTAGTGAACCGTTGCAGACATAAAGTGGTGAGGTAAAAGAACATCTTTTTCTACCACCGCTTGAAGTCAATGTCCAAAAATTTTTTGGGCTTCTCCGCCGGTGCCATTGTTGGCAGAGCATTTGTACAACTTGATGTGGCAATATTAGTTGCCCCCACAGACGTTGTCACATCCATAATTTGACTTTCAGTTGTCATTTTTTCTGTCACCACAAGACAAAAAATACTTAGTATTTTCAGAATACTACTTATAAAAATTAAGCAACTTTAAATTTTTTTCTTCTTCTTCTTGTTTCTAGTTAACAATGAAGTTTTTATGACTTCCTATTCTCAACCGAATGACGTTTAATTTGTGAAGAAGTTTTTATGACTTCAAATCACTAGTTAAGTTCAGGCGAAGAAGAAAGTTAAAACTTTAATCTTCAAAAGCAATCAATACAGATTCTGTAATAGTAAATTATTTTCTTAAGATTGTTATATTCCTTCTACAGGTACGCAAAATCTGTATAGTAGAAACAACACCAACTTCAACTATAGTTCAAGTATAAACAAGAACACAATGAAGTATATCAAATACCCTCAACAAAAGATCAAAATGACCTTTCTAAGAGTTGTATTTTATTTTGCAAAAATTAATATGAAACAGAAAATAGCCAAGTCATCTGAATTCACGGATTTTCCTTAAGGAAATAATCGCCCTCATTGTACCCGAGGTTGTGGAATTTTTTATCCCAGGATAAAATGGCTAACAGACTAACAGTAGTGGTACCTCAAATGGTTGGAATATCTTCAAACTCACAAAATGTTTTGAGTGATCACACAGAATATTTTTGAGACAAAAAGAGAGGTTTTAATCTAAAATTTTTGTACTAAACCTGTGGAAGAAACCAGGTTTATATAGCCACAACATGCCTCTTCTGAAAAGAGGCAATGGTTCACTCCAAAGGTTACACCTTTCCTATAAGTTCATGTCTGTTTATCAAAGATTTCATCTTTTCCTGAACAGTCATCTCATTTCATGAATCAGTGTGTCACTTCATTGAAGTATTACATCCTTCTGAAGCATCATTTCGAACTATTCAAAACCTTCTGTAGCCTCAGTTCAGAACAATGTATTATTTCTGAAGCATTAGTTCAAATATAATGCATCAGTTCACTTGTAACAGTGCAACTGTTACTGCATGTATATATAAATAGAGGTCCGAAACTGCAAAAAAAATTTTACTGCATTTTTCCTTGACATTCTTTGGAATTAAAATAAAGTTTGTCCAAAATGATAGATCTCATCGATCGATCATTTGCCAAATCTAAATCCAAATCCAAATCCGAAGCCGAGCCGAGCGAGCGACGACGACGACGACAATGCCAGACATCTATTATTTTTTGCCTCACTTTCCATGTGGAGTAAGTGTTCTTGATTATAAACACTTTCAAGTTCTCTTCTACAACCCATGTGGGAGAAAGAGTAAACTTTCTAATTTTGGAGTACACTTTCCATTTTAGTGTCTTCTTCCCTCCACCATTTTATTGTCCAATTTTCTATTCACACTTTTTTCATATACTATGAACCCAACAATTCCCCACATGAATGGGGAATGACTATTTTCATAAATTTTTTACGGAAAAGTATGTAATCATCAAGTAAAGACTGATTGCATCTGGATAAGTGGGTTTTCCTTTGAATTTTCCGTAGTGAACATGCATCGGATGCACTCGGTCAAATAGTAGATTTGATATTTTTGAACCGTCGAGCTTTAATGTACGCATAGACAATACATGTCACACAACTCTCCTTTTAACATTTATGGTTCTCATGGTTTTGTTCTTTTCAGCCATGAACACGCCCCTGTTTCATGAGAGCTTAGAGAATAGGCCTTTACTAATATTCTCTTTGAAACGGCTTCCACTTCACCCTCGCACAGGTGATTTATAAACTTTCAATCCTGTAGACTAAACTATTTGGTCAAATCTGCCAAATTTAGATAATTATTAAAAGACTTTTCACCTTAAGTATTATCCTAGTTTACTATACATTGTCTACATCATGAGAATGGGTTGGGTATTGACAATGTTGAACCTGTCAGACACAACTTTGTTTGATCTCCTTGAACCTAGCTCTTGGGATCTCCAGTCTGCTAGGTAGAGTTACTGCCATGCTGCCTCATCCTAGGCCTTAAACCCATTTCCTTCGATGTTCTTTTCACTCCTTCTCTAGATAGGCCTTTTGTAAGTGGATCCGACACGTTATCCTTTGACTTTACATAGTCAATAGTGAAAATTCCACTAGAGAAAAATTTCCTAACGGTATTATGTCTTCGTCGTATGTGACGAGATTTACCGTTGTACGTCATGCTCCCTGCCCTACCTATTGTCGTTTGGCTATCACAGTGTATACATACTGGTGCCACTGGCTTGGGCCAATACAAAATATCCTCCAAGAAATTCCCAAGCCATTATGATTCTTCACCGGCTTTATCTAATGTGATAAATTCAGATTTCATTGTAGAGCGAGAGATACAAGTCTGTTTGGATGATTTCCAAGAAACTGCTCCTCCACCGACAGTAAATACATATCCACTTATGGATTTTACTTCATTCGATCCGGTGATTTAATTTGCATCATTATATCCTTCAAGTACCGCAAGATATTTATTATAATGCAAAGCATAGTTTTGAGTGTATTTAAGATACCCAAAAACTCTTTTCATTTCCATCTAATGAGTTTTTTTGGGATTACTCGTGTACCGACTCAATTTACTAATTGCACATACTATTTCTGGTCGTGTACAGTTCATTATATATATTAAATATCCCAATACTCTTGCGCACTCCAATTGTGAGTCACTTTTACCTTCATTCTTTCGAAGTGCAAAGTTCATATCCAATGGAGTCTTGGCAATACCGAATTCCATATCCCTGAACTTGTCAAGTACTTTTTCGATATAATCAGACTGTGACAATGCTAACCCTTGTGGAGTTCGGTGGATTCTTATACCTAAGATCACATCTGCAACTCCAAGGTCTTTCATATCAAACTTGCTCTCGAGCTTTCGTTTGGTTGCATTTATGTCACAAATATCTTTGCTGATTATCAATGTATATCCACATATAAACAAATAATGACTTGGTGATTTGGTGTGTCTTTAATATATACACATTTGTCACATTCATTTATCTTGAATTCATTTGCCAACATGGTTTGGTCAAACTTTGCATTCCATTGCTTAGGTGCTTATTTTAGTCCATAAAGTGACTTAACAAGTTTACACATCTTATTTTATTTTCCTGGAACCACAAAATCTTCAGGTTGTTCCATGTATATTTCTTCCTCCAAATCTCCATTTAGGAATGCGGTCTTCACATCTATTTGATAGATTTGATGATCATATACCGCCGCTAAGGCAATTAACATTCGAATCGAGGTTATCCTTGTTACTGGCGAGTATGTATCAAAGTAAGCAAGGCCTTCCTTCTGTTTGAAGCCTTTTACTATAAGTCTTGCCTTGTATTTGTCAATAGTACCATCCGCCTTCATTTTTCTTTTGAAGATCTATTTAGAACCTAATGGTTTATTTTCGGCAGGAAGGTCAACCAATTCCCATGTATGGTTGCTTAACGTTGAATCTATCTCACTATTGACTGCCTTTTTCCAAAAGAATAAGTCTGACGACCACATCGCTTCTTTAAATGTTTAAGGCTTATTTTCTAAGAGAAATATTACAAAATCTGATCCAAACGAAGTTGCCATTCTTTGACATGTACTACGTCTTGGATTTTCTTCATTATGTACATTCTCACTTGGTTCATCTCGAGGTCGTTTAGATCCTCTATTAGACCGTTCATGTCTAATTTTATTTGGGTAAATGTTTTCAAAGAATTCAGCATTGTCTGATTCAATTACCGTATTTTCATTAATATCCAGATGTTTAGAGTTATGAACCAAAAATTGACATGCTTTACTACTTTTAGCATATCCTATCAACACACAGTCCACCGTTTTAGGTCCTATCTTAACCCTTTTAGGTATAAGAACTTGAACCTTCACTAGATACCCCCACACTTTGAAATATTTCAAGTTGGGTTTCCTTCCTTTCCATTTTTCGTAAGAAATTGATTGTGTATTACTATGGGGAACTCTGTTGAGTATACGATTGGTCGTAAGGATAGCCTCCCTCCATAAGTTTTGTGGTAAACCGGAACTTATAAGTAAGGGATTCATGATTTCCATCAAAGTTCGGTTTTTCCTTTCCGTAATTCCATTAGATTGAGGTGAATATGGGGCCGTAGTTTGATGGATTATTCCATTATCTACACATATTTGTACAAAGAGAGATTCATATTCTCCGCCCCTATCACTTCTTATCATTTTGATCTTTTTGTCTAACTGATTTTCAACTTCAGTTTTATATTGCATAAACGCATCTATTGTTTCATCCTTACTATTTAGCAAGTAGACATAATAATACTAATGCAATCATCAATAAAAATTATGAAATACTTTTTCCCACCACGTGATGGTGTTGACTTCATATCACAAATGTCAGTGTGTATTAAGTTTAAGGGATTGGAATTTCTTTCAACGGAACTTATAAGGATGTTTTGCATACTTCGATTCCACACACGTTTGACACTTTGATTTATTGCACTCAAAGTTTGGCAAAACTTCTAAGTTAATCAGTTTTTGTAACGTTTTGTAATTAACATGGTCTAAATGTTCATGCCATAAATCATAAGACTCAATCAAATAAGAAGAATTCGAACTTTTATTTATTTCAACAATCATTACATTCATCTTATAAAGTCCTTTGGTCAAATAACCTATTCCTACATACATTTCTCCTTTGCTAATTACAATTTTTCCAGAAACGGTTACACATTTGAATCTGTTCTTATCTAGGAGTGAAATAGAAATTAAGTTCCTACGTAACTCCGGAATATATAACACATTATTCAGTGTCAAGACTTTGCCGGAAGTCATCTTTAAGCAAATTTTTTCTGTTCCCTCCACCTTAGAAGTAGCGGAGTTAGCCATGTAGATCATTTCTTCTGCTTGAGCTGGAGTAAATAATGAAAACAACTCCTTATTGTCACATACATGGCGGGTGGCACCAGAATCCATCCACCATTCGTGAGGATTCCCTGTCAAGTTGCATTCTGAGAACATAGCACACAGATCATCGCATTCTTTTTTGGATTCAATAATATTTGCCCGATCCTTCTTATTGCCTTTCTTTGGGGCACGATAATCTGTGGACTTGTGTCCAATCTTGCCACAGTTGAAGCATTTTTCCTTGAACTTTTTCTTGGGTTGATTGCTTCCCTGTTCAGCTTTCTTCCTTTTCTTGGAATTGTTTTGGTCATCTTCTACAATATGTGCTCCATTAATTGTGCAATTCCCCTTTGACCTTCTTTCGGCAGCTTTATTATCCTTTTCAATGCGAAGTCGGACAATAGGATCTTCAACAGTTATCTCCTTGCATTTATGCTTTAAGTAGTTTTTGAAGTGTTTCCACAAAGGTGGTAGCTTCTAAACTATCGCTGCTACTTGGAAAGAATCATTCATAATTAAACCTACAAAATAGTTTATGTGAGTATTAAGAATATTTTTAATTTGTTCAACTAAGGTATTTTTCAAAGATATATATTCTACTAGGAGATCATGTATGATGACTTGCAACTCCTGTACTTGAGAGACAACAGATTTGCTATCTATCATTTTGAAGTCCAGGAACCGTGCAACAAGGAATTTCTTAATTCCCGCATCCTCCATATTATATTTTCATTCAAGTGCCCCCTACAGTTCCTTTGATGTCTTGGTTCCACTAAAAACATTGTAGAGGTCATCTTGGAGACCACTCAAAATATAATTCCTTCAAAGAAAGTCCGAATGTTTCCAAGCTTCTACAATAACGAAGCGATCTTTGTACGAGGTTCCCTCGGGTACCTCATGAGCGTCTTCGCTAGTGAACCATTGTAGACATAAAGTAGTGAGGTGAAAGAACATCTTTTGCTGCCACCACTTGAAGTCAATTCCCAAAAAAATTTTGGGCTTCTTCGCCGGTGCCATTGTTGGCAGAGCATTTGTGCGACTTGATGTGGCAATATTAGTTGTCCCCACACACTTTGTCGCATCCATCATTTGACTTTCAGTTGTCATTTTTTCTATCACCACAAGACAAAAAATACTTAGTATTTTCAGAATACTACTTATAAAAATTAAGCAACTTTAATTTTTTTTTCTTCTTGTTTCTAGTTAACAATGAAGTTTTTATGACTTCCAATTGTCAACCGAATGATCTTTAACTTATGACAAAAATTTTATGAATTCAAATCACTAGTTAAGTTCAGGCGGAGTAGAAAGTTAAAACTTTCATCTCCAAAAACAAGCAATACAGATTCTGTAATAGTAAATTATTTCCTTAAGATTGTTATATTCCTTCTACGGGTACGCAAAATCTGTATAGTAGAAACAACACCAACTTCAACTTGAGTTCAAGTATAAACAATAACACAATGAAGTATATCAAATACCCTCAACACAAGATCAAAAGGACCTTTCCAAGAGGTGTATTTTATTTTGCAGAAATTAAGATGAAATAGAAAATAGCCAAGTCGTCTGAATTCACGGATTTTCCTTAAGAAAATAATCCCCCTCACTGTACCCGAGGTTGTGAATTTTTTTCTCCCAGGATAAAATGGATAACAGACCAACAAAAGCGGTACCTCAAATGGTTGAAATATTTTCGAACTCACAGAACGTTTTGAGTGATCACACAGAATATTTTTAAGACAAGAAGAGAGTTTTTAATCTAAAAATTCATACTAAACCTGTGGAAGAAACCAGGTTTATATAGCCACAACATGCCTCTTCTGAAAAGAGGCAATGGTTCACTCCAAAGGTTCCACCTTTGCTGTAAGTTCATGTTTGTTCATCAAAGATTTCATCTTTTCCTGAATAGTTATCTCATTTCATGAATCAGTGTGTCACTTCATTGAAGAATTACATCCTTCTGAAGCATCATTTCGAACTACTGCAACCTTCTGTAGCCTCAGTTCAGAACAATGTATCATTTCTGAAGCACTAGTTCAAAAACAATGCATCAGTTCACTTGAAACAGTGCAACTGTTACTGCATGTATATATAAATGGAGGTCCGAAACTGCAAAAAAAATTTTACTGCATTTTTCCTTGGAATTCTTTGGAATTCAAATAAAGTTTGTCCAAAAATATAGATCTCATTGATCGATCATTTGTCAAATCCGAAGCCAAAACCGAAGCCAATGTCGAGCGAGCGACGACGAAGACGGCGCGAGGCATCTATTATTTCTTGTCTCACTTGCCATGTGGATTAAGTGTTCTTGAGTATAAACTCTTTCAAGTTCTCTTCTTCCACCAATGTGGGAGAAAGAGTAAACTTTCTAATTTGGGAGTACACTTTGCATTTTAGTGTCTCCTTCCCCTCCACCATTTTATTCTCTTCCATTCACACTTCTTTCATATACTATGAACCCAACAATACTCACCTATGGTTGAGTCGTAACCCAAACCAAATCGAGAATTTTCTTTGATCCGAGGAAATTCTAGAGCAGGAAGTACTATTGATTCTCTTATGGAGGGGTTCCACAACAAAAGTATGGCACGGTCATAAACATTATTGACCTGGATAAGAGCTAAGACATAGTAACAACAATGGATTGACCAATTCGTTGGTTTAGGGTATGAAGGGCAATCAAGTTTATGTTTTTGTACATCCTTGACTAGTTGAACGGGCGATAAAGGATAGCAATAGATGGAAAATGTACCATACTTAGGACACCTTTGGTAGATAAGAAGCTTTTGGGAATCTTGGTCATTCTTGGCACAATTGAAATGCTTCGCCGTAACGTAAGGATCGGAGATCACTGTTTTCCATTTTGAAACACATTTGAATCGTAGAAGAGACCGCACAGGTAACCTGCAGAGGATGTTGACAAGTATTTCCTCTGGAAAGTGATCCTTGGCCTAGATAGAACGTATAGGACAAGAAAGAATGGTCAATGTAATTGTATTTGATTTCTTCAATATATATAGTGACAAAGTTAGAAATTTGTCCAAGTATGTTTAAAATTTAATACATATATATCAACATCGATATACCTAGTAAAGTATACACAGTCCATACCACTACATGAAGTAGAGAGGCTGTTCAGCTCAGGAATATAAGAGTATAAAAATTAGAAAAAAAAAATACAAAATGAGATAACACGCCAATAGATAAATAAAAGAAATTAGACACCCACAGAGTAATACTATACACAATCTATTCGAAAATCACAAACACCACGAATAAGAAACTACAAAACACCAAGGGCGGAGCCAGCCCAGTAGGAGGTTCATCCTAACCCCTTTCTGACAGAAAATATACTATTTACATAATTTGTTCAACTGCATGTGAGTACTACTACATTCATGCCTATATACTAGTATTTACTAACAAAGTAAAAGAATTGAATATGAGAGTACTGAAATAACTTAGCCATAATACCTAATGGTGTCTTAATTCATAGCCTAGGAAAATACCAAGCAACAACAAATAAAAGGGATAATACCCACGAAAATACCTAAAGTTTAACCAAATTTTCAGTGGAGCAAATTAAACTTTGCATGGGTCTATTACCCCCATATACTTTTTTAATTGAAATTAATCCCCCCCCACCACCACCACCAGACTTTTTTAAAGTGAAATTAATCCCTCCCTCAAAATGTATACCCAATTTTTTTCGTGGAAAGTGTAGTACACGCGCCGTTTCTTCTCCATTTTATCACTTTTCAATATTTTTTTACAATTACAACCATATTAAATATTCCAAATGATTCCATTGAATTTATGAAGAAAGTTTTTTCAAATAATTGAATGGAATCTTTTATTAATTTTCCATTGAAACTCGGAAGATTCAATTAGCGAGTTCCATTAATGGAAGATTCAGTGAAACTCGCTAGTTGAAAACTCAATGGAAGATTCAATTTCCATTAATGGAACTCGGAAGATTCAAAAAATCCATTAATGGAACTCGAAAGATTCGAAAAATTTAATTTCATGATTCAATTTCCATTAATGGAACTCGGAAGATTCGAAAAATTCATTAATGAAACTCGGAAGATTCAAAAAATTTAATTTCATGTATTAAGCTATTCAATCTTCCATTAATGGAACTCGGAAGATTCAATTTCCATGAAGCTATTCAATCTTCCGTTAATGGAACTCGGAAGATTCAATTTCCATTAATGGAACTCAAAATTAAATTAGTGAGTTTTCGAGTTTGAATCTTTCGAATCATTCATTGAGTTTCAATTAGCGAGTTCCATTAAATTATAACCATTAAGGAATTTTGCGAGTTCCATACATGAAATTTAATTCGGAATCTTTCCATTAATTATAACCATTAATCTTTTCGAATTATAATTTCGAGTTCGAATCCATTTATAATTCCGAGTTCAAATTATAAATGGAACTCGAAAGATTCAGAAAAATCTTTCCATTAATTATAACCATTAATCTTTCCATTAATTCGGAAACATTCCGAGTTTCATACATGAAATTTTTTTTCATGATTTTTCGAGTTCCATTAAGAAGAAAGAAGAATAAAAAAATAAATAAAAATATAAAACTTTAAATAATTATAAAATTAAGGGGCTATTTGGCAAAAAAAAAAAAGAGTTTTAAAACATTTTTAACACTGTTCACACGCTCAATGCGCGTGAATCACACGCAGTGTGCCAAGTGACAGATATATGCCATAAAAATATGAACAAAAAAGTCTGGGGGGTAATAGGACCCCCACAAAGTTCAGTATGCTCAACTAGTAATCCGATTAAACTTCAGATATTTTCGTGGGTATTATCCCTAAATAAAAAAAAATCAGAATTTACCCGATCATCAATGTTTGTCTTATGTCTCTTTGGAGAACAGCTACTATTTGCTAATTTTCCATTAATCTTCCTTTTTGGGGTCATCGCAAATCAAGAATTCCTTTTTTCACCAATTAGAGAGTGTAAAAATACAAGAAGTAAACATATATTTGTGATTTATAGGCCTGTTCAGGTCGGATTCTCAACAGATAAATTATACAAAATCACAAACTTAGGAGAATTTATTACCCAAAATTTCTTATTTTTAAAACAATTACTTAAAATTCCAGATTTTATATTTTACTTTTGATATATATGAATAAAATCCCACCCTACGAAATATTTCAACTCCTAAAATCTCTCCCAAATTATCATCAATTGGTACAACTTTCATCTCCTTTACTGCAACTTCACCAATTTCATTGTCTTTTTTTTTTAATATTTTTATTAACTTTTCTTTTATCAATTTTGAAAAAAAAATTCAACTTTTTAAGTCAGTACCCATTAAGAAAAAGAGGCGAAATTGAATAATGTGATAGTGACATATACTTTGTGATACTGATTCATATTTTTAATTTATTTATACATGTTTGATGCATTTAACATATATTTGATAAATGTAAATTATTTATTTTGGTGTGAGATTATATTTTCAATGGTTAGTGAGTAATTTTACGAAATGTATCATTGTGATACATCTGGAACCAGATGTATCATTGTGATACATCTGGAACCAGATGTATCATTTCCACGATTTGCGCCTAATTTTACTCCCCGTAATAATTAAAAATTAATTACTTCCTTATTTAACTAAACACTAAATTACAAATGTATCACAGTGCATATGACATATACTGGTGATACATATGACACAATGCATATGACATATTAAGTCAATACTGATGATACATATCATATATACTTTGGGGTAGTGATTCATATTTTTAATTTATTTATAAATGTTTGATACATTTAACATATGTTTGACACATGTAAATTATTTATTTTGGCGTGGGATTGAATTTTTAATGGTTAGTGAGTAATTTACGAAATGTATCATTGTGATACATCTGGAACCAGATGTATCATTTCAACGATTTATGCCTAATTTTACTCCTCGTAATAATTAAAAATTAGTTACTTCCTTATTTAACTAACCACTAAATTACAAATGTATCACAATGCATATACATCAAGGCTAAAAATATATATCATAAATTTAAAAATATGGGATATGATGTAATTTAACAAATTATTGGGATAAAATGTTATAACCCTTAAACATTTCGAAATTTATGTAACTTACCCTAATTTAATTCTCAATTTGATTTGGTCCACTTGCTAGAGGTGTTTTCACAGGGTGAATCTAAAAAATAGACCTAAATTGAGGTGACATTCAAATTTTAGCCCCAAATAAAAAGGTTTCCTTAAAATAGTCTTTACCTATTAACTAATATTTTTTTGGATGAAATTGCCCCTCATCAATGGAGTAAATTACATAAATGATCCTCATAATCGATAACAACTCCATATTTATATCTTTCCTTTTATTTTTTTCTCTTTTTAATTTTACTTTGATTTTTATTTTTTTATTTTTTTTTTCTCAAACCTTACTTTTTTTCTTTTTTCCTCTCAACTTCCTTTTTTTCTTTTTTCTTTTATATTATTTTGATTTTTTATTTTTTATTTCCTCTCTTTTTTTGTTCTTTTTAGTTTTTCTCAACCCTTATTTTTTTACACCTCTCAACGTCTACTTTTATTAAAAAAAATAATATATTTTTATTTTTTCTTTTCTTTTTTTCTTTTTAAAATTTTCTCGACCTTTATTTTTATTTAATATTTTTTTTATTTTTATCAACCTTTATTTTTTTCCTATTCTCTCTCAATTTCTACATCTTCTTTGATTTTTAATATTTTTCTTCATTTTCTTCTTTTTCCGCAATTTTTATAATTTTTGTTCTTTTCTTTGATTTCTTCCATTCAAGTTGCATCTCATGAGTAAGAGTTGACACTATCATATTTAAATCCAAAACTTATGACTTTCGAACAACAAGCTACGCTTCATGGGCAAGAGTTGACACTACTACATCATGTTTTCATTTATGAGATGTTCTACAACTATTGCCTTATAAGCAAGACTTAGCTCAAGGACTTTCAAACAACAAATTATGCCCCAAGGGTAAGAGTTAACTTTACCACGTTATGTTTTCATTTATGAGATGTTCTACAACTCTTACCTTAGAGGCAAGAATTAGCTCAAACACTTTCAAACTACAAATTATGCCCCACGGGCAAGAGTTGACACTACCACGTTATGTCTTCATTTATGAGATGTTCTACAACTCTTGTCTTAGAGGCAAGACTTAACTCAAGGACTTTCAAACAACAAATTATGCCCCACGAGCAAGAGTTGACACTACCACGTTGTGTCTTCATTTATGGGATGTTCTATAACTCTTGCCTTAGAGACAAGACTTAGCTCAAAGACTTTCAAACTACAAATTATGCACCACAGGCAAGAGTTGACACTACCACGTTATGTCTTCATTTATGAGATGTTCTACAATTCTTGCCTTAGAGGCAGGACTTAGCTCAAGGACTTTCACGTTATGTCTTCATTTATGAGATGTTTTACAACTCTTGCCTTAGAGGCAAGACTTAGCTCAAGCACTTTCAAACAATAAATTATGCCCCACGGGCAAGAGTTGACACTAACACATTATGTCTTCATTTATGGGATGTTCTACAACTCTTGCCTTAGAGGCAAGACTTATCTCAAAGACTTTCAAACTACAAATTATGCCCCACGAGCAAGAGTTGACACTAACATGTTATGTCTTCATTTATGGGATATTCTATAACTCTTGCCTTAGAGGCAAGACTTAGCTCAAGGACTTTCAAATAATAAATTATGCCCCACGGGAAAGAGTTGACACTATCACGTTATGTCTTTATTTATGGGATGTTCTACAACTCTTGCCTTAGAGGTAAGACTTAGCTCAAGAACTTTCAAATAATAAATTATGCCCCACAGACAAGAGTTGACACTACCACATTATATTTTTATTTATGAGATATTCTACAAATCTCGCCTTAGAGACACGAGTTATCTCAAGAATTTTCAAAGAACTTTGGAACAACAATTCATGCCCGTAAATTTGCTTTGATGTCAAAAAAGAAGATCTCTTTGCGGATTATCTAAATTTTTATTTATTAGCAAAATATAATAGAAGTTGAGAAAAAAAAAACGATCAAACAAAATAGAGAAATAAAAAAAAAGATTGAGAAAAAAAAGGAAAGAAAAAAATAAAGATCAAGAAAAAAGCGAAGAATTAAAAAAATTGAGAAAAATAAAAATGAGAGGAAAAATAAAAATAAAGTTTGAGAAAAATGAGGGGAAAAAAGAGAACTGAAAAAAGAAAAAAGTGACCAAACAAAATAGAGAAATAAAAAAAAAGATTGAGAAAAAAAGGTAAGAAAAAAATAAAGATTGAGAAAAAAGCGAAGAATTAAAAAAATTGAGAAAATAAAAAATGAGATGAAAAAATAAAAATAAATTTTGAGAAAAATGAGGGGAAAAAAGAGAACTTATAAAAACAAAAAAAAATAAAAGAAAAATAGAGGTTAAAGACAAATGAATTTAAAAAAAAAAAAAAAGAAAAAGAAATAGATAATGCTTGAGAAAAAAAAAAGAAAAAAGGGAAAAAAAATAAAGGTTGAGACAAATGAATTAAAACATGAAAATAAATTAAAGAAAAAAATAAAAAGTGAAAAATAATAAAACATAGAATAAAAAAGTGAAAATAATAAAAAATAAAATAATAAAATTAAAGGAAAAAATAAAAAGTTGAAAATAATAAAAAGTAAAATTTGAGAGACAAATGAGTATAGAAAGTTTAAAAATATATTTGAGGTGTACATGGGCAAAATGGTACTTGTACTATATTTAAAAAGTAAGGAAGGTTATTCTTCAAAGACATTTCTTATTGGGGTCAAATATCTAAAGTCATCCCTATTTAAATCTATGACATGCAATTTCCTGATTTTCACATGTGTTAAGTCAAGGCCAAGCCAACATTAAGTTTATATTTCTAATTATTTTTTATTTTTATAAAATATATAATGCTACAAATATGCTGAAATTGTCGGAAGTTGTCCTGAATTTATTACTTTACATGAATTTTATCATAATTATCTTTTACTTCAAAGATAATTTTTTGATAAAAAAAAAGTTTTAAGTTTTGGACTTATATAGATAGAAGATTTTTTTACTTCTCATATACAAAATAATAACATTCACTTATTTAGAGAGTATTGTTGACTTTGAAGCTGAAAGGGCAACCTTTTTAATCAAAAATTCCAAAGGGATAACTAAAAACTGAAAGAAACCAAAAGGGTAAAGGCGCGCCCACGCCTTATGCATCCATTAATTGGATGTCGTTGCTATTTATTTTTTCATATAATAAGGCTGGAAGGCTACACACCCTAGTAGAAAAATCTGACATAAGGCGTGCCACCCCACACCTAGTAAAATGGAACTTTTCATCATTAAATAACGATGAATTTATTTGGAGTCTGCATATCTATAGCAAAGAACTCAATCTCTACCAATAATAATGACGTATATTGTTTATAAAATATACTATTAGGTTACAAAGATATTTTATCTAAATCAAGTTTTACACCTTTAGAGCATTGTAGTCACCATTTAAGTCCTCTATTGTATGTAGTCTTAACTGTTTCAATCTTACACTTAGTCCTAGTATCTTTCTGAATATTATTTTATTATTTTTGAGAGTTTTTTCTAACACATAACTCATAAAATTCAATTTTATCACATGTATTTAGCAACATATCATGAAAGAATATCAACAGCAGTGGTGGCGCAGCGGAAAGGGGTTGCCCCAACCTACCTAGAGGTCGAGGGTTCGACCCTGGGTATGGACAAACACTCTGTTGGGAGCTCTCCCCCCAAATGGAATCCGACGCGGGGGGATCCGGATATAGTCGGACTCCTAAAAAGCGGGTACCGAACACCGGGTGGTTTAAACAAAAAAAAAAAACATATCATGAAAGAACTACAAGAAAATTATCCTTGTTCAATGTTGTCTCACTTTCATCACGATCGTCGAGTGCCAATCCTGATGCAAGAGAAGCCTCACCACATCAATTGAAGCTATCAACTGAATCCTATATTCACGCTTATTTTTTGTCATCCATCTTGAAAAATTCAGCCTGAATATAATGTTCTTCTCGCATTAGGTCTTCACAGTTTCTTTTACACTGATTATGAACGTTATTTGGTGGACCTAACATGTGTATAAAAGCTATTCTATAAATTGGTAATTTTGTTATTAAGATACTAAAGGGGCAAAGGCGGACCTATAGGAATAGGTGGGGGTGCACGTGCACCCGTTAACATCGAAAAAAATTATGTGTATGTATGTATGTATATATATCTTGAGAAATTGGGATATATTTAATAGTGCACCCAAAGAATAATGTTAGTGCACCTTGGTGCGCTGGTTGAAGCTAACACTTTCATCCACGCGACCTGGGATCGATCCTGGGTCTCACAACATTTTTTGCCTTTTAGATTTAAGGGCTATTATAAATTTATAACATCAAAATTGTTGGTTTGGGATTCGAACCCGTGATACAAGAATCAACCCACAAACACGAAAACAAGACAAAAACAACGATAGAAACTAAGAACAACAAGACAACAACATGGCAGCAAGCACAACACACCAAAACCGAGAGTACAAAGGGAAGAAACAAACACAATAAAAGGCAAGAAAGTAAAGGGATAAATTGTTTGACATAGAATTATACAAACACTAAGAATCTAAGGGTGTTTCAAACCCAAAGACACCTAAGAATTCATACAACCAACACCAAACTCTCACGGAGACACTAGAGGGACTTCAATCCCCTCAAGCACCAACATTTCTAAGCCAACATACAACACAAGTAAATCCACACTTGAATTTGTAATCTAGTTACGGTTTTCACTCTCAAAAGAGAGAAGTGTCTCTCAAGAGTTTCTTATAAATTCTTCATCATTCATAAACTAAGGATGAAAGACCTAATAAGGTACTATATATAGTCTTATTACATAATGAAAGACAAAATGACCACAATACCCTTAATGAACAAGAGGCGACCATGGAGTGTTTGGGACCAACATGTGTAATGAATAAAACGCCCTTAATGAGTCCCGACACTCCAAAAGGCGCCTTATTCAAGTTCCGATTCGTGGGTTCAAACTTGTGGCCTCGGATATGCATCAAAGGCAAGCCCCCATGCAATCTTCCATACGGGTTTGCCTTATAGTGTGCTCCCAACGGGTCCTCTATGGATGCTGGTGTCCTTGAGGTGACCAAGGCTTGAGTCTTTAAGTGTTGGTCTCCAACGATGTCACCAAAAGCTAAGATGACCGTTTGGCTCATATCATCCTTTCTTTCTTGAGAAGGATTCGACCTCGAATCCATACCTTGCAAAAATAAAGAAAGGATAAGAGAACATAAATTCCTCATGGCATGAGGTTAGGATTAGCATAAACAATCATTTTATCATGCCAAGATTGCACATACTTGAAATATAACTAAGGATCCTTTGAATTGAATATTAAAAACTCAACGAAATATGTACAAAGGATTTGGTTATAGGAATCGCCAAGAGAGAAAGAAACTACAAAGGTCTTAATGGCATTACATGATCCAAAAGGTTGGATTAGGATCTTATGAGCCGTAAGACAATTGTTTCGTCGCCTCTTCAAGACACCACACCAAGGGTGGCTATTAAAGTGGTCCTAAAGTCCATAAAACCCATATAGCATTCTTACTCAAACAAGTGGACCAACCAACAAGTTCCCTACCTTTATATGGAACATATCCAAGACTAGCATGGATGTCATTGTAAACAAAAAAGTAGTATAGAAAGGAATCAAGTGTAAGGGCATACATGGGTGAAAACAAAGCATTTAAGCACATACACATTCTTCCTTTCAAATAAATAGACAACTTGCCATCCACAAGTTGGGATTTACTCAACTTAAGCGCACGTGTGTCAAGCAAGGATGCACATTTAGAAGCATTATCCCAAGGATTCATTGACACATTTGCCCTCGGGTTTTCAATAATGACTACACATTCCTTACCCTTAAGAGTACTTTTATCTTCCAAGAAGAGATTTCCATCTTTAGGAGGAATGTAGTCACACCATAATAGGTTGCCATATAGGCTATAGCCTTCAATACAAGTTATACCATCATTCTCACCACTAGATTCATTATGAGTGTTTATATCATCTTCAAAAAAGATATTATACCTAAAGAGAGCATGATCTATCCCGCAGGCAGATTTGGAACAAGCAAGTTCTTCACTCTCTAGAAGATTATTATCACATTTCAAAGATTTTTCAAGAACAATATTATCCCTATAAGCCAAGAAAACATTAGAATCTCTACCATAAGACAAGTACACAGGTTTACTCCTATCCCTTTGGCCAACATTCTCATTTACATGAGTTCTATGAGCAAAACTAACAATAAGGCTTTCATCACACAATATGCTCAAAGAATCATTTTCATCCTCATGATCAACTCTATCAACATCATCACTAACTTGAGATTCATAAAATACACCACACACATGCTCAAGTAGTGGACTACATTTAGGAGTAAGTTGATCATCATTCACACCGCCACTACTTGTGGGCAACTCTCATGCCGACATAGACTCACCTTGGTTTTCACAAGGGTCAACTAGTGTGTGAATACTCTCACCACTTGGCATTGGAACCTTATTCAAGTACAAGTACTAGCACTAGGTGAACTCAAATTATTCTTACGAAAAGAATCAATTTTGTCATCTATAGGATCAACTAGTGTTTGCTTACTTACAACAAGAATTTAGTCTTCATGCAACCTAGCAATGTCAAAGAGTATCACTACGGGAAGGCTCATGCAAATCCTCCGGCAAACCACCAACTACATCCACTTGGCTACTACTAGCTACATTACAACATTCTAAGTTTGTAGGAGTGTAGGAAATAGCATCGTTACCTTGTAGCTCACATGAGGTGCGACCTTCACCTTGATGTGTGTCATGGTAGCCTACTTGCTCCTTTTGACCTACCATTTGACCCAACCTTTCAATTATAGTAGACATGTCTCCTTTGATTAAGGACTTGTCTGTGTGCATCCTTTTCATGCTTCGGTTGAAAGAGTGAAGACGGGACAAGATAGCATTGGTGTCCATGATACCTAAGAAAGACAACAACAAACAAAAACAACAAAAAACAACAAGCTAGTTAGCTCAAAAGTATCCTCACAACTCTACTCTTACACCTTTCTACTTTTTCCCACACTTGGCTTTACAAGTGTTGAAAGTTGGCTTATAATTCGTAAGACATTGAGGGATGAGTTCTACTCTTGTTTTGAATGGATTTTTGTTTGAAAGACTCAAAGAAATCTTTTCGGACGTGAGCCAAAAAACTACAACAAATTAAAATAATAAAAGCACACAAAAATGCAAACACGAAGAAAACGAACAGAAAACTAATTCACAACCTAGTAGGTGATTACTAGTTTGTTAATTAGTATTAGAATCAAAAACAAGAAACCAAAGAATCAAAGAAAGAAACTTAGAATCTAAATTTGATCTTCAAATAATTTGGAAGTTTGATGATGTGACAACTTTGATGACGTCGCAGTTTGCTGACGCGGCAGTTTTGACGTTGGGGATTTTATTTTTCTTGTTGGTCAATTTTATTGTCGAAGAGTGGAAATTGGCTTTGGAGGAAAAAAAAACAAGACTTGGAGCCTTTTTTTTCAAACCCCAAAGTCCTTGACTTTCCTTGCACCTTTTTGGCAAGACAACTTTTTAAAGTCTTTATCTCTCTTTCCTCTTTTGTAAGCCTTGGAAGATGCCCCTTTCTTCTTTTTGGCAACAAGACTTTTTGAAAGCCTTTTGTCTACTTTATTCTTTGGTCTTTCATGCCAAAAATGATCTTTTGAAATCTATTTTGTCATTTAGACACAAGTTTTTAAAAATTTGTCATATATCCACTTTAATCCACATCATCAATAACTTTTCCAACTCAACAAATTCACCTACAAGTTTTGTAATAATCCATTTTAACTCAATATTTACAAATTAATAAATTGACCCACAAGTTTTTAATAATACACTTCAACCCACTCCATCATCCACCATTATATATAAAATATATTAGATTTCCAAAATTAATTTAGAAAAAATCCAAATCCAAAAACTTAAAATAGAAGCTTCCATTTCCATCCAAAAAGCTCTGATTTCGGTCACTTTTTCGGCGTTATTTTTCGGCGATCAACTCTAAATCAGTCCACAGACATCATAAGCTTGTCCATTGCATCCATTGTTACCCCATTTGTTTTCTACCTTCTCAAACACACTTTCTACCATTGTTAAAAAGCGTTAACTCACTCACATTACTCAAAACCACTTTAGAAAGTACATTACAGTAGCTCAGGCGACTCCAAGTTCATTTTTCTATTCCATAAACCCAACGATCATTGATTAGAAGTAATATTTTCAATTTTAAGGTTTTTGTACGGATATCTGCCCAGTCATTGATAACTCATTGTCAGTCATCGACTGTGCATATATCCCGACATAGACCATAAGCATAATCGACCGTCGACCAAAGCATAATTCTAGGATGTCTATTGCAGAATTTGTTCTAGTTTCTGATGATTTCATGGAAGAACGGGTGGAGACTCCCAAATGTTGGAAATGAAGATCTTTTACCAAGGTGACACTGCCAATTTTTATTCGCCACAATAGTTCATACAACGAATTGGTTGTAAGTGTAATGTAGAGCGGGGCTCTAGATTGCACGCCGAACGATGTGGTGATTAGTTATCTAATGCGTTCGAGGGAAAAGGTGAATTCTACCATCATAAATAATTATGTACGTGTGTTGATGTACATGATGGAGGTTGATGCAGATAGATTTAGGCTTATTTTAAGGATAAATGTAGTTGAGAGGTCCTTTGAAGGACCGTTAAATTCATCACCACCCTCACCTCGGCGCCCGACAGTCGACGATGATTTGAATTATTATGAAAATGATGACGATCATCCAATTAATATGGAAGATGATTCTATGCATATGGAAGACGTTTCATCGAACTCGCAAGATGCGGAAGAAGACTGTGGAACAGAATCACAACCAGGACATTCCTTCGCTGATGGAACCAATATCTATTGTGATCAAACATTCGCCGACAAGAAAGAGCTAAAAATACTACTAGACAGAGCAGCGGTGAGGTAGTCTTTTGATTATTGTATAGAGAAGAGCTACACCAAATTCTTGAAGGTAAAATATGTATCTTGTGGTTGTGGTTGACTGTTGCGGGCAAGAAAGTATGAAACCTCGAACAGATTTTGCATATACAAGTATGTCGGGTTGCAAACGTACGGTGTTGAAAACGCCACCCGCAGGCATAAGAGAATCTCATCCGAATTGATTGCTTCACTATGCATAAATCATTTTCGGGATGGTAAGGGTCCAAGCATAAGAGAAATTCAAAAGACTGTGCTTAAAGAGATGCATTGCAATGCAAGCTATTGGATGTGTTGGAAAGGAAGTGTAATTGCGAAGAACATCATTCGCGGGACACTGGAGCACGAATTTAAGTGGTCCATTGCACGTCCTAAATGCATCCTCTTTAGTTTCAATATTCGCGCACCAGAATAGCACGTCACCATATCCAAACCTATATGTCGGTGAGATATTAAAAATCCAAGAATTTTCTATGGTTAACAATGACATCCAAGATCCCTTGACACAATACTCTTTCAATAACCATAACTTGAGAAGATTCTTCCTCTGAGAAATAATCGAATGAAAACAGAGAGTTCCTTCCAACACACAAAGGCCAACACTTCCATAGTCCTGCGTCGAGCTTAATATTTCCTCTGGCACGGGTATCTCTCCGTACACTTTATTTGAGATACTAAACAAAACCACCTCAAGAAAATTTTCAGAAATAATGATCTAATCAAATTCTGCATGTACAAATGCCTAAGACTGCATGGCATGCACCAAACTGCAAAAAATGTCACGAGGATGTTATCAATTCTTCTCCAGGAACCACCTTTCAACGCAAGAATCTCATCACGTGCTTGATATTTTCAACGTAAATGATTATGGAACTTCTCGTGGATATGAATTAAGGATCTTATACTCACCTCTCATTTAGTCGTAACCCAAACCAAATCGAGAAGTTCCTTTGATCTGAGGAAATTCTAGAGCGGGAAGGACTATTGATTCTTTTATGGAGGGGTTCCACAACAAAAGTATGGCGCGGTCATAAATATTATTGACATGGATAAGCGCTAAGCCATCGTAACAACAATGGATTGTGCAATTTGTTGGTTTAGGGTATAAAGGGCAATCAAGTTTAAATTTTTGTGCATCCTCGACTAGTTGAACGGGCGATAAAGGGCAACAATAGATGAAAAATGCACCATACATAGGGCACCTTTTGTAGATAAGAAGCTTTTGGGAATCTTGGTCATTCTTAGCACACTTGAGATGCTTCGTCGTAAAGTAAGGATCGGAGATCAATGTTTTCCATAATTTTGAAATGCTTTTGAATCGTAGGAGAGACCGCACAGGTAACTTGCTAAGAATGTTGACAAGTATTTACTATGGAAAGTGATCCTTGGCCTAGTTAATATATGACAAGAAAGAGTGTCAGTGTAATTGTTTTTTATTTCTCCAATACATGTAGTGACGAAGTTAAAAATTTCGTCAAGTGTTCAAAATTTAATATATATATATATATATATATATATATATATATATATATATATATATATATATATATATATATATATATATATATATATATATATATATACACATTAACAACAACAACATACTCAGTGTATTTCCATATAGTGGGTTCTAAGGAGGATAAAATATATGCAGTCCATAAGTCTAACTCCAAAGAAGTAGAAAAGTTGTTTCTGATAGACCCCGGCTTCCCACGAAGTAATACTATACATAATTTATACGAAAATCACAAACACCACGGAAACACTAGGAATTAATACTATACATAATTTGTTCAATTGCATGTGACTACAACTCCATTCATGCCTATACACTAGTATTTACTAACAAAGTAATAGAATTGAATGTGAGAATCCTGAAATAACTTAGCCATAATACCTAATGGTGTCTTAATTCATAACCTAGGAAAATACCAAGCAACAATAAATAAAAAGAAATCAGAATTTACCCGATCATCAATGTTCGAAATCAGGATATTCACATATTCGAGAGTTTAAAAACAAGAAGAAGTAAACATATATTCGTGTATTTATAGGCAGGTTCAGGTCGGATTCCTCAACATGATTTGATTCCCAATTTGATTTGGTTCACTTACTAGCGGTGTTTTCTAATTATTCTTTTTGTAAAATATATATGCTACAAATATATTGAAATAGTTGGGGGGGGGGGGGGGGGGGGGGGGTAGTCCTGAATTTATTACTTTATATGGATTTTATCATAATTATCTTTTACTTCAAAAATATCTTTTTTTTTGTGAAAACAAGTTTTCTTTTGGACTTCTATTTAAATTTTGGACTTATATAAATAGAAGATTTTTTATATGTATAGGAGCCAAACCAACAATTTTTTTTATCAAAAATTTCAAAGAAATAACTATTTACTATTTATTCCCCGTACAGTAAGGTGCTCAAGGCTACACATCCTAGTAAAAAAATCTGACGTAAGGCGGGCCAAATTACCCACTTATAGGATAGCTTTGATACACATGTTAGGTCCGTCAAATAACGTTCATAATCAGTGTAAAGATCTAATGCGAAAAAAACAGTCTATTCAAACTGCATTTTTCAAGATGGATGACAAAAGATAAGCCTGAATATAGGATTCGGTTGATTGTTTCAAGATGTGGTGAGACTTCTCTTGCATCAAGGTTTGGCACTCCGTGATCATGATGAAAATGAGTCATCATTGAACAAGGGAAATTTATTGAAGTTCTTTCCTGATATGTTGCTACATGTGATGAAATTAAATCTTATGTCTTAGAAAAAAACTTTCAAAAATAATAAAATGACTTCTCATGATATTCAGAAAGTTATTAAAACTGCGTGAAAGATTAAAACAATATTAAATGGTGACTACCATGCTCTAATGATGTAAAACTTAATTTAAATAAAGTATCATCATAACCTGATAGTACATCATAAACAACGTCACTCAGTATTATTGGTAAAGATTGAGTTCCTTACCATAGAAATGCAGACTCCAAATAAATTCATCATTAATTAACAATAAAAAGTTTCATTTTGTATAACGAATCACCTATTATTTTATAGTAGTTCTACCTTATTTCTATATTTTTTAGTAGGTTTGTCCTTTAAATTGTGGATATATGATAGGATGAATGATAAAAAACGATAAAATCAATTCAAATATTACAAAATAATATCATACGATACAATATAATACATTATGAATTTATGTAACAACCATCCAAACATAATGTTAAGTATCAAAAGATGAGAGTCTAATATACAAGTAAATTACATATAGAATATGGTATAGAACACATATCTCATAAGTAAAATTACACATAGTACAATAACAGAACAAATAAAATTTACGTAACAGCTTCATTGATGTTTCCTTGTCCCTGTGCCACAAAACAGGAAAAACTAATTTAGAAGAGGCTAAATTTTGTCTAACAAACAAATTTATATACTCCATTCATTTCAATTTATTTGACTTACTTTTCTTTTAGTCCATTTTAAAATATATGTATATTTTTTTTAGCAATTCTTTAATCTCAACTTTCTACGTAACCTGTTTAAAATCATAAAATTAAGAGATATTTTGCTATACTCGACATATCACAAAATTTAAAAATTTCTTAAATTCTGTATCAAGATGAAAGCCAAAGTGGTAATTCAAGAAACAAAACAGGGGAAAACAGAGGGAAACTGGGGAAGGATCTTGTTGGAAGGGCCAAATATGGCAAGAATTTGGCCTGCGATGAAGACAGAAATGTTGAAAATCCCCGACGAGAATTAGTCCGGTTCCCGCAACATCTTGATACAAGCTTAGGAGAACCACACCTTAAAAGCTAGCTATTATATTAAGTTGGGAGAGTCCAATGTTATGTAAGTCCCACATCAATTTCCCGTTCAACCGATGTGGGACTTGTTAGAGTTCGTGCACTACTGATTATCTTATTTTCGCCTAACTGTTACGTATCGATGGAACGGGTTGCCTGACGTGTTCCACTGACGTGTTTCAAGGAAGCAGTAAAAAAGAAAGTAAAGAACACAAAGATCTTTACGTAGAAAACACCCGGCTCAAAAGGTGTAAAAAAAACACGACCTGCACCTGTAGGATTTAACTCCAACTTCACTAAATAACTCTGAGCCACAACAACGACTGATTACAAAACTCTTGTAACCAACAAATAGGAATTATAAACTCTAATCCCTATAACTCAACAACTAGGAATTATAAACTCTAATTCCTAACCACACACACCCCTCCCCTGGTATGCATTCCCAAAGTCTCTGAGTTTTCCCCAACTCGAAGACTATCTCCTAATTCAGTTTATAATACACTGAAACTAATATTACATCAATAGCTCAAACATAATGAACAACTCTAAATATCAAAGTTAAAACTCTTAGTTGGATTCTATACGTAGGACCAGGTTGTTCAAAGTGTTTTATCAGTGATTGAGTAGCACTTCATGAAGTCAATCTGTCAATTGTACTTTTCTGCTTTGTAAGTGCGTGAATTATTCTGACTAATGCATCTTCTATTTAAGCACAGCTCTTCAAAGAGTCCTTCTTAATTTCAAACTCCTTCTTTAATTAGAACTCTCATTGCATAGAGTTCTACTTCAAGTGAGACTCTTTCTTTAATCCCAACTCTTGTCTCCTTAGTGTTGTAGTAAAACTCCAACTCTTTTAAATCAGCACATGTTTATTTATCAGAATCTTTCTCCTCCCACACATAGGAATCTTCAAGATATACTCAGAAGTAAAACTCCTTCTTCACGTAGGACTTCTTTTTCAACTCAAATTGCTTTCCCTTATCATTAAGTGCTTGAATCAAATTCAACTTGTTATATTCCCCACATGATCAGTAGCTTGAGTATATCAGAATTAGGCTTGCTTATTCATTCTTATCTTTAAGCAATCTTGTCTGCATCTATCAGTGAAACTGGAAATCTGCTTTCCTATGTGTGGACCAGCTCAAGTAACATGTTTCATTCATGTGTCAGTTTGTTAATCATCAAAACTACATAGTACCCAACAAATTCCCCCTTTTTGATGATGACAAACCTCCTGTCTTGTGCATTCAACCATCTTCACCTATAGGTATTAAAGTATAAAACACTAGAATGAAACAAGTTAGTCAATGGGTTATAAACATTACACAACCCTATTATCTTCCTCATTTTGGCATAATCGAAAAATCATTTCAATGCAATAATATACTAGCCAAAGTAATTTGTTATGCTATTCATAGCCACTGGGGCTATCACCAAAACAATCAGGCAAAGACTCTAGCTAACATAGTAATGTATTAAAAAGAGTAAAAATGAGTCAATTTAGCAAAGATAACCATTCCATTTAACTGACAGAGCATGTTCCACATTAACCTAAGCTAGTACTGAACAAAGAAAAATAATTGAGCATTAAAAGAATACGGTATGAAAGTGGGACATGGCTAAGGATACAAATAGTGAGGAGTTGATGAGGAAGGTGGAATAGGTGATATCAACTGTGTCAATTTATGAATGATTTTAACATTTTCATCCCTCTATCAATCAAGGTCAAGCTTCAAAGTCATGATCCTATCCTTAAGGACCTCTTATTCCACTTTGTGACTGTCTTGTGCAGTTTCTAGTTTAAATTTTTTTTTTTCAAATGAGTGTTAGCCCTCCTTATTGAAAAAGGTAGAGTAATATGATTCATCTATTCAAGAACACCAATTTCTTTTTATATAAGTCAAACCAGATTTAGGACTGAGAAGTCCAAAAAAAATAACCAATTTCATTCTTCAGAAACATATGTTGCATGTGATTGATGATCAAGCTTGGCAAATCCATGGTACACAACTGATATTTTGGTTGAGAAAGAAGAAGGAATTTCTTGTATAGGATTAACACATTTGTGCACACCCATTTGGAGAGAATCAAAGAAAGTTTGGTCAATAATTCATTAGCTTTATTAGACAATGAGAGGATGAAGTGTGTGGAATTGAACAGGTGTGCTCAACTGTTTCAACTTAGATAGCCTATGCTTATGTCAGTGTAGCACATACCTGATAAGAAGAACTTTGTGGTCCCAATTGCTTGCTTGTACCTATTTTTCTGCACAATCTAATACAAAATTAGATTAGAAAAGTCAAAAATCTGGAATTGAAACACACAACTAAATGTGCAAGACTGAATAGAATAACTTTTTAGCTAATAAGATTAAAAAGAAAAATGATTATTCTAGTCAATCATTGAGGAGAGTTCATGCAATTTTAATCATCCCCAATTCTAACCTATTCCTTTCAAAATTCTCTCTACTTAGTGCCTTTGGTGCTTCTCCAGTCAATTAAGTAACCCACATAGTCAACATTTTTATAGCCCTCAAGAGTGAAATTGTTTTCCTTTGGATATCATAGTCTCAAGCCATTGATTCTCATGAGATATCTCAAGATTCTTTTGACAACACCAATTTTTATGAAATACCAACAAATTTACCAGCAACTTATGTTGGTTTTATTGATGCATCCATTTCTTTATTTGTTGTTCCCCCTGTCAATATGCCCTCAGTCTGTACAATAGTTGAACCAGGTGGTACAACATGTTCCTGTACATGCTCATCAGTTTCATAGTTATCATCTTTTCTCTTTTTTTTTAAATCTCTCTTTCTTCCCCCTCACACGAGCACTACAAATCTGGCCATCTTTCACATGATCCATTTCCCCTTTAAATGTGGTGAGTGAAAGAAATTTTATTTTCTTTTAGTCTTATGGCTTGAGCAAGCTTTATTTATGCACAAATTTTTCTTGACTCCTTTCACTCTCACCTTCAAAACAAATTAGGGGTTAATTTTAGGCACCCAGACAAACTTGGGTCATTTCTTATGATTAAATGGATGAATCAGATTTCTTCTAGCCCATACAGGTCTGACTAGGTTTAGTTATCCTTTTCTTGGTCTGAGATAGCTTATTTGCCAGATTTAGACTGTTGGATCTGCTTTTGGCAACAACTGGACATTCAGTGGTTGGATGTCTAAGGTTTCCACAGATATAGCACAAGTCTTGATAAGCATCAAAACTTTTGTGAAAACCTAAACCAACTTTTTCACTGTGATATCTTTCACACAACTTATGAACAATTCTTGAGGAATTTCTCCACCTGTTTGCTCTTTCAAGGTCAAGTTTTAGTTTAGAGACTTCTTGACTTATTTTATTCACCATTTCTATTGCATTATTGCACTTTTCTTTGTACTTGACCAATTCAAGTTCAACTTTTTCTTGTTCTTTACTCTTGGTGTTTTTTCCTTTTTCGAAGAGTGTCAATTTTAGAACTTCAGACTTAAGATCATTATTTGAAGAATCAAGTTGCTTAACCTGTTTCTTGAGAGAGTAGTTTTCCTGTTCAATAGTGTTCTTTCAAGCTTCTAATCAATAAAATCAAATTTGATTCTTGCAAGACTGTTGAACAGCTCATCCCTATGAGAAGTTGATTCTTGGAAGTCATCAATTAGTGCACTCATCAAGGAAATAAGTTTTGCTTTAAAAAACAAATGCAACTTTTCTTTAAGTTCAAGTATACTTACCTCAGAAGCATCATCTTCTTTCTCTAAGTCTGAATCTCCAAGATCCATGAGTGTTGTTTCATCAACTTCATCATCATCTGAGTCAAATCCCTAAGATTTTACCATTGCATATTCTTCCCTTTTTTTGGTTTTTTCTTTCAATTCTTTTTCAGTCCTTTCCTTTCTCCATTCTATTTCCCTGACAGGACAATCCTTGATATGATGATCAGTCTTACCACACTTGTAGCATCCATTTAGATTGTCATTTGACCATTTCCTGCTACCTGTTCCCTTCTTCTTTTTAAAGAATTTTCTAAAGTTCTTAGCTATAAAGAAAACTTGTTCTTTATCAAGTGCAATTTCTTCATCACTGTAAGATGCCTTCAGAGCTAAGGTATCCTCTGGGGCTTCTAGAACTTTAGTTCCATCAATTTCCATTTCATAAATTCTTAAATTCCCCACTAATTCATCCAAGTTTATGCCTGCACGATCTTTATTTGCTTCCCTGATTGCAGTCATCTTAACATTCTACTTTGATTTTGGTAATACCCTCAGTACCTTCTCAATCTTTTTCAGATATTGCTTTTCCTAAGGAGCTCAGCTCATTTGTTAAGGCAGTAAGTCTTGTCATCATTTCATGCAAGGTTTCATTCTCCTTCATCTTAAATGCCTCATACTCAGTGAAGAGAAGAGAAATTCTGAATTTTCTTACTTGAGATGTGCCTTCATGAGCATTTACTAGAGCATCCCAAATTTGCTTAGCAGTGGTGCATGTTGATACCCTGTTGTATTCAGCAGGTCCTGATCTACAACCCAAAATATTTTTGGCCTTAGCATTTTTCTTTAATGTCAATAAGTCATCAGGAGTGAATTTACTTCTTACTTTCTTGACCTGTTTCCCATCTTCTAACTTCATTGGAATAGTAGGACCATCAGTGATCCTATCCCATAACTCGTAGTCTTCCTCTTGAATGAATGTTTCCATCCTATCTTTCCACCAAATAAAGTGAGAACCATCAAAGAGTAGAGGTCAAATAGTGGATTGACCTTCACTGTGACCAGTAGGTGGTGCGGAATTCATCATATTGATCTTTGTCTTAGGTGCTGGCCCTTTTTAAGACAACCTCACTCTGATACCACTTGTTAGAGTTCTTGCCCTACTAATTATCTTATTTTCGCCTAACTATTACTTATCGATGAAACGGGTTGCCTGACGTGTTTCAAGGAAGCAGTAAAAAAGAAAGTAAAGAACACAATGATTTTTACGTGGAAAATACCTGGCTCAAAAGGTGTAAAAAACTATGACCTGCATCTCTACAGGATTTAACCCCAACTTCACTAAATAACTCTGAGCCTCAACAATGAATGATTACAAAACTCTTGTAACCAACAAATAGGAATTATAAACTCTAATCCCTATAACTCAACAACTAGGAATTATAAACTCTAATTCCTAACCACACACACACCTCCCCGGGTATGCATTCCCAAAGTCTCTGAGTTTTCCCCAACTCGAAGACTATCTCCTAATTCAGTTTATAATACACTGAAACTAATATTACATCAATAGCTCAAACACAATGAACAACTCTAAATATCAAAGTTAAAACTCTTAGTTGGATTCTATACGTAGGACCAGGTTGTTCAAAGTGTTTTATCAGTGATTGAGTAGCACTTCATGAAGTCAATCTGTCAATTGTACTTTTCTGCTTTGTAAGTGCGTGAATTATTCTGACTAATGCATCTTCTATTTAAGCACAGCTCTTCAAAGAGTCCTTCTTTATTTCAAACTCCTTTAATTAGAACTCTCATTGCATAGAGTTCTACTTCAAGTGAGACTCTTTCTTTAATTCCAACTCTTGTCTCCTCAGTGTTGTAGTCAAACTCCAACTCTTTTAAATCAGTACATGTTTATTTATCAGAATCTTTCTCCTCCCACACATAGGACTCTTCAAGATATACTCAGAAATGAAACTCTTTCTTCACATAGGACTCCTTTTTCAACTCAAATTGCTTTCCCTTATCATTAAGTGTTTGAATCAAATTCAACTTGTTATATTCCCCACATGATCAGTAGCTTGAGTATATCAGAATTAGGCTTGCTTATTCATTCTTCTCTTTAAGAAATCTTGTCTGCATCTATCAATGAAACTGGAAATCTGCTTTCCTATGCGTGGACCAGCTCAAGTAACATGTTTTATTCATGTATCAGTCTGTCAATCATCGAAACTACATAGTACCTAACAAGACTCAAGTCAAATTCCTTGCCATAAAAGTCGAGATCCAACGGATGGGGAGGAGGGATATGTCATCGAGTTGCGGGGAACCACCACTTATCTTGGAGAGTGTGTTAGAGTATGTGCCCTACTGATCAGTGACTTTAACATAAGAGTTGCCTATGGATGAAATGGGTTGTCTGACATGCTCCAAGAAAGCAGTAAAACAGGAAGTAAAGAACACAATGATTTTTACGTGAAAAACACCCGACTCAAAAAGATGTAAAAAATCGCGACTTGTACCTCCACAGGATTTAACCCCAACTTCACTAAATAATTCTGAGCATTACAAAACTCTTGTAACCAACAACTAGGAATTATAAACTCTAATTATTATACCTCAATAACTAGGAATCATAAACTCTAATTCCTATAACTCAACAATTAGGAATCATAAGCTCTAATTTCTATAACTCAACAATCACCCTTGACTGTTGAACCCACTTCGAGTTATCCCAAACTTGAAGTTAACTCAGCTCAGTATTGTTCCTAAACAATCAATCTAGGAAATCAATAAATTACAACTCAATAAGAACAATACATTTAAACTGACTCATGAACTGTAAAGTTCAGTCCTGTGAAACAGGTTCGTCAATCTGTTTCTTTTTACTGTCAGCACTTGAATCTTCAGTCAAAATTCTCTCAATTATGAACTTTCTCAATTTGCTGGTGTTTAGCCTTTTCTCTCTCTGTAAGCACGTAAGTTATTCTGAATAATACATCTTCTATTTAAGCACAACTCTTCAAAGAGTCATTCTTTATTTCAAACACCTCCTTTATTTAGAACTCTCATTGCATAGAGTTTTACTTCAAGTGAGACTCCTTCTTCAATTCTAACTTTTGTCTCCTTAGTGTTGTAGTCAAACTCCAACTTTTTAAATCAGCTTATCTTCAAGTGTTTTACTCAACCACAACTTCTTCAATTTTTCACGTGATAAGTAACTTGAGTATATCAGAATTAGGCTCGCTCATTCATTCCTGACTTTAAGAAATCTTTATCTGCATCTATCAGTAAAACCTGAAACCTAAAACCTGTCTTCCTATGCTTGGACCAACCTAAGTAACATGGTCCATTCATGTGTCAGTCATCAAAAACTTTATTGATCTAACAAAGAGCCCTTTAATTTGTATGTTTCCTATCTTGCGTAGACTTATTCAATCTGCAGAATCTTTCTCCTTCTATACATAGGCCTCTTCAGGATATGCTCAGAAGTGAAACTCCTTTCCATAGGACTCCTTTTTCAACTCAACTTGCTTTCCCTTATCATCAAGTGTTTGAATCAAATTCAACTTCTTCAAATTAGCACATGTTTATTTCTTGAGTTTATCAGAATTAACCACTCATCTGGTTTTTGATTTCTTCCACCCTTGTCTTTAATCATCGATGATTTTGCTACAAGTTCCAGCTACATGAGACAATGCGTCTGTGAACCAGCTTGACTGACATGTTTCATACCACTTTGTCAGTTTGTCAATCATCAAAATTACATCGTACCCAACAAAGTGGGAAAAAAAGAATTTGTTGAAGGACAACCAAAAGTAGAATATAATGTGGATTTTTGAGTTTGTACAAAACAGGTGGGGCTAAAATCCCCAAGCCTAGCTGAATCTGTTGTTACTGAAGTGAAAAGTCTCATTGAAATGTACAAGACATAGTCTTGGTGTTGCATTAACCTTATTAGTAGCAGATGACATAAGTACATGTTCACAACATGCTCCACCAGTTGCAGTTTTTTCCATTGGTGACCCTCGAGTGGGCAACAAAGGTTTCTCGAATCGCCTTGAGTCCAAAACGTTAAGGTCCTACTCATCGTGAACAAGCAAGACGTGATCACTAGATATCCTTTATTTAGAAAATTTAGAATATCCTATATAGGGAAAATATAGTGCATGGAGTTTGAATTTTGAGCCCCTTTTCTGTGAACATCCTATAACCCCCTAGATCCGTCCGTGTATGATACATGCAAAAAAAAAAACATCTCCAGCTATACAAAGGACCAAAACATTCATGCTTCAGTACAATATATACTACAAATCATAAAGTGAAAATTAAACCAATTCAAATGTCGTTAGACCAAGAAGGTAAACAATAATAAAAACAAGGGAATCTATTGTCTCAGAAAATTGTAAATTGAGAGTTAATAACCATAAACAATGTCATCATCGAATGAGGATGAAACATGAAGTTGGATGTCACTGGATGGTGGTGGTGATGACAACGGTGGCGGAGTTGCAGCAAGTGGTGGTGGCTCATGGCTGTTCCGGCAACGTTCTATGCACCAACATGCTATGCTTAGTACAATAGCAGAAATCATGGCAAAGTTGAGAGCTACGTTAATTGTAATGTGGATGTTTAACTCCATCTTCATAGCTTTAAACTGTTAGTGATGATCAACTTTGATATGTACAAAGTTTAGTTTGAGAAATTGTGTTATTAAGGAATCTTCATTGCTTTAAGAGTGTTGTACTCTGCACATTAATTATTATACATAGGTGAATGATGTCATGCGTAACTGACTTTTCCTAGAATAAACGACTTCTTCTACATAATAATAATATTTTAATGGGAGTTTTAAAAATAAGGGTAAAATTGGAAATATGTGCTTGCTCGTTGCTCTGGGAGTGTTATACTCTGCTCATTAATTGGTGTACTGTAAACTGAAGTCATGATTCTTGACATCCAAATAGTCCAATTACTCCCTTGGATCAAATGAGTCATCTTATAGGGTATGGTTGGTGAATCCCATTGCATCATCGCCAAAAGTGATGAAGTCACCAAAAGTATGTACCTACGCGTCTTTGTCTAGCCATCTTTTTTAGTTGGTTTGTTTGGTCTCGAGTCTCATTTTGGGTGTTTTAATAAGAAATGAGGGCAGATCGGCGCACTATAGTGTTTGCTATGTGCATGAAAGATTTCATTACAAAAGTGTATTATATGCAGCCCTACCTTGCATTTTTGGCAGAGGGCTGATTTCAAGGTTTGAACTCGTGACCTTCAGGTCACATAAGAACAGTTTTATCAGTTATGTTAGAGTACGTGTCTTACTGACCAGTGACTTTAACGTAAGAGTTGCCTATAGATGGAACGGGTTGCCTAACGTGTTATAAGGAAGCAGTAAAACAGGAAGTAAAGAACACAATGATTTTTACGTGGAAAACACTCGGATCAAAAAGGTGTAAAAAACACGACCTGTACCTCTACGGGATTGAACCCCAACTTCACTAAATAACTTTGAGCCTCAATAACGACTGATTAAAACTCGTGTAATCAACAACTAGGAATTATAAACTCTAATTCCTATACCTCAATAACTAGGAATCATAAACTCTAATTCCTATAACTCAACAACTAGGAAGCATAAACTCTACTTCCTATAACTTAACAACCACCCTTGACTGTTGAAACCACATCGAGTTATCCCAAACTTGAAGTTAACTCAGCTCAGTATTATTCCTAACAATCAATCTAGGAAAGCAATAAATTACAACTCAATAAGAACGATATATTTAAACTAACTCATGAACTGTAAAGTTCTGTCCTGTGAAACATGTTTGTCAATCTGTTCCTTTGTACTGGCAGCATTTGAATCTTTTGTCAGAATTCTCTTAATTATGAAATTTCTTAATTTTCTCGTGTTTAACCTTTTCTCTCTCTAAGTGCGCAAGTTATTCTGAATAATACATCTTCTATTTAAGCACAACTCTCCAAAGAGTCATTCTTTATTTTAAACTCCTCCTTTAATCAGAACTCTCATTGCATAGAATTCTACTTCAAGTGAGACTTCTTCAATTCCAAATCTTGTTTCCTTAGTGTTGTAGTCAAACTCCAACTCTTTAAATCAGCACATGTTTATTTCCTTGAGTTTATCTGAATTAGCCACTTATTTTGTCCTTTCTTGATTTTTGCACGCTTGCCTTTAATCATCGATGATTTTGCTACAAGTTTCAGCTACATGAGACAGTGTGTCTGTGAACCAGCTTGACTGAAATATTTCTTATCACTTTGTTAGTTTGTCAATCATCAAAACTACATCGTATTCAACAAATTCCTCTTTTTTATGATGACAAACCTCTTGTCTTTGTGCATTCAAACATCTTCACCTATAGGCACTAAAGTATAAAACACTAGAATGAAATAAGTTAGTCAATGAATTAGAAACATTTCACCCCTTTTATCTTCCCCCTTTTGGCATCATCGAAAAAACAATTTTAATGCAATAATATACTAGCCAAAGTGATTTATCATGCTATTCAAGGCCGCTAGGGCTATCACCAAAATAATCAGACAAAGACTTTAGCCAACATAGTAATCTATTAAAGAGAGCAAAAATATGATTCAATTTAGCAAAGATAACCATTTTATTTAACTGACAGAGCATCTTCAACATTAAACCTAAGCTAGTACTGAACAAAGCAAAATAGCTGAGCATTAATCAAAAAAAATATGGAATAAAAGTGAGATATGGATAAGGATACAAATAGTGAGGAACTGGTGAGAAAGGTGAAAAAGGTGATATCAACTATGTCAATTGATGAATGACTTCAACATTTTCATTCCTCTATCAATCAAGGTCAAGCTTCAAAGTCATGATCCTAGCTATAAGGACATCTTATTCCACTACATGACTGTCTTGTGTAACTTCTAGTTTAGATTTTTTTTAGCTAAATCATTTCCTTATTATCAAATTTTTTTTTCAAATAAGTGTTAACCCTCCTTATTGAAACAGGTATAGCAACATGATTCATTTTCTCAAGAACATCATTGCTGTTTTATAAGTCAAACCTAAACTAGGACTGAGACATCCCCAAAAAAGTAGCTAATTAGGAACTGAAGGGGAGGGCATTTCCCTTTTAATTCTTCAGAAACATATACTGCATGTGATAGATGATCAAGTTTGGCAAATTCATGATACAAAAACTGATATTTGGATTGAGAGAGAAGAATAAATTGCGGTGTAGAATTAAAACATTTGTGTACAACCATTTGAAAAGAGTCAAAGAAAATTTGGTCAACCAATTCATCAACATCATAGGACAAGGGGAGGATGAAGTGTAAGGAATGGAACAGGTGTGCTCAACTGTTTCAACTTAGACAGTCTATGCTTATGTCAGTGTAGAGCATACCTGATAAGAAGAATATCGTGGTCACAATTGCTTGCTTGTACCTATTTTCTGCACAATCTAATGCAAAATTAGGTTAGAAGAGTAAAAAATCTGAAATTGAGACACACAACTAAATGTGCAAGACTGAATTGAATAACATTTTAGCTAATAAGATTTAAAAGAAAAATGGTTATTCTAGTCAATCATTGAGGGGAGTTCATGCAATTTTAATCATCCTCAAATCTATCTTATTCCTTTCAAAATGCTCTCTACTAAGTGTCTTTGGTGCTTCTCTAGTCATTTAAGTAACCCACATAGTCAACATTTTTATATCCCTCAAGAGTGAAATTACTTTCATTTGAATAGCATAGTCTCAAGCTATTGATTCCCATGAGTTATCTCAAGATTTTTGTGACAACACCAATTCGTATGAATTACCAACAAAATTATCATCAGCTTGTTTTGTTGTTATTGATGCATCAATTTTTTGATTTGTTGTTTCCCCTATCAATATGCCCTCAGTCTGTACAACAGTTGAACTAGGTGGTACATCATGTTCTTATGCATTCTCATCAGTTTCACTGTCATCCTCTTTTTTTGCCATATCCAAAAGATTTGTTCTCCCTTTAAATATGGTGAGTGAAAAAAAAAATTATTTGCTTCCAGTCTTATACCTTGATAAAGCTTTATCCATGTACAAATTTTGTTTGCCTCCTTTCACTCTCACCTGCAAAACAAATTAGGGGTTAACTTTAGGAACCCAGACAAGCTTGGGTCGTTTCTTATGAGAAAAAGGATGTATGAGGTTCCTTCTAGCCCATCGAGGCAACAAGTTATGTGACCTGTTTCTATGACCAGATTTGACCTTCTTGTTAGCTTGTGCTAACATGAAATCATATTTTTTTGCTAGGCTTATGCTTCTTGATTTGCTTTTTGCTGCAACTGGACATTCAGTGGTTGGATGCCCCTGGTTACCACAAATATAAAACAGATATTTAATAGCATTAGAACTTTTATAAAAGCCCAACCCAGCCTTTTCATTGTGAGTTCTTTGACCTAACTTATGAATAATTCTTAAAGAATGTGTCCATCTAGTAGCTCTTTCAAGATCAAGTTTCAATTTAGAAACTTCTTGACTCAATTAACTAACCTTTTCTTTTTCACAAAAGTATTCATGTTTAATCTTAGTCAATTCTGACTCAATTTTTTCTTGCTCCTCACTTTTGACCTTTTTTTCTTTTTCAGAAAGAGCCAGTTTCAAGATTTCAGATTTGAGAGTCAGGTTTAACGAATCAAGTCTGCTAACCTATTCCTTAAGAGTGCAGTTTTCCTTTTCAACAATGTTCTTACAAGTTTCTAGATCAATAAAATTAAACTTGAGACTTGCAAAATTGTTGAAGAACTCATCCCTATCAGAATTTAATTTTAGAAATCATCAATTAGAGTACTCATTAAGGAAACAAGTTTCTTTTTAGAAAATAAATGCAAATTATCTTTGAGTTCAAGAATACTTACCTTAGAGTTTCCATCATCTTCTTCCATATCTGAATCTCCAATGGTCATGAGAGCAGTTTCATCATCTTCTTCATCACTTTCCAATGCCCTATTTAGATTTTCTATATCCGTCTCATAGGTTTTCAAATTACCAACTAACTTATCAAGGGACATTCTAGTGAGATCCTTAGCTTCTCTTATGTCTATAACTTTGACATTCCACTTAGAATTTGGTAGGACTCTCAAGACCTTCTCTACCTGTTCCTCAGTAGATAAAACATTTCCTAGAGATGATAACTTATTTACCAACAAAGTTAACCTAGCTATCATTTCTTGTAGTGACTCATTTTTCTCCATTTTGAAAGCCTCATATTCAGTGTAAAGTAATGCAGTTTTGAATTTTCTCACTTGATTAGTGCCTTCATGTGCATTCACCAATGCATCGCAGATTTGTTTAGCAGTGTTGTAATTAGACTCTCTATTGTACTCGGCGGGACTAAGACCACAAACAAGAATGTTTTTGTCTTTTGCATTCTTTTGTAGTGCAACAAGATCTTTCGGGGTGAATTTACTTCTTACCTTTTTCACTTGTTCTCCATCCACTGTCTTCATGGGAATTGTTGGTCTATCAATAATTCTATCCCATAATTCATAATCTACATTTGAAGAAATGTTTCCATCTTAGCTTTCCACTAAATGAAGTAAGACCCATCAAAGAGTGGAGGTCTAATAGTGGATTGACCTTCACTGTGACCAGTAGGTGGTGCGGAATTCATCATATTGATCTTTGTCTTAGGTGCTAACCCTTTTTAAGACAACCCTCTCTGATACCACTTATTAGAGAACGTGTCCTACTGATCAGTGACTTTAAAGTAAGAGTTGCCTATGGATAAAATGGGTTGTTGTAACGCCCCAAAAAATGGGTCCCGAAGCATCACACGATACTTGAGGCTACGAGTAGCCCCAAGCTAACCCTTTGAGCCATTTTC
Source organism: Capsicum baccatum var. pendulum (assembly GCA_030864225.1). Classification (NCBI taxonomy): domain Eukaryota; kingdom Viridiplantae; phylum Streptophyta; class Magnoliopsida; order Solanales; family Solanaceae; genus Capsicum; species Capsicum baccatum. The sequence goes on along the minus strand of CM061561.1, from coordinate 253,887,149 downwards.
ATTCAGTTAACACAAATCAACGGGGTTTCCATAAATAACCCTCAAATATCAACAGAGTAATCATCATCCAAGAATAAAAGAATTTCAGAAAGATAAAAAAACTATGACTTATTAGTCAACTTCCAACATCTATACTAGTCTGACAAGCCTCTAAGAAAATCAATAAAACCCGCAAGCCATTGAGACATGCCCCAACTGAATCATACTCAGTTATCAAATGTAAACAATTCCGTGAAACCAACATCAGACATTACGTCCTCAGAACATGAGGACTCACCACAACAGAGGATGTAGAACAGCGTGCTTGAAGAATCACTGTCGAACCTGGAACTGAGCACCTGAACCTACATTTCGAGAAAATGCAGCCCACATCCGAAGATGTGGGTCAGTACCATGGAAAGGAACCGAGTATATGGGGGTGTATGTAGTTGAATAAACATCATCATCATAAATATTTATAAGAAATATGCAGGATGTATGAAAGACTCACATAACCTGAAGAAAATCATCATAATCATGAGAGGATGAAATAAGTACAATAACACATGTGAGTCATCATATAATTTGTCAATCACTTTCAGTTCATCAAAAATATCAATCCTCATAATGTAAATATCATTTAAATCTTTTGAAAGAATAACTTTCACAATTCCGCTTTCAAATCACTTCACCATTCACCATAGACACAAGGAAACACACATACACTGGGAGATCCTATAACCGACATAAACCATGTGAGCTACATGGAGTCCAACGTACAACCCACATTGGGGAGAGCCGTCCTATCCTTGACATCGGAGTAGGACTATCGATATCAAATCCATACAAACTAGTGATCACTATATAAATCAGCCTCAAGCTCACTCCTACGGGGGCACGTAGTTCTAGGGAAGTAAGGTTGCTTTATACCTCCTACTTGGTGCTAAATATTTCTCTCAGACTTAGCTCAGATCATTTCAAAGACAATCCACAACAAAATAATTTTAGTAATATATAAATATACATCGGGAGCCATCATGCTTCCCATCTATCAAAATCAATCAGGTTGTAGATTTCTTTCACACTCGAGTTCAAAACAACTCCATTAAGACCAAAAGGTCAAATTATTCAAAATATCTCAAATATTCAACATCAACGTGCTTATAACACACACTTTCTCAAAAAACACAATTTCCAATGGGGATTCATGACCCAAATATCAAAATCATGATAAATATCATTCAAGATTCATGCTTTATATCTACACATACGTAAATTCATCTTTCAAAATCATAAACAACAAGATTTTATAATAATCATCATAAGATATGGGTTCATGCTTCAAATTCATAAAAGTCAAATAAAAATCATGCCTTTGTAAAGAAAATTACTTTTGGACAAAAGAATGAAAGAGAGTTCTTGTTGAAAAATCAAACATACCATGAATGATGAAATTTAGATCGATACTCATTTTTGAGATGTCAATCGTTCCTTTGAATGATGGTTCTTGGAGTTATTGAACCAGGAACTTGGAATTTTGAATAAATTTGAAGAATTAATGGTGAACTTTGGAGGTTCTTGAAGTTCTTGAACTAGGAACTTGGAATCTTGAATAAATTTGCAGAATTAATGGTGAACTTTGGAGGTTCTTGAAGTTGGATGTAGGAGCTTAGGGTTTTCTTTTTGAGGAAATTTGATGAAATATAACATATAATGCTTCTAATAGGATTTAATATAGGTTTTGACGGATTTTGGGTGAGGGGGAATGACCAAAACGCCCATAAAAAATCAAATAATTCTCGAATCTGTCCTTTGGTGGACTGTTTTGATAGTCTGAAGTAGATCAACCATAAGGTTTTACTTTGATATACAAATTAGATGAAACTAATTTCATTAGAAAGAGGACTCTCATATATTTCCGTTGATATATAGTATCTCACCCAGATCATTGTGTACAAGGAGTTATGATCGTTTGAAGTTGACCCAAAAAATATTTTTTGATAGGCTGAAGTAGATCGACCATAACTTTTTGCTCCGATAGACAAATTGGATGAAACTAATTTCATTGAAAAGAGGACTCGCAGATCTTTCTATTGATATATAGTAGATCACCCATATCATTATGTACAAGGAGTTATGATCATTTAAAGTTGTAGAAAAAATACGCCAGGTCTCAATACTTTTTTCCGGCATGTTTTACTGTTCACTACTATTCACGGTTCGATCGGAATGTTCATAACTCATCGCTCGGATGTCTGTTTTGGATGATACATATATTGTTGGAAAGATTATTTGATACTCTACGCAATGATGGGTCATAATCTAAGATATTCCACACGAAAAATTTATAATTCATTCTAGAAGATAGAACCCAACAAGTTTACGCATAAAATTTCAACGAAAACTTTTTCAAGGTATTACAGTTGCCTGACGTGTTCCAAGGAAGTAGTAAAATAGGAATTAAGGAACACAATGATTTTTATGTGGAAAACACTCGACTCAAAAAGATGTAAAAAACATGACCTGTACCTCTACAGAATTTAACCCCAACTTCACTAAATAACTCTGATCCTCAACAACGACTGGTTACAAAACTCTTATAACCAACAACTAGGAATTATAAACTCTAATTCCTATACCTTAATAACTAGGAATCATAAACTCTAATTCCTATAACTCAACAACTAAGAATCATAAACTCTAATTCCTATAACTTAACAATCACCCTTGACTGTTGAACCCACTTTGAGTTATCCCAAACTTGAAGTTAACTCAGCTAAGTATTGTTCCTAAATAATCAATCTAGTAAAGTAATAAATTACAACTCAATAATAGCAATACATTTAAACTGACTCATGAACTGTAAAGTTCAGTCCTGTGAAACAGGTTCGTCAATCTGTTCCTTTGTACTGGCAGCACTCGAATCTTCAGTCAGAATTCTCTCAATTATAAACTTTCTCAATTTGCTCGTGTTTAGCCTTTTCTCTCTTTGTAAGTGTGTAAGTTATTCTGAATAATACATCTTCTATTTAAGCACTACTCTCCAAAGAGTTATTCTTTATTTTAAACTCCTCGTTTAATCAGAACTCTCATTGCATAGAATTCTACTTCAAGTGAGACTTCTTCAATTCCAACTCCTGTATCCTTAGTGTTGTATTCAAACTCAGACTCTTTAAATCAACACATATTTATTTCCTTAAGTTTATCTGAATTAGCAACCCATCTGGTCCTTTCTTGATTTTTGCATGCTTGCCTTTAATCATCGATGATTTTGCTACAAGTTTTAGCTATATGAGACAGTGTGTCTGTGAACCAGCTTGACTAACATGTTTCATATCACTTTGTTAGTTTGTCAATCATCAAAACTACATCGTACACAACAAGTTACTTCAAGGTTTCCCTTCGATATCTTTCCACTTATCTTAGTCTTAGTGGACAGAGCTACCTGGTATCTGTTATTGGTTGGAGGTGCAAGCATCCCATAGATTTAGTCTGAAAGTTGGCCCGACCAATCAGGAAAAATAAAAGGTAGGGTAAAAAGATAAAACGTAATTATTAAATAGTTAAGTAACTAAAGACAAAAAAATAAGTGTACGGTAATGATACGATCATACCAAATCGTTCGTTATACAAAATGTTCCAAAGTTAAAAACACAATATTCATGTACACAACCAGGAAGCTCATTGCTTTAGTCTTTAGAGATACTACAACTCATTAACATAGTAATGGCTATGCCACTGATCTGATGTACTTGAAAAAATAATAATTACAACTAGGATAAAGTTGGTTAAAATTCTAAATATATCGAGAAATATAACTGATTGATATTAGACGTCACCAGTGTTGAGCGTGGCCAGAAAGAATCTTACCTCCTCATGTTACAGTTGAACATGTTCTTCAACTCTTAACATATTGGTAACTTTCACCAAAAAATATTTGCAGTGTAACAGAGATTCTATACCTAATAAATAGAGAGTTGTAACATGATAGCAGAAACAAAAAGGGAAGTGCCTCAATTATACATAAGAAACTAATAAGTAAGTGATTTTAGAGAAATCAAACTTTCTATAAAAGTGTATCCACCCTGAATGGTATCACATCGAGGCCATTATTTAAATGGTTCATTGTACGTCCTAAATGCATCCTCTTTAGCTACAGCATTAGCGCACCAGAATAGCACGTCACCATCTGCAAACCTATACGCTGGTGAGACATTAAAAACCAAATAATCTTCGGTTAGAATGCGTACCCTACTGATTTACTTGTTTTTCTCTAGTAGATGTCTATCAATGGAACAAGTAGTCTAACGTGTTTCACTCAAGATGCATAAGTAACAGACAGTGTTTTTACGAGAAAAACACCTGGCTCAAAGAGGTGTAAAAAATCATGACCTGTACATCTACAGGATTTAACCCCAATTCTACTAAAATATTGAGCCTCAATAATCAACAAATTACAAAACTCTTGTAAACTAGGAATTAAAATCTAACTCCTATTTCTACAATAACACAAATATTCCTAAGACAAGTGTTTCCAAGTCTTCGAATTCCCCAACTTGAAGACACTAATTCTAACTCATTTTATACTTCACTTAGACTACAATTCAAGTACAATACAATTCGAGAACCTATTACATAAAGTTTCTGACACTTTAACTCTTAGTAAAAGGAACAGGTTCTACTTATGACTTTTTCAAGCTATTGAACTAATTTTCCGATTGGTGTTATTCTTTTCAGTGTGTGAGTGACTGTGAAAGTCACTCTCTATTTAAGCCAACTCTGATCAAGTCCTTTAGATGATTTTTTTCTTCTTTCTTCAGTAGGACTCTATCAGTTAGTTAGACTCCTTCTTGTATTCAATCCCCTTGTCTAGGTAGGACTCCTTTATCAGCTCAACTTTAAGTGTTGTATTTATCTTGTCCTCAACTTCTTTCAGCACGTGATTAATGTTGAGAGCATATCTGAATGGTGCATGCTTATCTATTTTTGACTTCAAACAGTTTCATCAACCTTTCCTGTATATTCTATTTTCTTCATATGTTTGGATTAGCATGAATAATATGTTTCATTCATATGTCCATCATTAAAACTTTATTTCTCTAACAAATTCCCCTTTTTTATGATGACAAACCACTACATATTTCACAGCATCCATCATAAATTCCTGACACACTCAATAAAGGAATTAAACATGAGGATACTAGATTAAAACAAGTTAGTCATTTGAGTTATAAACATTGCACAATCTATTCTTCCTCCTTCTCACATCATCAAAAAGCTGGGCCTAAATAAGTGAAGATTAAGAATAGTGTTTAATAATCCATAGCCACTGGGTCTATCACTAAAACAAATAAAATTTAGAGTAAAGTTCCAACATGTATTAAGAAGAACAAGAGCAGAACACAAAGAAGCAAGCAATTCCATTTCATTCAGGAGCACGATATAATTAACAACACCAAAAACTGATAAAGATGAAACAGTCTAGCCACAAAAGAAGGAGCATTCCTAAGGTACTAAAAAGTGGACTAAGTGGAGGAAGCAAAGGGAATTAGGTAAGTCAATTTCTGAACAATCTCAGTATTTTTAGATCTTTCACGCTCCATGTTGGCTTGAAGAGAAGTAATTTGAGCAAAAAGTTCCAATTTTTTAGCATTATGAGCAACTTGAGTAGCCTCCAATTCAACTACAATTGCCTCCAACTCGGCAGTCTTAGTAGCAAGATCATTTCTCAACCTTTACATAGGATTATCAATACTCCACATTGAAATAGGTAATTCCATGTGATTCACTGTCCCTATAACATCCTTGGCGGTATGCAAAGACCAAATTTGAGCAGGCACAAAAAAATTCTCAAATACAAGAACAAGCCAAAATTCATAGGGAAGGGCATGACCATTTATATCTTTTAGAATGACCCTTTGTATGTGCTTAATAATAAGCCTAGGCAAGTCCATTGGCACTTCAATGTCAAACATTGCCATAAGAGTGAGATCCAGAAAATTAGCCACAGTCCTATGTTTCTTTTTAGGAGTGATCATCTTATGAACAACATCAAAATAAAGTTGATGAAGAGGATACAACTCTCGCTTAAGAACCCTACGATGATTTAAAAGGTGAGGATTACCAGAAAATTTCTAAAAGATGTCAAGGACAAATGCAATATTGTCAAGTGGAGGCCAAGTAACCTTGACATAGTGACCCCAAGCCCCCATAGGAATGTGCAAATCCTAGAAATATCAGCAACAACTAGGTTTATAGTGACCCTTCTAACAGTAGTAGAAAACATCTCTCCAAGAGCGACCCTATTGGTGTAGAATTCATAAACCTTAGCTTTCCCAAACTTTATTTGGAGATGACCATGAAGAAACAAGTGTAAACACCCCTGTGCCTCCAATTTGGTTAACAAAACATATATCTCAGGGCCCCCAAAACCACTAACGACTCATCCTCATGCAAACTTGTACTTCTGAAAGTGCAAAATATAATTCGCTTGAGAGTCAAGGTCTGCAGGAGTTTCATCAAGATCTAATTCTGGATCTAGCTCAGCAGGAGTAGCAGGAGGTATCTTAGAATCAGAGAAATCAGAAGGAAAAGGTTTGTTGACCTATTTCTTAGAACGAGTGGAGGATTTTAGTGGAGTAGATTTAGAAGAAGATGGATATTTTGAAGCAGGGGTGGAATTTGGCGTAGCAGAGGGATCACAAAAGGTAGAAGGTTTAGGAATAGTGCGTTTTACTATTTTGCCTTTGTGCACAACGCGAAGTAACACATATTGAGAGGAAGATGGAAGAGGAGGAGCAGGTGTGTCAACACATTTCCTCTTTCTAGCTTGAAGTTCTTCAGCTAGAGATGCCTCTTCTTGTCTCCTTTAACGGTGAGTGTGAGGAGTTCTAAGAGAGGGCACAAAAGGACGAGGTTCAGCCAGATCATGGTCCTCAACAACTATAGGAGAGAAGGAATATTTTCTCTTTGGTTGAGATCGTGATTTTCTGAGAACCAGATTAGCAATTGGAATATCATCGGGGTCGATAATTTGGAGAGAAGCAGGAACTGGTGAAGTGGGGTAGGGAAAGGACTGAGGATCGGAAAAAAATTAAGAAATTGTTTTTAATAAATTTATCCAGGTGGAGAAATTAGATGATTTGATTGGAATGGTGTATGGAATAGAAGGTATTTTGTTGACGGTGGGGTGAATAATAATATTGATGGAAGGAGAGGTAGAAGAGTTACTGGGGTGTAAGGTAGCATAAGAAGATGAAAATGCCATGGTGAAGAGGGAACACAAAGTTTTTGGTGTTTTGGATGGTGAATGAATGAGGAAAGAAGGAGGATGGAATGTATATAAGGAGAACAAAGGAAGTTGAAACGTAAAGGGAATGGAGTTAAGGTGTTCAGAAGTTATAATGATGGAGTGGTTCGGTGGTAATGGGAAAGATGTGGCAGCTTTTTGAAAAAGTGGGACTCTTGAATTTTGGCAGTTTGGAGTAATTAAGGACCTAGTAGCAAACTTAGTTCACTTTATGCAATTTAAGGTAAGACATATAATCGCAACTTACCTCTTGAAAAATATGAACAAAAGTGCTTAAGTGTTCCAGCATCTCTGTACAAATTAATACATGAATGAGTCAGTTCACTCCAAAATTTTGGTATTAGGACACAACTAAATGTTGAAGACTGGATTAATCAACAAAAAACTTAAGAGCACATCACCATTTCTAGTCAATCATTGAGGGAGATTTATGCAATTTTAATCATCCCCAAAGCTAACCTATTCTATTCAAAATATTATTTGCTTAATATTTTAGTGAATATATCAGCAATTTGATGTTCAGTAGAACATAACATGATAGATATAAGACATTTTTCAATATTATCTCGAAGAAAGTGATGTCGAATATCAATATGTTTAGTTTTTTTTAATGTTGGAGGGGATTCTTTGCAATATTAATAACACTTGTATTGTCATAAAAAATTGTAACACATCCTACATTCATACCAAAATCCATGAGTTGTTGCTTAATCCACAACAACTGAGCACAACATGACCCAGAAGCAACATACTCAACCTCAGCAGTGGATAGAGCTACTGAGTTTTGCTTCTTAGTGAACCAAGTGATTAGACACTATCCAAGGAAATGTGCCATGCATGTGGTGCTCTTACTGTCCACTAAATAGCCTGCATGGTCAGCATCAGAATAACCCACTAAGTTAAAATTACTACCTTTAGGATACCATAGGCCAAGATCAGTGGTTCCTTTGAGATATCGAAGATTTTTTTCACAGATTTAAGATGAGATTCCTTAGGATTTGCTTGAAACCATGCACACAATCCCATACTAAACACAATATCAGGTCTACTTGTTATGAGGTAAAGTAATGATCTTAACATTTCTCTATATAATTTTTGCTTTATGTCAAGACCTATTTCATCCATATCTAGCTTGGTAGCAGTGGCTATTGGTGTGTCGATCTCTTTTTCTTCCTCCATGGAGAACCTTTTAAGAAGTTCCTTGACATACTGTTGTTGATGAACCATGGTTCCAGAAGCTATTTGCTTGATTTGCAAACCTAAGAAAAAATTTATCTCTCCCATCATACTTATCTCAAATTTACAACTCATGAGTTTATCAAAGTCATGAGTCATGTTCATGTTTGTGGATCTAAATATGATATCATCAACGTATACCTCTTTTTCTTTAGTTTTTAAGAAAAGAGTGTTGTTAATTTTTTCTCTAGTATGACCATGCTCCAAAAGTAATTTTGACAATCTTTCATACCAAGCTCTTGGAGCTTGTTTCAGTCCATACAATGCCTTATCAAACTTATAAACATAATTAGGAAATTCCTTACTCTCAAATCCAGGTGGTTGTTTGACATACACCTCTTTTTTGAGAATTCTATTCAAGAATGCACTCTTTACATCCATTTGATAGAGTATAAATTTCATATAAGCAGCAAAAGCTACAAAAAGTCTGATTGTTGCAATTCTAACCACAGGAGCAAAAGTCTCATCAAATTTTATGCCTTCTTCTTGATTGTATCATTGGACCACCAATCTTTCCTTGTTCCTTGTGATTGTTTCATGCTCATCAACCTTATTTCTATACACCCACTTAGTTCCAATCACAGTTCTATTATTTGGAGATGGAACTAAGTGTCACACCTTGCTTCTTTTAAATTGATTTAACTCCTCTTGGATAACTATGATCCAATAGCATCAAGAAGTGCTTCATTCATCTTTTTTTGTTCAATTTCTGATAGAAAATCTTTGAAAGCACACATGCTCCTCAACCCAGATCTTATAGTGATCCCTGGGGTGAGATCAGTGAGAACATTTTCAATAGGATGAGATCCTTGATACTTGTATCCTTTAGGGACCAATCCTTGTGAACTACTCGGATCACTGTGATTGACTTGACCTGGAGTAGTTTGTGGTTCAGTTACCCCTGTCACTGCGCCTCCAGAATCAATCTCCCCTATTGAGGTGCCTCCATGTTTGGTTCCTTTATTTGATGGACCATATCGTGCAACCTGTTCTTTAGAATCACTTTCTTCTTGCAAGTTAGTCTTACCACAAGATTCATCAAATACTGCATGCACACTTTCTTCATTGCAATTTGTTCTGTTGTTTAGGACCCTATATGCCTTACTATGATGTGAATATCCTAGAAAGATTCCCTATTCACTTTTAGCATCAAATTTTTCCAACTGTTCTTTCCCATTATTATGAATGAAACATTTACAACCAAACATTCTAAAGTGAGAAATATTTGGTTTCCTTTCTTTTAGTAATTCATAGGGAGTCTTCCCTAGAACGGGTTTGATCATGCATTGATTTTTGATATATGCAGCAGTACTGATTGCCTCAGCCCAAAGGTTTTTAGCAAGATTTCCTGCAAGTATCATTGTTCTGTCCATATCTTCTAAAGTCCTATTTTTCCCTTCTACTACTTCATTCTTTTTAGGTGTCCTGGGAGCAGAAAAATTATGATCTATACCATTTGTGAAACAGAATTCTAAAAACTTGACATTTTCAAATTCTGTACCATGATCAGATCTTATGAAAATTAGGGAAGTTCCTAGTTTCTTTTCAATCTTCTTGATGAATATAGTAAAGACATCAAAGGCATCTTCTTTGGAAGCTAAGAATAATGACCAGGTAAATCTGAAATAATCATCAACAATCACAAAAACATACCTTTTTCCACCTCTGCTTTGAAGTCTCATTGGTCCAAACAGATCTATATGTATCAATTCAAGGCACTTGGTTGTGTTGACATGGTTCTTTGATTTGAAAGAGGACTTCACCTGCTTCCCCCTTACACAAGAACTGCAAACCTTTTCTTCCTTGAACTTGGTCTTGGGAAAACCCAACACCATATCTTGATTCCATAAAATCAAATTCATATTTATCCGAATAAATAAATTATATTTAAATCAAGATTTTAATTATTATATTTATTTTCAAGATAATCCTTAATTAAAATCCGATATTCCATAGAATGAATATTTAAGTAATCAAATTATATAATCTCGTATAATTGAACACGATAATATATAATTGCTACTTAAAATGACAAAATTACGTACAAATATATTTTGAAAATTTTTTATTAGGATGAAATAAATATTTCAATTTTATTAAAAACTGAAGAAACTAAAGATTAAATTTAGTCGTGGAGGGCAAAAATTAGGTGTCAACAAGAGAAACATAGTCCCCATTTAAGTCCTCTATTGTAGCTTTAACTATTTCAAACTTACATGTAGTCTTGAAATTTTTTCTGAATATCATGAAAAGTTATTTTATTATTTTTGAAAGGATTTTCTAGTACATAAGATTTAATTTCATCACATCTAGCAACATACTAGGAAAGAATTTCAAAAAATTATCCTTGTTCAATGATGGCTCACTTTCATCACGATCGCAGAGTGCCAAATCTTGATGCAAGAGAAGTCTCACCACATCAATTGAAGAAATCAACTGAATCCTATATTCACGCTTATATTTATCATCCATCTTGAAAAATGCGGCCTAAATAGACTGTTCTTCTTGCATTAGATCTTCACGTTTTTTTTTACTGATTGCGAATGTTATTCAGCGGACCTAATATGTGTATCAAAGCTACCTTATAAGTGGATAATTTTGTTAGTAAGATTCCAAAGCGGATCCTTGGAGTAATTAGGACATTTTAGTTTATCGAGCTGCCCTTTTTTGTGATTAAGATACCCAAAGTGAGAGTCCAGACCAAACCCAAAAAAAAAAAAATACTCCCTCCGTCCTATTTTATGTGTCGTCATTTCCTTTTTGGCTCATCCTAAAAAGAATATCACCTTTTCCTATTTGGTAACTATTTAATGACATCATTCCCATTTTATCCTTAATGAGTCTCACTTATTAAGAAAAAATAATTAAAAAGTACACATTAAAATAACTTTAAGAAAGACAATTTTGTAAACTTTACAAAGTTATTACTTATTTTTTAAAATTTGTATTCGGTCAAATGACGACACATAAAATGGGACTGAGGTAGTAGCTATTTCATCATTTTTGGTGATGATGCAATAGGACTCACCTACCATCACCCTATAAGATGACTGAATTTGTTCAAGGGACTAATTGGACTATGAGGATTTCAAGAATCGTGACTAATTAATGAACAGAGTATAACACTCTTAAAGCAATGAGCAAGACCATCAAAGGATGTGGTGTAATGGATGGGGCTGCTTCTCTCTTAACCAGAGGTCCCAGCTTCGAGTCGTTGATATCGAAAAATTTCTGTTAGGAAGCGCTTCCCCCAAAATGGGGTCCTACCCGGCGTGAACCCGGATTAGTCAGGCTTCAACACGGGTACCGAACACCGGATGAGAAAAAAAAGCATTGAGCAAGAAAATATTTCTGTTGTAAATAAATACACTAAAACATAAGAGAGGGGGGAGAGACTTATAGATATAAAAAAAAAGACTTTATTTTTCCTTCTTTTGGTGTGTATTTACAATGTACCATACAATGCCTTTTATAGGCAAGAGTATGTGTAATATGTGTAGTATATGAAAATACATTCACAAATTTTACATGCTACAATAGTATGTGTAATATGTGTAGTATGTGAACATCCACCAAAGAAACAAATTATTTACAATACTCCAGTGGCGGACCCAGAATTTAAGGATAGTGGGTGCTTAAAATTTTTAAAAACTGAAAAAATAAAAACTCACCTCAATGAGGTTCGAACCTGGGGCATCCCTTCTAGTGGAGAACCTTAAAGTCAACCTAAACGCCAATGCACCCAACCAACTTTTATTTTAGTAGGTGTTTTTATATATTATATACCTATTTTCATATATTTTCTATATAATTTTACCTGTTCCACATCGAGTTTAGTGGGTGTCAGAGCACCCCACAAACATATGTAGGTCTGCCCTTGAATATTCCCCCTTTGATATTCATGTAAAAGAAATATTCTAAAGAAAATAAGATGTACATAGCGGTTTATAATACGCATTGTTTGCTGCCTCATTAAAAACCTTACCAGGACAACCCAGTGGGATAAATCCTTGGTTAAGGAAAAAAGAGTGCAACGTGTATTTACTCCTCCTGATAAAAACATCACTTAATATCTAGGAGACGAAGCAGCCCAATCTTGTATCTCAACTTCTTAAAGGTTGATGTTGGCAATGCTTTAGTGAACATATCTTCTAGATTATCGCTTGAAAGAACTTGTCGAACATCTATTTCACCCCTCTTTTGAAGATCATGAGTAAAGAATAATTTTGGTAAAATATGTTTTGTTCTGTCTCCTTTGATGTATACTCCTTTTAATTGAGCTAAGAATGTGGCGTTGTCTTCATACAATATTGTTGGAATATTCTTCTTTAAAGTAAGGCCACATATTTCTTGAATGTGTTGAGTTCTTAACCTCAAACAGACACATTCTCGACTTGCTTTAGGAATGGCTATTATCTCTGCATGATTTGAAGATGTAGCAATCATGGTTTGTTTTGTTGAACGCCATGATATTGTTGTACCTTCATATGTAAACAAATAACCTGTCTGAGATCGACCTTTACATGGGTCAGACAAATATCCTGTATCTACATAACCAATTAATTGTGAATTGGACTCATTTGAATAAAATAGTCCCATATCAATAGTTCTTCGAAGGTATCTGAATATATGCTTAATACCATTCCAATATCTTCGTGTTGGGGAAGAACTAAATCTTGCTAATAAATTTATAGCAAAAGATATATCTGATCATGAATTACTAGCAAGATACATTAATGAACCAATTGCACTAAGATATGGTATCCTAGCACCAGCAAGTTCTTCATTATTTTTATGAGGTTAAAATGGATCTTTATTAATATCAAGTGATCTCACAACCATCGGGGTACTCAATGAATGTGTATTATCCATATAAAACCTCTTTAAAATATTTTCAGTATGTGTGGATTGATAGACAAATATTCTATTTGTAAAATATGTAATTTGTAGAACAAGAAAAAAAATTCTCTTTCTGAGGTCTTTCATTTCAAATTCCTTTTTCAAACATTTTACTATCTTTGGAAGATCTTCAAGAGTTCCAACGTACTCAAATCATCAGCATATACAACTATTATGACAAATTCAGATTCAGACCTTTTAATAAAGATACAAAGACAAATTAGGTCATTTTTATACCCTTCTTTTAATAGGTATTCGCTAAGGCGATTATACCACATGTGTCCTGATTGTTTTAATCCGTATAATGATTTCTGAAGCTTGATTGAATAATTTTCTCAAGAAGTTTTATACGCATCAAGCATTTTGAATCCTTCAGAAATTTTCATATAAATATCACTGTCTAATGAGCCATATAAGTAGGCTGTGACAACGTCCAAAAGATGCATATCAAGTTTTTCATGAACTGTCAAATTAATAAGATACCTGAAGATGATTGCATCCACAATTGGAGAATATGTCTTCATATAATCAATGTCAGGTCTTTGCAAAAACCATTGTGCCACAAGTCGTGCTTTATATCTTACGATTTCATTTTTCTCATTTCGATTTCGCACAATAATCCATTTGTACCCCACTGGATTTATACCTTCAGGTGTTTGGACTATAGGTTCAAAAACTTCGTGTTTTTCAAGCGAAACTAATTCAATTTTGATTGTATCTTTTCATTTTGACCAATCATTTCTCTGTCTACATTCTTCGATAGATTTTGGTTCAAGATCCTTATCTTATTGCATTATTTTATTAGCAATATTATAAGAAAAAATATTATCAACAATTACTTTATTTCAATTGCATATTTTTCTTGATGAGACATAACTGACTGAGATCTCTTCATTTTCATTATTTTCAGGTACCTGAACTTCTTCTGAGGTTTCATCAATTGTTATGTCTTACTGCTCTTCATGAGTAGCTTCCTCCATATTATGATTATTTTGATCATTTGCTCTTCTTCTTTTTCAAAGATTTTTATCTTTGGAACTGATTGGTCACGTTTTAAGTGTAGTTTAGACTCATTTGAATTACTCAATTGTCTCATTGGGACATCAACTCGAATAGGAGCATTAGCAGCTGGAATGTGAGATTTTGTAACTCTTGATAGGTCAGTGAATGCATCTGGCAGTTGATTTGCAATGTTTTGCAAATGAATTATCCTTTGAACTTCTAGTTCACCTTTATTTGTATGAGGATCTAAACGAGATAATGATAATGCATTCTAGTTTATTTCCTTTTTCAACTTCTTATTCCCCCCCCCCCCCCCTAATGATGGATATATTATTTCATCAAAATGACAATAAGCAAATTTTTTCGTAAATAAATATCTAGTCATAGGTTCCAAATATATTATAATAGAAAGAGATTCATACCCAACATATATTCTCAATCTTCTTTGAGGATCCATTTTTATGCGTTGTGGTAGAGCATTATGCGTTGTGGTGGAGCAATTGAAACATATACCGCTCATCCAAAAACTCTTAAATGGGAAAAATTTGACTCTTGACCAAAAATTAATTGTAATGGGGAGATTTTATGATAACTTGTGGGCCTTATCCACACAAGAGTTGCTGCATGCAAAATAGCATGACCCCATATCGAAATGAAAAGTTTTGTTCTTATAAGCATTGGTCTAGCGATTAATTGGAGGCGTTTAATCAATGATTCTGCTAGACCATTTGGAGTATGAACATGGGCAACCGGTTATTCGATTGTTATTCCAGTTGATATACAATAATCATTAAAAGCCTGGAATGTAAATTCACCCGTATTATCAAGACGAATTGTTTTTATTGTATAATCTGAAAATTATGCTCTTAAATTTATTATTTGAACAAGTAATCTCGCAAATATCAAATTACGAGTTGATAATAAACACACATATAACCATCTTGTAGATGCATCTATTAAAATCATATAATACTTAAATGGTCCACATGAAGGGAGAATGAGCCCACATATATCACACTGTATACATTCTAGAAATGGAGCGGATTCAATTCCGACTTTCATGATTGATGGCCTAGTAATTAATTTGCCTTGAGAACATGCAGCACAAGAGCATTCTTTAAATTGAAGAATCTTCTGGTTTTTCAATGAGTGTAAATATTAATACTCAATTATTTTGAGCATCATATTAGAACCAGAATGGCCCAACCGGTCATGCCAAATAATAAAACTATTTGAATCAGTAAACTTCTGATTTACTATGGCATATGTTTCAATAGTGCTAATACGTGTGTAGTATAAGAGGGAAGAAAGAGCGAGTAATTTTTCAAGTATATATTTATTACCCAACATTATTGTAGTAATATAAAGATATTCAATCTTTCCATCATTTGTAGTCTCAATATGATAGCCATTTTGGCGAATGTCTTTGAAACTTAATAAGTTTCTTTAAGACTTACTACTATATAATGCTTCATCAATCATCAAATTTATTCCTCCGAAAAGTAATATGTTAGCTTTTTTGGAGTCTTCAATTAATCTTGTACTATCACATATAGTATTAACATTGACTTCTTTCATCACCAAATAAGAGAAATATTTCTTATCTTTTAGAATAATATGTGTGGTAGCACTATATATAAGACATATATCATTGTAACTTATTTTGGATCCAATTGACGATTGGGGATTTCCATATTTTTCAAAAAAAAAGGCATACCATAAGAAATTTAAAAAACTAACATGAGAAATGTAGAAATTAAAAATACATTGCACTTTAATAAAACAGAAAAAACATAATTACAAATAAAAGAAAATAATAACTTTCTTTATAATTTATTCTCAACTAAGGTGATCAATTCTTCAATCAATATCCTCATAAAAATCTTCAGCTTTCAAATGGGTAATATCTAAGAGGCCCTTAAAATCATCATTGTAAGCAAGATTTGCCTCAACATCATTATATGTAGGAAAAAGGCTCAAATATGCTATTGAACTATCAGAAATGACTCATTTATGCCATCAGTTAAAAGTTTGGCTCATTTATGCCATCGTTGTTACAAAATTGGCTCATCCACGCCATTAATTTATAACGGTGGTTTTCAAAAACAGTTTTTCCACATGGCCTTTTATTAAAGGTCCACGTCATTAATTAAAATAAGGAAAAAGGCTCAAATATGCCATTAAAATATCAGAAATGGCTCATTTATGCCATCAGTTAAAAGTTCAGCTCATTCATGCCATCGTCGTTATAAAATCAGCTCACCCATGTCATTACTTTTTAATGGTGAGTTTTCAAAAATAATTTTGTCATGTGACCTTTTATTAGAGGCCCATGACATTAATTAAAATAAATCAATATTAATTTCAAAATAGCTTATACCCATTAAAAACAACCAATTCATTTAACATAACCCGACCTACACTCATTAAAATATTTTTTTTTCCTACAACAACAACTATTTTTCTAATCAGAAAAAATAGTGATTAATTTATATCCTTTGGCTATTACTACAACAACAACAACAACAACAAACTCAGTGTATTTCCACATAATGGGGTCTAGGGGGGTAAGATGTACGCAGTCCATACCTCTACCTCTAAAGAAGTAGAAAGGTTGTTTCCGATAAATCCTTTGGCTATTACTAGTTGATTCTAAATCATTATAAATGTTACGTTTAACAAAAACCTCAAAAATTCTATCCTACAGTAACTGATTAGTTTTAATTTCAGTGACTTCAATATATACTCCAAAGTTGCAAGAAAATAAATCAATGAACGATTAGGGCAAGCAAGAAAAAGAAAGAGGTGTACCAATAGAACGTCTCCATTCTCCCATCACGAATTAGGGGAGTATACATTATTGAAAAATTCATTTTCAAATAACGACTTAAAAGAAGTCTGTTATCCCAATTATCCCACCATCCATATGGAATACCTTCTCCCATCACGAATTAGTGGAGCATACATTGTTGAAAAATTATTTTCAAATAACAGCTTAAAAGAAGTCTGTTATTCCAATTATCCTGCCATATATATGGGATAACTTCTCACATCATTATGTTATAAATGCTGGAATAAATAATCTTGATACTAACTAATTTCAGATATTTTAAAATTAATATAGATTTCTTTTAATTAATGGCATGAACTTCTAATAAAATACCACGTGGCAAAGCTATTTTTAAAAACCCATCATTAAAAAGTAATGGCATGAGTGAGTTGATTTTATAACGTGATGGCATGAATGAGTTGAACTTTTAACTGATGCCATAAATGAGTCATTTCTGATAGTTCAATGGCATATTTGAGCCTTTTTGCTTATATTAATTAATGACGTAGAGCTCTAATAAAAGGTCACGTGGCAAAAAAAATTTAAAAATCACCGTTAAAAAGTAATGGCATGGATGAGCAGGTTTTCTAACGGCGATGGCATGAATGAGCTCAACTTTAACTGATGGCATAAATGAGCCATTATGAGATTTCAGTGGCATATTTAATCCTTTTTCCTTATATGTATTTGATAGAGCTGCTTCATCATCATCACCTCGAAAGGTCAAGTGTGCTTCCACATCATTTACTTTTCTTTTAAGGGAAGCTTGATAAAGTTTGACATAATGATCAGGCTTATGACAAGCCAATGACCTTTATACCACATCAGTGACAAATATTAACTTTACCCTTTGAAGGATTATTTTGAGAACCTTTATTATTCTGTTGTTTATTTCCACCATTATGATGATAATTATTTCATCCTCTGCCACGTCCTCGCCCACGTTCACGACCATGGCCTCGACCACGACCGCGATAATAATTTTGCCTTATTTCAGGCTGATCATGCGTTGCTACAACATTTGCTTTAGGGAATGGAGCAGATCCAGTGGGACGATCTTTATGATTTTTCATTAACAAAGTATTATTCTGCTCTGCCACAAGTAGGCATGTAATCAATTTAGAATATTTCTTAAATCCCTTTTAACGATATTGTTGTTGTAGCAATACATTAGAAGCATGAAAAGTGGAAAAAGTTTTCTCTAGTAAGTCCTAATCAATGATGGTTTCTCCACATAATCTTAATATTGAACTTACTTTATGAATAGCAAAATTATACTCAACTACTATTTTAAAATCTTGAAATCGAAGGTGTATCCAGTCATATTTAGCTTTCGGTAATACCGTCAATTTTAGGTGGTGATATTGGTCCTTCAAGTTGATTCATAATTCGAGTGGATCTTTTACAGTTAAATATTCAGTTTTAAATCATTCGTGGAGGTGATGACGAAGACAAATCGTAACTTTCGCCTTATCTTGACTAGATGCGTTATTTTCTTGTTTAATAGTATTCTCAAGACCTCTCGCGTCAAGTTGAATTTCAGCATCAAGGACCCGTGATAAATAATTCTTTCCGGTAAAGTCCAATGCCACAAACTCAAGTTTCGATAAATTTGACATAATGAAACTATCATAAAAAGATTAATAAGTTAGATATAATGATATTTTCAAAATAAGATAACCATCTCAAATAAATTTAAATAGCATCATATATTATTAATAGATTATTATCAAAAGTTTATTTCTTTTAGCAATTTATATTTGTGTGTGTGTAGAATCTGAAAACAAATAGTTACATAATAAATACGTACCTTATAAGGGATTTCGTGTTGATAATGTGTTGTAAATAAATATACTAAAATATAAGGGAAGGGAGAGAGACCTATAGATATAAGAAAAGATTTTATTTTCCTTCTTTTGGTGTGTATTTACAATGTAGCATATAATGTCTTTTATAGGCAAGAGTATGTGTAATATGTATAGTATGTAAAAATACATTTACAATCTTTAAGGGCTAAAATAGTATAAGTGCACTAGCGTGTGAACATCATTAAAGAAATAAATTATCTACAATAATTTCCAAATTTCCGATTTCAATAACTTCCAAATTTCCGATTTTTCTACTTCTAATCAAGTCTTGGTCTATGAAAATTTGGGTTTGACGTATGCGACATGACCATGACCATGACATCATCCTTATATATGTATAACAATTAATGTGCAGAGTACAACACTCTTAAAGAAATGAAGATTCCTTTATAACATAATTTCTCAAACTAAACTTTGCACATACCAAAGTTGATCATCACTTATAAGTTTTAAGCTATGAAGATGGAGTTGAACATCCACATTACACTTAATGTAGCTCTCAACTTTGCCTTGATTTCTGCTATTGTACTAAGCATAGCATGGTGGTGCATACAACGTTGCCGGAACAGCCATGAGCCACCACCACTAGCTGCAACTCCGCCACCATCCGGTGACATCCAACTTCATGGTTCATCTTCATTTGATGATGATGGCATTGTTTAAGGTTATTAACTCTTTAACTTACAACACTCTGAGACAATAGATTCCCTTGTTTTTATTATATTAATTGTTGTTTAGCTTCTTGGTTTGACGTCATTTGAGTTGGATTAGTTTTCACTTTATGATTTGTAGTATATACTGTACTGAAGAAGGAAAATTTTGGTCCTTTGTATAGCTAGAGATGTTTTATTTGCATGTATTATACATGGGAGGATCTAGGGGGTCACATGAAACCCCCTTAGGGGGTTCAAACTCAAACTTCATGCACTACAGGATATTCTAAATTTTCTAAATATAGGATATCTATGTATTTTCCTTTTTATTTTCAAATTCCTTAGTGAAAATTCTAAATTTTCCACTGAATATACACAAAGGATGTGGAATATTACTAAGATTCTCGATTTTATGTTTTGTTGTGTTTGAAACCTAAACGACGATAAGATTCGATCCATTTGAACCTCAAATAATCAAATTAAATTAGACATTAAAATTCCTCTTTTTGCCTGGTATAATTGTGTGCATCATGCATATGGTAAATGTGTATGAAGTCTCAAGCCCATGACATGCTATTATATATCAAGCAAGTTTAGCACCCCTGGTATAAGTGTTTGCATGAAATCTTGCTTGTTCACGATGCGTAGGACCTTAACGCTTTTGGACTCTTAGGGCAGAGCCACCTTTAGCGAAGCGTGGTCAGATGCACATCCGTTGGAAAGTTATGTGGTGAATAGAGCTTCAACGTTAGCTATTACAAGTGTATATTTAATTCTACACACTTTTAACACAACTAAGAATAAAATTTGCACACCCCGCGCCAAACTACGCCACTGGTGGCATACAAACTCTTCGTCACCTTGTGCGACCTGTCAGGCAACGACACACTCCTTGCCACGTCAGGATTCTCCTCTACTGACCATTATCATATTATTGCAAGAAATGAGACTTGATTTCTACATCGGTCAAATGAAAAGCTGATGTGGGACACCTAAATAATTAGACTAGAATATTTATACCTCATAATCATAGCAGGAACTAGTGCTAGTATATTTAGGCCTTTTAATCTAAACGTCTAATGAGATAATTACCATAATAAGGTAATCGGAAAGAACGAAATCAGTGTATCAGGATCCAAAATCATAATGCCTAACCAATGGATAATCGTGCATAATGATATAGAAGTAAGATAAGAGAACCAGAATCATACCTCAAATTTCGATACTTAATTATTAACCAAGCTATCACAAAATATCCACAACAATGATCAATACAATAATAAAAACAATAGCAATGACAATGCCAGTAAACATCTAGTTCGGGCAAACAATACCTAACCAAGCCTTTTAATCTCCCAACTTAACAATCAACTTTTGAGGTGTGATTCTCCTAAAGTTGTATCAAAATGTTGGCGGGTCGGAGTGAAAAAAATAGAAAGCCGCCTTAGTAAGCTCGTTCCTTCCCCAGTTTTCCTCTGTTTTCCCTGTTTCGTTTCTTGAATTATCACTTCAGCTTTGATTCCGATATATATACTCTCTGTTTCAAATTGATTGACCTCTTTGACTTATACGAAGTTTAAGAAAATAAAGAAACTTTTAAATTGTAATCTTACATTAAATATATGTCAAATATATGAAAAGATCTTTTAAATTTAGCCTCTTCTAAAACGGATGGAGCAGGGGCGGAGCCACCTTATGGTTAGGGCCACCCGAACCCCCTTCGGCAAAAAATTATATTATGTATATATAGTTAAAATTATTTTTTATGTATGTATAATTGATGTTGAACCCCTTCGGCAAGTTCGTATGCCTACTTTTTTTGATTTTGAACTCCTTAATAAAAATCTTGTCTCCGCCACTAGGATGGAGTATATATATTTGTTTGTTAGACAAAATTTAGCCTTTTCTAAATTGATTTTTCCTGTTTTGTGGCACAGGAACGAGGAAACATCAATGAGGCTGCTACGTAAATTTTATTATTGGCAAACTAAGTGAAAGATAGTTCATTTATTCTGTTGTTGTACTATTTAATTTATGTAATGTGTTCTATACCATATTCTATATGTAATTTACTTGAGAATTTGATACTTAACACTATGTTTGGATGGTTGTTAAATATAATTTATAATGTATTATATTGTATCGTACAATATTATTTTGTAATATTTGGATTGATTCTACGTTTTCTGTCATTAAATCATATACATATTCCATGATTTAAAGGATAAATCTATTAAAAAATAAGATACGATGTAGAACTACTATAACAACACTAGGTGATTCATTTCACCTGTCTTAGTCTTGGTGGACAAAGCTACCTGATATCTATATTTGTTACTGGTGGGAGGTGCAAGTATTTCGTCGTTTTAATCGAGGTGTCCGAAAATTAGCCGGACAATCAAAAAAAAGAAAAGATAGGGTAAAAGAATAAAACATGATTATTAAATAATAAGAAACTAAAGACAAAAAGACAAAAAAGTATAAACTAAGATACGATCATACCAAATCATTTGTTACATAAAATGAAACTTTTCATCATTAACTAACTATGAATTTTATAACATGGTAGGATAAAATTTGAAATAACAATCAAAACGAACATGTATTTAAGCTAACAATACAGTACAATACATAACTAACTATCCAAACATGTTATTTGGAAGTTAAGCACTCAATCTCTACCAATAATACTGACTTAAAATGTAAAACCACTAGATTCATGAACTACTTACTTAGAAAATTGACCTACTTCACAATGTAAACTCAAATGCTCTAAGTTACCAAATATATGGAGCAATGTAACTGATTGATTCAGAGCGTGGACAATAAGCGTCTACTGATTGATTCAATCACTTGCAGAGCTATAATCTCCCGCTGCTCAATTTCTTCCTTCGCTGTTTTAGCTGCCTCTACTTGGCTACCAAGTTTTTCTACCTTGGCACGTGCCTTCGTAAATACTACTTTTCAAAACACAACTCCAATTTTCAAATTTTTTTTTCCCTAAATACTACTTTTAAAAAAAAATCACATTTTTCATGTCCAAACACCCACTTAATTAGCACTAGTCAAGCACTTGTGGATTCCAAAAAGGTGAAAAGGAAAAAGAGGATGTCTAGAATTGACATCTTGAAAAGATGTTAATATAGTGATAAGGTTTAACAAAATTCATTGCAAAAATAATCATAGATTATAAAAGAATATATAGAGAGGGGCATATTTTTCATAATCTTTCTTTTATAATGCACTACTTATATTGAATTGTTCTTCATTACTAGTTAATACTAATAAACATCATAGATTATGTAAGTATTTCTTCATTTTTAATCGGGAGTCAGATTTTAACTTCGAGAAGGAGTCGGCTTTGCTACACACCAATTTATCTTTTTTTTAACAGACATCTATTTATTCTCTTCCCCAAAACAGTGAAACTTTTACGAGTTTGAATTAATCGAGACTCAAAATAAATGTCGAACATTGAATAAAAGAAAGGTTAATTATGTCGCCCCAACATATAACACATGGAAAATGGCAACAATTGGATGACATATAAAAGTCCATTTATTTGCATTATATTATATGATTCCAATGCCTCATGAGTAGGAAAAAATCTTATCAAAATAGTCAAAAATAAACTCCCATGAAGAATAAGTAACATAAATCCTTCTCAGTATAATATCTATTCTATACAAGAATGAATGATGCAAAGTGATCCCTTTTTTAACAAGCAAAAGTGAAATATTCTCAAAAAATACTTAAACCATATATGAAGAGTACTGGGGCAACCGTAAAATTATTTTCGTGATTTAAAGGTCATAAGTTTGAGTGGTGGGAGCAGTCACTAATGCTTATATTAGAATCGATTGTCTACATCGGTGCAGCCTTTCCGAAACCCTGTATGAGCGCGAGATGCTTCGTGCACCAGATTGTCGTTTTAAAATTAAATAAAGGAATTAAGGAAAGGAAGGAAACCCAACTTAAAATATTTCAAAGTGTGGGGATATCTAGCGAAAGTCCAAGTTCTACCCAAAAGGGTGAAGATAGGATCTAAGACAGTGGACTGCGTGCATAGGATATGCAAAAGATAGTAAAGCATGCCGATTTTTGGTTCATAAATTCAAACATCCGGATATCAATAAAAATACGGTAATTACATCAGATAATGCTAAGTTCTTTGAACATATTTATTCGTATAAAACTAGACATGAACAGTCAAGTGGGGGGTCTAAACGACCTCGAGATGAACCAAGCGCGGATGTACATAATGATGAGAATCCAAGACTAAGTTCACGTCAAAGAATGTCAATGTCGTTTGGATCGAATTTTGTAACATTTCTCCTATAAAATGAGCCTCAAAATTTTAAAGAATCGATGTCATCTTCAAACTCATCCTTTTGGAAAGAGGCAGTCAATAGTGAGATTGATTCAATCTTGGGCAACCATACTTGGGAGTTGGTTGATCTTCCTCCAGGAAATAAATCTTTAGGTTCTAAATGAATCTTCAAAAGAAAAATGAAAGCGGATAGTACTATTGATAAATACAAGTCAAGACTAGTAGTAAAAGACTTCAAAAAGAAGAAAGGCCTTAATTATTTTGATACATACTCGCCTGTAATGAGGATAACGTTAATTCGGATGTTAATTGCCTTGGCGATGGTATATGGCCTTGAAATTCAAATGAATGTGAAAACAGCATTCTTAAATGGAGAATTGGAGGAAGAAATTTATATGGAACAACCGGAGGGCTTTGTGGTTCTTGGTAAAGAAAAAAAGGTGTGCAAACTTGTTAAGCCACTTTATGAACTAAAACAAGCACTTAAGCAGTGGCATGCAATGTTTGACCAAATCATGTTGACAAACGAATTTAAGATAAATGAATGTGATAAATGTGTTTACTTTAAAGACACTCCAAATCGCAAGGTCATTGTTTATTTGTATGTGAATGACATATTGATCATCAATAGAAATATTTCTGACATAAATTCTATGAAAGGAATGCTTGAGAGCAAGTTTGACATGAAAGACCTTGGAGTTTCGAATGTGATCTTAGGAATAAGAATCCATAAAACTCCACAAGGGTTAGAATTGTCACAGTCTCACTACATTGAAAAGGTAAAAAACAAGTTCAAGTAGTTGGATTTTGATATTGCCAAGACTCTATTGGACGTGAGCTTTGCACTTCAAAATCATGAAGGTAAAAGTGATTCACAGTTGGACTACTCAAGAGTGTTGGGATGTTTAATATCATGAATTGTACATGGCTAGACATAGCATGTGCTATTAGTAAATTGAGCCGGTACACAAATAATCCCGATAAAACTCATTGGATGGCAATGAAAAGAATTTTGGGGTATCTTAAATACACTCAAGACTATGCTTTGCATTATAATAAATATCCAGTGGTAATTGAAGTCTATAGTGATGCAAATTGGATCACCAAATCAAGTGAAGTGAAATCTACGAGTGGATATTTATTTACATTAGGTAGAGAAGCAATCTCTTGGAAATCATCCAAACAGGCATGTATTGCCCGCTCTACAATAGAATCTAACGCATTAGATAAAGCCGGTGAAGAAGTTGAATGGCTCCGAAATTTCTTGAAAGATACTCCTTATTGGCCCAAATCATAAGCACCATTATTTATACACTGTAATAGCCAAGCGGCGATAGTTAGGGTAGAGAATATGATGTATAACGGTAAATCTCTTCATATAAAACGGAGACATAACACCGTTAGAGAACTACTCTCTAGTGGAATTATCACTGTTGACTATGTGAAGTCAAAGAATAATGTGTCGGATCCACTTACAAAAGGCCTATTTAGAAAGGGAGTTGAGAGAACATCGAAAGGAATGGATTTATGGCCTAAGACAAGTCAGCATGGCGGTAACTCTACCTAGCAGACTGGAGATCCCAAGAGTTAGGTTCAAGGAGATTAAACAAAGTTGTGACTGACAGGTTCAATATTGTCAATATACTCAACTCATTCTCATGATGCAAACAAAATTTATGAAACAAGGATAAGGCTTATGGTGTGAAGTTTTTGAATGATTAGCTAAATTTGGCATATTATACCAAATAGTTTAATCTATAGGATTGAACGTTTAGAAAACACCTATGTAAGGGTGAAGTGGAAATTGATTCAACGAGAATGTTAGTAAAGACCTATTCTCTACGCTCTTATGAAACCAAGACGTGTTCATGGCTGAAATGAACAAAATCGTGAGAACCATAAACTGTAAAAGATTGGTTGTGTGACATGTGTTGCCTAGGTGTATATTAAAGTTCAACGGTTCAAAGATATCAAATCTACCGAGTGCATCCGATGCATGTTCACTACGGAAAGTTCAAAGAGAAACTCACTTATCCAGATACAATCAGTCTTTGCTAGTTGATCACATAATTGTCCATAAATTTTTATAAAATAGTCATTCCCAATTCATGTGGGGGATTGTTAGGTACAAGTTGATATGTGAATGAAAAATTGAGGGAGTAAAATTTGGAGGGAAAGTAAAAATATTGGTGGGAGAAAGAAGTTCTCTTGTGTTTATAATAAGAAACACTCCTTCATGTGGATAGCGAGGCAAGAACAAAAAGATTTCTCGCCCCGTCGTCGTCGTCGCTCACTTGACTTGGGTTTGGCTTCGGCTACCTCAAGTATACATACGATTTTAAGAGCTGAAAACATCATTCTTCTTTTAAAAATTCTTTGTGATCATCAACCGTTGAGTGTGTTCAAAGAATCTGAAAGTTTGAGGTACCACTACTTTCAGATTGTGAACCATTTATCTTGGGAGAAAAAATTCCGCAACCTCAGGTACTTGGGAGATTAATTTCTTAAGGACACTCCGTGAAATTAGAGGACTTGGTTCTAAATTTTGCCTCATATTGTTTCTTTAAAAAGTTGACAACATACTTCTTTGATAGTTCATTGTGATTAGTTATTTTGAGTTTGTGTTGAAGGTGTTGTGATTCATTGTTGTTCTTGAACTTTACAATTGAAACATACAGATTGTGTATCCGAAACAACAATGATTACTTTTGTCGTTCTGCTTTCACCACGTTTAATGGTCTTGGTGTTGATAATCATTGATTCTATAGAGATGTGAGGGAATTGATTTCTAAAAATTACAATTTGCAAATGGAAAAGGGAAAGAGAGATTCGTTGTCTTTTTCAGGACTGGAGAAAAATAAGAAGAGGTTGTTATTCTTGTTGATGATCTTCAAGAGAAAATCAAACATACTCGAAGAGATCTGGGAAAAGGAAATGGAGAAAATGGAACCTTTGAAGAGCGTCATCGAGGAGGCAGAGAAAGAGATTCGGAGAAAGAAACAAGTGGTCGCTAATATTGAACGCGATGTAGAGAGTTTGAAACGCAAAGAAGAAAAATGTAAAGCATACCTTACGAAGGCACATGCCAAGGTAGAAAAACTTTGTACCCAAGTAAGTAGAGTCAGCTAAAACAGCGATTGAGCAACGAGAGATTATAGCTCTGAAAGAGAATGGATGAATGGTAGACGCTTATTGTCCACGCTATGAATCAACCAGTTACATTGCTCCATATATTTGGTAATTTGGAGTAATGGAGTTTACATTGTGAAGTACGTTAATCGTCACGAGCGCTAATTTTTGGGTTAAATGAAAGTGAAAAGTAATTTTATTCTCATTTAATACGTTACGAATTGGACCTGATATATACCCAAACTATATCTTGAAATCTCTATAAGTGATCTAGAATCCAACGAGGTTGGAATCGAATCCCACGTAACATACATCGAAGAACAAATTACTTGTGAATTGTTAAGCCCGATTTAGATAAAATGACTTCGTAACCTGATATTATACTTTATGAACAACTTAAGTCGGTATTATTGGTAGAGATTCAGCTCTTATCTAGATTGTTTGGATATATAGTTGTTAAGTATTGTACTGTATTGTATAGTTGGTTTAAATAAACTTTCGTTTTGATTGTTCTTTCAATTTTTATTGTATCATATTATTAAATTTATAGTTAGTTAATGACGAAAAGTTTCATTTTGTGTAACAAACGATTTGATATGATCATATCGTTACTTTATACTTCTTTGTCCTTTTGTCTTTACTTACTTATAATTCAATAATCATGTTTAATCCTTTAACTCTACCTTTCTAACTCTGTCCATTAAGACTAAGACAAGTGGAAAGATACTCAAGGGGAGCCTAATAAAGTTGTTGTTATATAACCCGGAGGTCAAATCTTGGAAATAATTCCTCCGACAAAAATGTAAGTAAGGTTGCATACAATACACTTTTATGAATATCTTTTTTCGAACCCTGTATATAACGAACATTATAGTGCACCGGTCTATCCTCTTTTTACGCGAGACCAAACCAACGAAAAAAGATAGCTAGCCAAAGACGCGTTTAGAATCTAGAGATACATTCACTATCACTTTTGGTGACTTTATAAAGTTACCATGCAAGGAGATTCACCAACCATACCCGATAAGAATCACGCCTTCAGTTTAGTACACCAATTAATGCCCAGAGTATATAACACTCCAAAGCAACGAGCAAGCACATAATCCAAATTTACGACCTGTACTTTTTCACTCTTCCATTAACGTCGTTTCTTCTTGGAAAAGTTGGATTGCCTGTGGCTCATGTGTCATGAGTCATGACAATGTATTAACAATTAGTTGGCAGAGTACAACACTCTTTAAAGCAATGGAGGTTCCTTAATAACATAATTTCTCAAGCTAAACTTTGCACATATCAAAGTTGATCATCCACTAATAAAGTTTTCAGCTATGAAGATGGAGTTGAACATCCACATTACAGTTAAGGTAGCTCTCAACTTTGCCTTGATTTCTGCTATTGTACTTAGCATAGCATGGTGGTGCATACAACGTTGCCGGAACAGCCATGAGCCGCCACCACTAGCTGCAACTCCGCCACCATCCGGCGACATCCAACTTCATGTTTCATCTTCATTTGATGATGATGGCATTGTTTAAGGTTATTAACTCTCAACTTACAACACTGAGAGACAATAGATTCCCTATATTGTTGTTTACCTTGTTGGTCTGACGTGATCATTTGAATTGGTTTAATTTTCAGTTTATGATTTTTAGTATATGTTGTACTGAAGCATGGAAGTTTTGGTCCTTTGTATAGCTAGAGATGTATTTTTGCATGTATTATACACTGGCGGATTTGGGGGATTGTAGGGATGTTCACATGAAGGGTTCAAAACTCAAACGTCATGCACTATATTTTCCTATATAGGATATTCTAAATTTTCTAGATATACAATATCCATGTAATTTTCCCAATATTGTCTAATTCCTTAGTAAAAATCCTCAATTTGACACTGAATATACACAAGGGATGTGGAATATTACTCAAATTCTCGATTTTATATTTTGTTGTGTTTGGGACCTAAAAGACGATAAGATTTGATCTGTTTGGTCCTCAAATAATCAAATTAAATTAGACACTAAAATTGCTCTTTTTACCTGGTATAAGTATGTGTATGCATATCGTAAAATTGTATTTTTATTATATACTACTAGTTTAACAGCACGTGCATTGCATGTGTAACATTTGATTATTTAAAATTAAATGATGCAGAAGTTATTTAGGTGAATAAATAAGTTAAACCGCACTCGCATGTATAACATTAAGGGCTAATATAATTCATGCAAAAGTTATTTAGGTGAATAAATAAGTCAAATCGTAAACCGCTAAAGTAAATTATGACAATAAGTTCAGGAGGTATTTATGCTTTTCCTTTTCTATTTCGCAGGCCAAATTCTTGACATATTTGGCCCTTCCAACAAGTTCCTTCCTCAGTTTTCCTCAGTTTTCCCCTGCTGCGTTTCTTGAATTACCACTTGCGCTTTGATTCCTATATATACACACACTCCGTTTCAAATAGATTCACCTGTTTGACTTGACATAAAATTTAAGTAAATAAAAGATTTGTCAAACATATCAAAATATCTTTTAAATTTAGCGTCTTCTAAAACGGATGGAGTGTATTAGTAGCCGTTTGGGCATGAGTAATTTTTTTACTTTTTTTCGAAAAATTATTTTATTTAGTGAAAATCATAGTGTTTTTTTTTTTTCAACAAAACCATAGTGTTTGGTCATGAAAATTTCAAATACAATTTGGAATTGTATTTTGGAAACTACTATTTCTCTCACAAAATTTCAATAACAACTTTAATTTATATTCATGACTAAACACAATTCCAACTCCAACTTCAATTTCAACTCCGAAAAATTATGTTTTAATGGCCAAATGGGGCCTAAATTTGTTTAGTCTCTTCTAAATTTATTTTTCCTGTTTTGTGGCACAGGAACGAGGAAACATCAATGAGGCTGCTGCGTAAATTTTATTATTGGCAAACTAAGTGAAAGATAGTTCATTTATTCTGTTGTTGTACTATTTAATTTATGTAATGTGTTCTATACCATATTCTATATGTAATTTGCTTGTGTATTGGACTCCCATCTTTTGATACTCAACCCGCTGTTTGGATGGTTGTTACATATAATTCATAATGTATTATATTGTATAGTATAGTATTATTTTGTAATATTTGGATTGATTATATCGTTTTTCATCGTTACATTATATCACACATTCATAATTTTAAGGATAAACCTAAACACTAGATGATTCTTTTCACTTGTCTTAGACTTAGTAGACTGAGCTACCTAATATTTGTTGTTGGTGGAATGTGCAAGTATCCCATCGATTCAGTTTAGGTGTCCGAAAATTGGCCCGGACAATCACGAAAAAGAAAAGGTAGGGTAAAAGGATAAACATGATTATTAAATAATACGTAACTAAAGACAAAAAAATATAAGGTAACAATACAATCATACCAAATCGTTCGCTACACAAAATGAACTTCACATATTAACTAAACATGAATTTAATAAAACGATACAATAAAGATTGAAAGAACAATAAAATGAAGGCGTATTTAAACCAACAACACAGTACTATGCACAACAACTAGTTGGACGAACTCAATCTCTACCAATAATACTTACTTAAAATGTAAAACCATTAGATTCCTTAACTACTTAGAAAATTGACCTACTTCACAATGTAAACTCAAATGCTCCAAGTTACCAAATATATGGAGCAATGTAACTGAGTGATTTA
This sequence comes from Capsicum baccatum var. pendulum, assembly GCA_030864225.1. Classification (NCBI taxonomy): domain Eukaryota; kingdom Viridiplantae; phylum Streptophyta; class Magnoliopsida; order Solanales; family Solanaceae; genus Capsicum; species Capsicum baccatum. The sequence continues at coordinate 253,856,214 of CM061561.1, read as the reverse complement.
GAGCGTGGACAATAAGCGTCTACTGATTGATTCAATCTCTTGAAGAGCTATAATCTCCCGCTGCTCAATTTCTTCCTTCGCTGTTTTAGCTGCCTCTACTTGGGTACCGAGTTTTTCTACCTTGGCATGTGCATTCATAAGGTGTGCTTTACATTTTTCTTCATTGAGTTTCAAACTCTCTACATCACGTTCAATATTAGCAACCACTTGTTTCTTTCTCCGAATCTCTTCCTCTGCCTCCTCGATGTCTCTCTTCAAAGGTTCCATTTTCTCCATTTCCTCTTTCAGTTCTCCTCGAATATGTTTGATATTCTCTTGAAGATCATCAACAAGAATAACCACCTCTTCGTATTTGTTCTCCAATTCTGAGAAAGACATCAGATCTCTTTTTCTCTTTTCCATTTGCAAATCGAATTTTTTAGAAATCAAATCCGTCACATCTCTATGGAAACAATGATCATCAACACCAAGTCCATTCAACATGGTGAAAGCACCAACGGCAAAAGTAACCATATCATCCACATTTGTAGTTGTCCCAGAAGTGAGAGTAGACACCAACCAAGACTTGACATTGATGATCATATTCTTCGATTGTTCATTCATTTGGGGGTAAGATTTAGTATGCACTGTTTGTTTTAGTGCTTCCAGTCTTGATAAAGGATTAAGGTTTAGTTTACTTTCTCTTTGTTTTTCCTCTTCATCAGAAGGAACTTCCAAAGGTCTACTACTGGTTGATCCCCATGGTGGAGGAACTTGTATCGGAGCAATTGTGCTTGTCGGAGTATTTCCATCTGGTCCCCTTTTCTTGAATTTCCTGCTTCTCTTATTATGAACTTTGATAGTTGAAGATGAGCTAGCTAGTTGATGTCGAAGAACTCGTCGAGCTAAGCTTGACCTTGTTGCTACCATGATTCTACTTATTTTTTCCTAAGACTTTTGGAAGTGAGGACCAAGAGTAGTGATTATTTCAAAAACCAGAAAGCATCTGTTCTAAATGGTGTGGTGGAGATAAACATATGCTGGCACGTGTCTTGTGCTCTTTGTACTACTATTAGCACTGTTTTCATGCATGGGAAGTCCAACGTACAAGGGACAGTGAGAAATAATAGAAAATAATAAAATGTTCCAAAGTTAAAAACAAAATATTTCATGTCTGTGTATCGTAAATTTTCGGTGAGTTTATGCTGAGTTCCAGGTGACATGTTACAGATATATGAAGTTACTAGGTTCAGTTAAACCACCAGGGAGTTTGATACCCCACCTTGCATAATTCGACGTTACCATCAGACAACATATTTTCATTACTATGACATGGCTGCAAAAAGAGTTTGTTGTGTGCCTACAACTTTATAGCTCAAGCACTGCATCTGTACATTGAATTAACTACCTATTTTTGGTAAGTTGTTCAAGTGAGACATGTAATTCTCCTGTTGCAATTTTCTAGTGATTGTGGAAAATCCTGATTCTAGTCGATGGAAACTAAAGAGTTCATCCAAGTACGGCAAGCCTACAAGGACTTCGTAACTCAGTGATTGAGGTATTGTTTTGAAAGAATCCTATATAATTCTTGTTCAACAAGAGAGCATTCATTCTTTCAAGTATTACACACATTCTCAACTGTTATTAATATGATTCTCCTGTGCAGTGCAGGCGTTCATTGGAAACAACCTCTATACTCCACAAAGGTACGGTGTGGGACTACACCGGGTATGTTGTTGTAGTTGTAGAGTTGTAGTTAAAGATACTATTCCAGGAAAACTGAATTCAGGAAAAGTAACCAAATTTTGATATCCAAAACCCAAAATTTCTAGTCAACACCATTAGATTCAAAATAGAGTCAATGCTGACAACTGAGAAAGCAACACAATATTATCTAAAATGAACAAAAATTTAGATATTCGACAGGACAAGCAAATGATAAAAGGAACACAAGTTCTTCGAGTTCTCCAGTATCTAATCAATCTAAGGGGTGAAACACAAACTCTTCCATATTCAAAGGTCTTGGACGCTCAAACCTACATACCAAAATATATAAACAATGAGATTCATGATTATCGACGATATTAAGAAACTATAGAGCAAAAATAAGCTAGCCAACTGGAAAATTGTAAGCATACCTGGAGGAAGTGACTGCTTCAACTTGTCAGCCTTCTCAAAGTCGGACACACAGAGTGTGTACAGGTACTTGGAGCAGCGAACCTTGAACTTAACCATATCCTTGTTCTTCTTGATCTTGACAGATCGTGCATCCTTCCTCCTTGCTGTTAGGAGGAAATCCTTGATCTCATGAATTTGCTTCGGCTGAAATCAAAAAAAGAGTTAAGAGTTAAACATTCACTCAGTCGCACAAGGATTAAAAATGCATAAAGTAGTTCTAAGAACTCACATCTGCCTGCCAAATGAGTAAGAGCTAATGTATGTAACACAAAGCAAGGAAAAAGAGAACACACAACTGCATACATCAATTTTTAAGATATAATCTAACAGCAGTTTTTTTTACCAATACAGGCTGTATTAGCAACTGGAAGATAAGTCAGTTCATCAACATTCACCCCAATTGCTTAAGCATACATCAAGATTTTCTAACTATTGTACGCATAAGAAGAGAATCAAGAGTCACCAACACTATGCTTGATGGGGAACAAAAATTTGAAACCTAAAGAAAACCTGTTTTTTTTTTTTAACTGAAGTAATTAATTCTATTGCAGGCATCACATAGATGCATAATAGTTAATAAAAGTAAAGTAGCAAAAGGGTGAGGTCTCACTTACATTGCAAGTTAAGAGTCAGGAAGCTGACAAAGTTCAAAAAGGAATCAGGAAAATCTAGAGATTATAAAATCCAGTTACTTCAGTAGAAACTAAAAAAGGGCTAAAATCTTGGACTATATACCACTTCAAGTACCACTAAAATAATCTATCTTCTCCACATCACGAAGCCAATCCATCTAGAATCTTTTTTTTTTCATAATAGTAAAATCCAAGAGGGTCCCCCCCTTAGCCACTACAATACTATGCTTTTGGTCGCAACCCCAGAACGAGCGCCTACCCAGAATCTCAAGATCTTTCTTATTCACAGAAAAAGCATGGGCAAGCTCCACATCACAAACTCAAACCATAAGATTGTCTTTCTCCATAACCAGATAAACTAGGAGGGCCACAGGCTCACCATACATAACTCGATCAATAATGAATCTGCCCTTCTACCCCTTGCCACTTAGATAATATGCTTAGGTCAGGAAACCATAATGAACTAACCCACCCATCACCACCTAAGCTGCTTTTTTATAAGCGCGCACCTCAACTAAATCCACGAGATACCTGCCACCTCCCACCAGCAATATCAAGTAACTCTGTACACCAAGGCTAGGATACAGATATTTAAACCTGAGACCTCAGGTTCTCAACCCAATTCATCGACCACTAGGCCACACCGCTCTTAACACTACGACACAGCTCCAGAGGCTCAAGATTAGCTTTTTATTCACAAAAGAACACTAATTTCAAAAGTAACTCCTTCCAAGATAATGACATATACTTGTCATACACGAAAAAACAATATAGAAAAGATACACCTTTAATCAAATGGAAACTTAATAGTTCATCGATTTCATCCCAAAAGCCTCAAAGATTTACCTCAAACAAGTCCACAATCCAAAAAAACAAAAATTATCAAACCCCATTTTACCCAATTCTACTACTTATTCAATAAATGCAAAACAACCTCATCAAAAATTAAAACTTCACAGTAAAAATAGTAACTATATAGTATATTTAACAATATAAACAAATAAAAATAAAAAAGAAAGACAAATACCCACCATGATTGGGTCTTCAAATTAGGGTTTTGTTGCTCTTCCTGCTGCTGCCGATGGAGAAGACAAATGGAAAAGAAGAGGCAGTAATTTATATATAAATAGGATCCCTTAAAAAACCCTAATTCGTTTAATTTCCTGTTTTACCCCTGACCCGACCCGTTAACGGACCGGTACCGGCCCATTAAACAGGCCCGGCACGATAATCCACTTTCCTTATAGTCCTTACAAGCCGTTGGGTAACGGCCCAATAACGGATATATTTTACTTACCATTTTTATTAAATTACACTTTAGTCCCTAATCCCGACTCACTATAAATACTCATTAACTCATTTCAGTTGTTTCACTTCTTTTAAATTGTTGCTGATATTATAAGATCAACAAGTAGCAAAATATTCATATCCGATACGCGTTTTGATACACTCGTTTCATCTCTTATTCTTTATTATTTTTAGTATTTTATAATTCTCGTGTTTGTTTTATTTTTTATTTGTATGATGTCGTCTGAGTAAAGATATGGGAGGGCGTAAGAATAAAGGTAAGACACCTAGCTCTGTTAATCAAAAACTTCCTCGTAAGAAAATAGCGATGCGTAAGTAGAACATTGTGCGCATAAAAATAATCATGAAAGTATATCGAGTGAGGAGAAGGAAGAGGAGGAGGAAGAGTGTGACGTTTCTAGTGAGGAACAATTTATTGATGATTCAATTAATGAGAAATTACTTAGTAATAAAAAGAGAGGTAAAATAGAAATGGTAAAATCAGTTGGTAGTCAATATTTACGTTATGACTTTAATTCTTATAAAGATTTTACTATATATATTAATAGAATATATACTGATCCTTTTAACGGTATTTCTAGAGTTACTTGTAAAAATGATGTTCTCAATTTTTATTATATACAATATCAACGATATTTATGTTATTTATTTTCGAAACTTGATTGTAGAGTCTCTCTTACACTTGATATTGTTCGCAATGTTCGTAACTTAGATTATTTACTAGTTACATGTCATTGGATAGATAGTAATTGGGTAATGAAAAAACATGTTATAGCTTGTCGTTTTATTGAAGATAAACATAATGGTCCTTTTATTGCTATATTTATTCATGATATTTTAATATTGTACGGTCTTAGTAATAAGATTATGTGTATTTGTTTTAGTAATGCTTTTAACGATACTAATTTTCATGAAAAATTAGAAATACAATCCGTACCACCTTTAAATGAAAATTTTCATATTAAATGTATATGTGATTTTTTGAATTTAGTTGTACATGAGATCATTGATTTTTTTAGTTCTTATATTACTAAAATTAGAGGGGCAATTTTATTTATTTTTCAAAATAATTCAAAAACAAGAATTGAAGAATTTAGGAAAAATTGTAATATTTATAACCTTATTCCAAAAAAAATACCTATAGATATTGCTGCAATGTGGAATTCTTTATATGCCATGTTAAATATTGCATATAAATATAGGGAGCCTATATCTGATACATATAATAATTATACTGAAAATTCTGCTAATTTTTTAATTGACTCAGATTGGGATGTTGTTAAATATATTGTCAAAATTTTATCAAAATTTTATCACGCTACTATAGAATTTTCTAGTAACTGTAATCCCACTGTTAGTAGTGTTTTAATTTTTATAGTTGACATTACTTTTTTACTTTCAAAATCAAAATATAAGGATAATGAAATTTTAAAAGATGTTATTATTGCAATAAAGGAAAAATTCAAAAAATATTTTATTCCTATGCCCACTATTTTTCAAATTGGAAAATACAACATTAAGAAGAATTTACAAAAATTATTTTATGAATTTTTAGAAATTGTTGAGGGAGAAAAAACAGATTTGGAAACTGCTAAATCTAGTTTATTTTCAAATAGACAAGCATTATATAATTATTATAAATCAATTAGTCCTAAACCTTCTAAAAAAACAAATCATATAGAAAGTTTAATAGATGATTTAATAAGCAAATCTCAAAATGAGTTAAATTTTTATTTAACACAGTCTATACACAGTAAAACTAGTATTTTGGAATGGTGGAAGGCAAAATCAACATGATTTCCTATTGTTTCGAAAATGACTCGAGATGTGCGAAGTGTTCCAGTTGTATCAACCGTGGTGTTAGAATATTCTTTTAGTCGAGAAAAGATGCAGATTGGTGATGACAACAACCACTCGGTGTCTGGACCAGGGTTGGAAGTGTTGGTATGTTTGAAAGATTGGATTAAAGCATAGCGAAGAATTCAAGGCGTAGAAGAAAAGCAATTAGAAGATGATGAATTTGAAGATGTTATAATAATGTTGAATGATCAAAAGGAGGAAAGGGATTATCAAGATTATTTAACTCCAATTAATCCTTCTTTACATTGTGACATCAAGGAGATGTCTAATTTTTTTAGGAACTTTTGATCATATTTTAGTGTATTTATTTTCGCAAGTTTAATGTTCAAAAATGAAAGTACCTACTTTCTATTTTGTATGAAAAATATTTTAAATTTCAAAGTTAAACATGAAATTTAAGACTAATGTTTGAAAGAAAAAAACAATATTTGAGAGGGTATATAATGTACATACCCATACCTTATGTGGGTAGAGAGGTATCGCGCCGAGAAACACTATCTTAGACTCGAGATTAAAATTCGAAATCTTTTTTTTAAGTTCCAAATTTGTGTGAGAAAAAACAAAATCCCGAGACCTTTCCAATGTTTGAAAGAAAAAAACCAACATCTGGTACGCGCAAACCCTTAACCCTTTGTGGGCAGAGAGGTAACGCACCGAGAAACACACCTAATGCATAAAGTTTTTCCCTTAAAAGTAGGAGTCAGTTGCCATGAATAAAAGGGTGAATTGAATTGATGATGCACAGGAGTGCAACTGCATTCTGAAACAAGTGGATTGAACTACCATTCTAGGCAAGAGTACTACTACTACACTCCACTACAAATTCAAAAAGATTCAAATGTGTTTAAAAGCATTTTCGATGAACAACAGAAGGTCCACTCTCGTCGTAATCAGCCTTGGTTATGTGTTGGTTTTGAGGGAAGACAACTTTGGCAAGTATAGCACCACCAATCCATGATGAATATGATGTCAACTTCTCTGGCATATATTCTGGAGGCTGTGTAACAAATGCAAAAAAGAATAAGTTAGTAACTTAAGTGGAGCATATATTCTGGGTATGTTGTTTTAATGTTCTGTTAAAAATGGTAGTACCTGATCCGGTTCAACTCCATTAAAGGAACTTAAACAAAGTCTAACAAAGGAACACTGTATTCTCTCATGTTCTTAGCGTCTGCTCCATCTAATTTAAGAATTTTATCTACCGCCAACTACCATCCTTCTTCATATCATCAACTAAATGGACTGTCTTGGAGTTTTTAAGTTGTTCAAACGTGAATCCATTTTGGCCCTGAGGTTTGCTCAAATGGCAAAGGTTCAGAGATTTGTGTCTAGGTTACAAGTTCGAGCCTTGAGCTAAGCGCACTAAGTCTAGTAATTAAATGGAGCAGGGAAGAGGAGTGGTCTCATCAGAACCGAGTTTCAAAGGCTGCAGGTAGACACCTAATTTTGTCCCTCCCGAAGACCCAAGTTATCCATTTTTACCCTGTCTTACCATGTGTACTACCCCATATAATAACCTCCGCACAAAAGGACAAAACAACCAACTAACAAATTTTATCTATTCTAACAACCCATACCCTACCCCCCACCTCACCACTACCCCCTACCCCCATGCTACCCCACCCCGCTCTCTTTTTCTTGTCCCAAAAAAAAGACTTCCAAAAAAGAATACATATACATACTCACATACACAAAAAAAAAAAAAAAAAATATTGAGTTTCTCTTTCTTTCCTCTCGGAAAGGCTCTCTCTCCGATCTCTCTCTCTCTCTCTCCCCGACTCTCTCTCAGATCTCAGTTCCGACGACGGCAACATCGTCGTCGTCTCTCCGATCTCTCTCTCTCCCCGACTCTCTCTCAGATCTCAGTTTCGACGACGGCAACATCGCCGTCGTCTCTCCGTCGTCTCGCTCTCTCTCTCTCCGACCTCTCCAATTTCAGTTCCGACGACAGCAACATCGCCGTCGTCTCTCCGTCGTCCTTCCCTCCCCCGCTGACAGAAACCACCATTTCCGTCCCCTTTCTGGCAAACATTCATCGAAATCCACCTGATTCCGGCCTAAACCATCAGCTCCGGTCACAAGTACCAAAGCCCGCGACCAAATCCAGCTCAATCTCGTCGGATTCGCCACTGTTGAGGCTTGCCAGAGCTCCGGTGAAACCAAAAACGTGATTCCCGTTCAAGACCCGACCCCCATTCTGCTTCTTCGGCAAGTCCCGTCGAAAAACGACGCAAAAATAGGTACGGGCTTCCTCGATCGTGATTCTGGTACTGGTTTGGCAAAAACAGTGAAATATCGAGGCTGGGTTGACTCGGATTGAGGTTGGTCGAGGCTCGTTGGTTCGTTGAGCTCCGATCTATTGTTCGGAATAAATCAATTATCGAGAGGTCCAATTCTATTTTCTTTTTTCTTTAATTTTTACGTAATCGTGAATGATTTGTGTGTTTGGTATGTTTGAATCTTGATTGTGTATTGGTTGATGTTGGATTTGAGTGTGAAAAACTTGAATTGGTAGTTGAAAAATTGATTAGTTATTTTGTGAATGAATGAGAGAAGGGATCGGTCTCGATAAAAGTAAATTTGAATAAATTTTGATTCATTGATGATGTTTGAATGTGATAGAATCATGATAGGTCGAGCCGGATAGGCAATATAGGTTCGGGTTGGCAAATTTTAGAACTTGTTGAATGTTGGAATGTGCGTGTGAATTTTTCTTTCTAGTTTATCGTATTTAATTTAAATGTATTCATTTAGTCGGGGAATGCCCCGAGATACATTGTATTTATTCACCGGAGAATGCCCCGAAGTACTTTGTACACGGAGGACGTCCGCGATGAAGGCCCGAGGCATCGGGTAAAGCATTAGTTTAGGATTAGCGTAGGTTTATTTTCAGTTCTTTTCTATTTTCGGGTTGTAATAATTGGACTGGACTTACATTTTTTGGTTTGTTTCGTTTTGTTTTTGTTTGATTGTTTTTGCGTGCTTTTTCTATGGTTTATACACTTCATAATGCCAAAATAGTCGATACACTCCACCAAGCGACCGTGGTCGAACCACGGGATCGAGGGGTGCCTAACACCTTCCCCTCGGTCAACAGAATTCCTTAGCCGGAATCTCTGTTCGCAAACCGGTTTAAGAGTCAAATGATTTCGGAAAGGATTTTCCAAAGGTGACTTGGCACACCGTGGCGACTCTGAAATAAAAAAAATGCAAATAATCCTTTTTCGAAACAAATTTTCATTTTTCGTCACTTAAATAATAAAACCCTTTCGAACTTAAAAATATTCCAATGTTTTGGAGTACGCGTTAAAAAAGGGGTGTGACATCTTCTGGCGACTCTGCTGGGGACTATGACAAGTTTTTAGAATTCGAGCTATTTTTGGAGTCGTATCGGCTTTGTTTGGCATTACGAGTGTATAAACATTGTTTGTGGTTATTGTTTGTGTTTTTTGTGTTTTTTTTTTTCGTGCTCTTTGTTTATATTATTTATCCTATGTGTTACTGCTTTATATCTGTCATCATGAGTCCACCCCCCGGCCTTCTTTCTGCAACAAGTCTCGGAGCGTACGTCGTGCGCACGAATTTTAGTTGAGTCACCTTTATTTTAGGGGGGGAGCCGTTGGATGTATGGAGTAGGTGGAAAGCAAAGCAGCCACTATCGACCATATGCTCCCCCGAACGGCCTTGTTAGTAAACTACAACGTAGGTCAGCCTTTAGGTCATTCTTATGTGCATCATATTGAGACCTAGCGGGGCCTACACGGTCCTTTGTAGGAGACTCACCTTTAAAGCATCCCTACGTGCTAATTGTTGCATTTTTGAGGGTAAAGTGGTTATTTGACGGATTGAGTTTTAAAAAAAAAAAAAAATTGTTAGGAGTAAGGTGTGTAGGCAAAAACGAAAAAGAAAAAAATAAATAGAAAAGTGAGTCGAAAAGAACGAAAAAAAAAAATGAGAGAAAAGTTTTGTTTGCCTTTTCTACTTATTTGTCAAAAACAAAAATGTCAAAAAGATTTTTTCTGTATAATTGGTGGTGTCAGTCTTGGTTAAAGCGTCTAGTTGAAAAAAAAATAGTTTTTGAGTGTGTCTTTTAAGTTAGGATCAATTTATTAGTTAATCGTTAATTGTCCAATCTGGACGAACTACGCACCCATGATTCTCCTCTTGCGGGAGTGAGATACGTAGGCAGCCTATTGTTGGTTCGGGGATCTTATTTAAAAAATTAAAAAAAAAAAAAAAAAAATTCCTCAATAGTCGTAGGGTTCATTCTTGGTTGATCTTATGTCAAAAATCCAAAAAGATTTTCTTCACTCTTCATTTAGAGTAGGTGTTTCATGTACATCTTTAAAAGAAAACAACAAAAAAAAATATTTCCTTTTAACAGGTTCAGGTTTCATTTTTCGCATGAAATTCAAAAAAATAAAAAATTCAAAAAAAATAAAAAATTCAAAAAATATTTTTTCGGTAATCATTGATTTTATTTTGTACAGAAATCTGAAAATCCAAAAAGATTTTCTTCACTCTTCATTTAGAGTAGATGTTTCATATACATCTCTAAAAGAAAACTACAAAAAGATTTTTCTTTAAAAGTTTCAAGTTTCATTTTCCTATGAAATTCAAAATTAAAAAAAAAAAAATATATGCAAAAAAAAAAGATTTTCGTCAGTTCTTTTTGACAATTTGTTATTTTCTTTTCTTCTTAAAGTTTAAAAAAAAAAACAGAGAAAAAGAGTTCAATTGGCCATTTTGGCACGACTTCACGAACTACGCACACCTGATTCTCCCCTTTCGGGGGTGAGATACGTAGGCGCCCTTCTTGGGTTCAGTGTTCTTTTCAAAATAAATAAATAAATAAAATAAAGAGGTTTTGAAAAACTATTGAACTCTAACCATTTGCTATCTCTTGTCCAGTTAGTTTAAGGTGGTTGGTTTGTGGCATTTTGGCTGGTCCTCCATATTGCTCCAAGTCACAGAGGAAGTTATGGCCAACAAGGATACCGAGTTAGTTGTCACTAATCAGATAGGGAGTTCGAGGAATGAGAATGTAGGAGATAATGAAGAGATTCGGAAATTAAGGCGGCAAATAATAGAAATGCATCGAGCTTGGGCTAATGGGTTGCCGCCTCCTCCGGTTCCCACTGATAATCTGGAATATCTGTCTAGCTTGCCTCCCGTATCACATGCACAATTGCCTATTTTTGTTGATATGCCACAACATGCATCAGGATCGACTCCGGGGCAACAATATCCAACCACTTCCAATCCTCAATACAAAATTACCACATGCTCGGCTCCGCCTGCTATTCATGCTTGTGCAGCCCCACTTCCGTCTGAAGCTCATGCTTTTAATGTTAATCCAACGGTTGTGATTCCTCACTCTACAAGCGACCCTGTATTGAATATCTTTAGTGGTCAGCATTACGCTCTCGAGCCCACACTTAAGTCGACGGGTCCGTACATTTTTCCTCAACCGCCTGAACTTCCTCCTAACACTGAGAAACTTGTTATGACAGAAGAACAAGAGGAAATAGCCAGAAAATTGAGAAGTTTGGAACTGACTATGAAAAACTTGCAAGGACTTGGGGGGTACAAAAGTGTCTCATATAAAGATCTGTGCATGTTTCCAAGTGTACATCTTCCTCTTGGTTTTAAAATGCCGAATTTTGAGAAGTATGAGGGACATGGCGATCCTATAGCACATTTGAGATGCTATTGCAACCAGCTAAGGGGCGCTGGAGGGAAGGAAGAGTTGCTCATGGCATATTTTGGTGAGAGTCTTTCAGGTCTAGCTTCAGAATGGTTTGTTGACCAAGACATCAACAAGTGGAATAGCTGGGATGACCTGGCTAATGAATTCGTGCAACAATTTCAATACAATATGGAGTTGGTTCCTGACGAGAAATCCTTAACTAATATGAATAAGAAGAGTACCGAAACTTTCAGAGAGTATGCGATTAGATGGCGTGAACAAGCTGCTAGGGTGAAACCGCCAATGAAAGAAAGTAAGATAGTGGAGGCGTTTATTCAAGTGCAGGATGAAACATATTATCAACACTTGTTACCTGCATTAGGCAAGCCATTTATTGAGGTACTCAAAATGAGGGAGATGATAGAGGATGGAATTAAGACTGGTCGCATTGTGAGTTTTGCAACATTAAAAGCGACTACTCAAGAAATTCATAAAGGTTTGGGAAGTATAGGAGGCAAGAAGAATGTGGAAGATGCATCTGCCATTGCAGTTGGACAACAGGCATGGGCAAGAGGACCACACCATCGTCACCCACGGGCTCAAACCCAAGCTTATGCCCAAGCTCCACAGAATCTTTACCAAAATCCATTATATCCCATTCCCCCACCTCCATATCAAGTGTATAATGCACAACCTTATGTTCAACCTCCATCTTACCCACACTGGCGTGCGCCAACTTTGCCGAGTCATCCTCCAACTCCATATACATACCGAAGCCCTTCTAGGCCTGGTTTTCAATTTAAGCCAAATAATGAAATGAGACAGAAGTCGAGGGATAACTTCACGCCCATTGGAGAGTCGTATGCAAGTTTATTCCAGAGATTGGTACAGCAGGACATGATCACTCCTCTCCTTGGGTATACTCCCGACCCACATTCAAGAAGTTTTGATCCTAATGTACGATGTTCCTATCATTCTGATGTTCAGGGTCACAGTATTGAAGATTGTCGTGCTTTGAAAAGAGAAATTGAAAAGATGATTCAAGATAAATCAATCATGGTGCAGAACATTGACAGTGAGGAAAGCTCTAGTCATGATATGCAAACCAGTGGCTAAGACGTCAGGCTGAGCAATTGAGAAGTCACCTCTCTCCCTACTAGGAAGAGGTCTGGTAGCTTGTTTTGTTTTATTTTCTGTTCTCCGAATTATTTCAGGGTTGTAGTTCGGGATCTATCTTGTTTTGTTCTTTTGTTGTTTATGTTCAAACCCTTCTATCTTTTGTTTCAACTAAATGAAGTGTCCCATTTTTCTTTGTGTTTAAATATGTGTTGGTTGTTTGTTTTCTGTACGTAGTACATTTTGTGTTAACTCTAGTGATATGACATGCAGTGAAATTTTCAGTCGGATCTTAAAATCCAGTTTAAGCATGAACTTTGAATCAGAGGGTTAAAGAAAGAAAAAAAGAGCATATGAGAAAATAGATGGAGTGCTGAGACATTTGGTAATAGGTTAAGGTAATTATTTTGAGAATCACAAGAATAACTTGGCTATCGATCGAAAGACAGGTCCCAATTAGGTCAAATAGTGGACGTGTGATCCCAATATCAAGGTTAAGGAGAAGATAATCAGCTCCACAGAAGCATGAATCACTCGATGTGAGGGATGCACAACAAAGGTAGAGTTGTATCTTTGACAAGTATATAAAAAGAGGTGAAACACATGTTCAAGGCAAATTAGTGTTGTAAAGCATGTCCTAAGCGATATTGGTCATGTACTTTCACATTGCATGCTATATGCTTGCATTCTCAAGAATTGATATGATGAAGGCATTTCATTCTGCTATCCAAACATTGTGTCATCTTTTGTTTACCTCATTTGAGCCTTAGTGTTATTTTCTTTCATACCCCTCTTTTGGAATCAAGGTAGAGTAAGCAAAGTTCAAAGAATAGTGTCAAGTAAGAAGATAAAGTCAAAAGTTACAAAAAAGAGACAAAAATGTTTCCAAAAAGAGTGTCAAGAAAATAGAGCTAGAAAAAAAAATCGCAAAGTGAAAAGAGCGAATAAAAGAAAAAAAAAAGAGAAAAATCAAATCAAAGCAAAAGGACAAGCTGCCAGAACTACGCATGACCTGATTCTCCTCTCTCGGGGATGAGATACGTAGGCTGCCCTACTAAGGGCTCGGTCCAACCAAATAAATAATTTAGAATCACCCAGTCAAAAGAAACTGGGGCATGAGTTAATCCTCATTATTTGAGTCGATTCCAAAAGATGTAAGTCCTAACCCACTTCAAGTGTCGTTTGGGCCTCACGCCATCCTTTCTTTCTAACCCTATCCAAAAGTCAAGTTACAACCAAAGAAAAGACCTTCAGATCAATCTTTGGGGATGTTAAGGCAAAGCATGCAAGGGATACGCTGATGTATTTGGGAACTACCTGTCTTCCTCAACCCAAGGAACCAAGAGAGAAATAAAAATGAGAGAGTCTTATTGGTGAAAACCCTTACGGGCACCGTAAGGCGATAGCAAGTTGAAAGAGATAAAAAAGAGTCTTATTGGTGAAAACCCTCACGGGCACCGTGAGACGATTGTGAGTTGAGAGAAAAGAGAATAAGAGAGTCTCATTAGTAAAACCCTCACAGACACCATAAGGCAAGGGTGAGCTGAGGGAAAGACCCTTCAAAACATCACTAGCCGAATGAGGTCTGAATGCAATTGGTCTAAGGAAACAACTCAGTTTCAAGGCCATTAACTCAGCAATAATTGGTAGAGAGGTTGGATGGAAAGATCAGGTAGCTTAATCCAAAAGGCATGGCATAATCATTAGAATTGACTGTCATTTTTAGAAAATTTGTCATTTCTTTGTTTGAAATGGGGACACTCATTGTCTTTTCTTTCTTCTCTTTATTTTATTTTGTTTTCTTGAGTCAGTGGTCCAAATAAAGGTCATTGTCATTTTTCTCTTGTTTTTGAGTCAAGTCCATATCAAAAAAGTGAGAAAAGATTTCAAAACTGGCCACCAACTTCTTCAATTGCACAATGCAAGGCAAAGTCAGCATATGAAAGAGACATAATTGTGAACTCATTAAACACCAAGGTTTGAAGGATTTTTCTGAGAAGCATGACAAAGCAGAGATACTGTGGTTATTTTGGAGTCACTCTTAATGATCTGAGTTGGGTCAATGACACGACAAAGCAGGGGCAAATGTCAGCAATTTGAAACAAAATGAAGAGAATGAACACTAGAGCAAATGCCTGGAAAGCCAAGTGCTGCAAACCACCACTAAGTTTTTAACTGACGAATTTTCTTTATTGAAACAGGGGCAAATTCGTTTCACTTGATTCAGCTACCATTGGAAATGCACATCCATGGGATTTTATTTTCTGTTCAGGACCCTCCTGCAAAATAGAATTTTACTTTCTGTTCAGAACCCTCCTACAAAATGGGATTTTTACTTTCTGTTCATGACCCTCCTGGAAAATGGGAATTTACTTTCTGTTCAGGACCCTCCTGGAAAATGGGATTTTATTTTCTGTTCAGGACCCTCCTGCAAAATGGGATTTTACTTTCTGTTTAGGACCCTCCTGCAAAATGGAATTTTACTTTCTGTTCAGGACCCTCCTGCAAAATGGGATTTTACTTTCTGCTCAGGACCCTCCTGCAAAATGGGATTTTACTTTTTGCTCAGGACCCTCCTGCAAAATGGGATTTTACTTTCTGTTCAGGACCCTCCTGCAAAATGGGATTTTACTTTCTGTTCAGGACCCTCCTGGAAAATGGGATTTTACTTTCTGTTCAGGACCCTCCTGAAAAATGGGACTTTACTTTCTGTTCAGGACCTGAAAAATGGGATTTTACTTTCTGTTCAGGACCCTCCTGGAAAATGGGATTTTACTTTCTGTTCAGGACCCTCCTGAAAAATGGGACTTTACTTTCTGTTCAGGACCCTCCTGAAAAATGGGAGTTTACTTTCTGTTCAGGACCCTCCTGCAAAATGGGACTTTACTTTCTGTTCAGGACCCTCCAAAAAAATGGGACTTTACTTTCTGTTCAGGACCCTCCTGAAAAATGGGACTTTACTTTCTGTTCAGGACCCTCCAGGAAAATGGGACTTTACTTTCTGTTCAGGACCCTCCTGAAAAATGGGACTTTACTTTCTGTTCAGGACCCTCCTGGAAAATGGGACTTTACTTTCTGTTCAGGACCCTCCTGAAAAATGAGATTTTACACTCTGTTCAGGACCCTCCTGAAAAATGAGATTTTACACTCTGTTCAGGACCCTCCTGAAAAATGGGATTTTTACTTTCAGTTCAGGACCCTCCTGAAAAATGGGACTTTACTTTATGTTCAGGACCCTCCTGAAAAATGGGATTTTACTTTCCGTTCAGGACCCTCCTGAAATATGAGACCACGCTTTCAAAATGAAATAATGCCTTATGATAATCATGGTGTGGGAAATTCGAGCAACATTTGTAAGGAGACGCACGTCCTTATTTGGTAAATCCAGCAACATTTGTAAGGAGACGCACTTCCTTGTTCGGATAATCCTAGCAACATTTGTAAGGAGACGCACTTCCTTGTTCGGGTAATCCCAGCAACATTTGTAAAGAGACGCACTTCCTTATTTGGTAAATCCAGCAACATTTGTAAGGAGACGCACTTCCTTGTTCGGGTAATCCCAGCAACATTTGTAAGGAGACGCACTTCCTTGTTCGGGTAATCCCAGCAACATTTGTAAGGAGACGCACTTCCTTATTGGGTAAATCCAGCAACATTTGTAAGGAGACGCACTTCCTTGTTCGGGTAATTCCAGCGACATTTGTAAGGAGACGCACTTCCTGGTTTGGGCAATTCAAGAAACATTTGTAAGGAGACGCACTTCCTTATTTGGGCAATTCAAGAAACATTTGTAAGGAGACGCACTTCCTTGTTTGAGTAATTCAAGAGACATTTGTGAGGAGCACTTCCTTATTTGAGTAATTCAAGCGGCATTGGTAAGGAGACGCACTTCCTTGTTTTGGTAATTCAAGCAGCATTAGTAAGGAAACGCACTTCTTTGTTTTGATAATTCAAGCAACATTGGTATGGAGATGCACTTCCTTGATTGGGTAATTCGAATTTTACTTTTTAGGAGATGCACTTCCTAACGTAAATCTTGATTCCTAGAAGATGCACTTTCTAGTCGAGTTATTGCACTTAATTCTTAGGAGACGCACTTCCTTGCTAGTTTTCATTTCTTAGGTGACACACTTTTAACTTAAACTTATATCTTTAGAAGATGCACTTTCTAGTTAGAATCCCTCACTTTAATTCTTAGGAGATGCACTTCGTAGTTTTGGTTATTTAATTTTACTCTTAAGAGATGCATTTCTTAGTCAGAGTCTTGATCCATCATTGCAACATGCAAATAGGTATGATGTGATTTTCCCAAAAGTCTTCTGATGATAAACTGGGGCAAAAATTCACACAACAACAACAACAACAAACCCAGTGTATTCCCACCTGGTGGGGTCTGGGGGGGTAAGATGTACGCAGTCCATACCTCTACCTCTAAAGAAGTAGAAAGGCTGTTTCCGATAGACCCCCGGCTCAAGACACAAGATACCAGGCAAATACATATTAAAGCACCGAACAAGGTTACAAGACTACATAACATAAATAACATAACATAAATAACATAAATACGGCAGCCATAAATAGAAAGAAACAGAGGAAAGCACCCAGCCTCTTACTAAAACAAGGAGCACGGAATCCTAACAAGAATACTACCCCCAACAAGTAAAACCCTACACTAGCGACCCAAACTGGCCCTAGTCTTCTGCCCTAATTCGCGTCCTCCAGACCTTCCTATCTAGGGTCATGTCCTCGGTGAGCTGCAACTGCTCCATATCCCGCCTAATCAAATTCAATTTCTGTTTTTTGAAATTTTACTTTTCTGGCAAATAAAACCTCTTTATAATGATATTTGTTTGGGATAATTTTCTTTTTTAGTTTTGATGTGGTTTCAGGAGCCCGCCTGCAGAACAGGGTGAAGAAGTTGAAAGCATAGCAACAAAGTGATGAAATAGCAAGTCAGGAGCCCGCCTGAAGAACAGGGTGATGAAATAACAAGTCAGGAGCCCGCCTGGAGAATAGGGTGAAGAAACGAAAGTCTAGCAACAAGTTGGAAGAAATTGCAAGTCAGGAGCCCGCCTGAAGAATAGGGTGATGAAAGTCGAGTCAAGAACCAACAGAAGCTGTTTAGATAGGATTTTTGTAATTTCATTTATGTTTTAACTTGTAATTTTCATTCTGATGTAATAACAGAGCCGCGGACCGGAACCTCGATGGAACCTCACTCGACTCTCCAACTCGGTATAGTCCACCGCCTTTCAAAAGTTGAGATACTTGTCACTCGATCCTCTCGTAACTTGGTTGGGTAGGCTGTCCTAATTCAAAACCCGATAGTCCTTCTTTCTTCTGTTTCTTCCTTTGAATAATGGTCGGGACAAAATTCTGTCTCGTTGTCTACTTCTTTGTCTAAAAACACTGCATGTTTGCATTCAAAGGGGGCATGATGTAGACACCTAATTTTGTCCCTCCCGAAGACCCAAGTTATCCATTTTTACCCTCGTTTTACCATGTGTACTACCCCATATAATAACCTCCGCACAAAAGGACAAAACAACCAACTAACAAATTTTATCTATTCTAACAACCCATACCCTACCCCCCCACCTCACCACTACCCCCTACCCCCATGCTACCCCACCCCCTCTCTTTTTCTTGTCCCAAAAAAAAGACTTCCAAAAAAGAATACATATACATACTCACATACACAAAAAAAAAAAAAGGAAAGGAGAGGGGACCAAAAAATCTAAAGAACAAAATAAAAAAAATATTGAGTTTTTCTTTCTTTCCTCTCGGAAAGGCTCTCTCTCCGATCTCTCTCTCTCTCTCCCCGACTCTCTCTCAGATCTCAGTTCCGACGACGGCAACATCGTCGTCGTCTCTCCGATCTCTCTCTCTCTCCCCGACTCTCTCTCAGATCTCAGTTTCGACGACGGCAACATCGTCGTCGTCTCTCCGTCGTCTCACTCTCTCTCTCTCTCCGACCTCTCCAATTTCAGTTCCGACGACGGCAACATCGCCGTCGTCTCTCCGTCGTCCTTCCCTCCCCCCGCTGACAGAAACCACCATTTCCGTCCCCTTTCTGGCAAACATTCATCGAAATCCACCTGATTCCGGCCTAAACCATCAGCTCCGGTCACAAGTACCAAAGCCCGCGACCAAATCCAGCTCAATCTCGTCGGATTCGCCACTGTTGAGGCTTGCCAGAGCTCCGGTGAAACCAAAAACGTGATTCCTGTTCAAGACCCGACCCACGTTCTGCTTCTTTGGCAAGTCCCGTCGGAAAACGACGCAAAAATAGGTACGGGCTTCCTCGATCGTGATTCTGGTACTGGTTTGGCAAAAACAGTGAAATATCGAGGCTGGGTTGACTCGGATTGAGGTTGGTCGAGGCTCGTTGGTTCGTTGAGCTCCGATCTATTGTTCGGAATAAATCAATTATCGAGAGGTCCAATTCTATTTTCTTTTTTCTTTAATTTTTACGTAATCGTGAATGATTTGTGTGTTTGGTATGTTTGAATCTTGATTGTGTATTGGTTGATGTTGGATTTGAGTGTGAAAAACTTGAATTGGTAGTTGAAAAATTGATTAGTTATTTTGTGAATGAATGAGAGAAGGGATCGGTCTCGATAAAAGTAAATTTGAATAAATTTTGATTCATTGATGATGTTTGAATGTGATAGAATCATGATAGGTCGAGCCGGATAGGCAATATAGGTTCGGGTTGGCAAATTTTAGAACTTGTTGAATGTTGGAATGTGCGTGTGAATTTTTCTTTCTAGTTTATCGTATTTAATTTAAATGTATTCATTTAGCCGGGAAATGCCCCGAGATACATTGTATTTATTCACCGGAGAATGCCCCGAAGTACTTTGTACACGGAGGACGTCCGCGATGAAGGCCCGAGGCATCGGGTAAAGCATTAGTTTAGGATTAGCGTAGGTTTATTTTCAGATCTTTTCTATTTTCGGGTTGTAATAATTGGACTGGACTTACATTTTGGTTTGTTTCGTTTTGTTTTTGTTAGATTGTTTTTGCGTGCTTTTTCTATGGTTTATACACTTCATAATGCCAAAATAGTCGATACACTCCACCAAGCGACCGTGGTCGAACCACGGGATCGAAGGGTGCCTAACACCTTCCCCTCGGTCAACAGAATTCCTTAGCCGGAATCTCTGTTCGCAAACCGGTTTAAGAGACAAATGATTTCGAAAAGGATTTTCCAAAGGTGACTTGGCACACCGGATTATGCCAAGTGGCGACTCTGAAATAAAAAAAATGCTAATAATCCTTTTTCGAAACAAATTTTCATTTTTCGTCACTTAAATAATAAAACCCTTTCGAACTTAAAAATATTCCAATGTTTTGGAGTACGCGTTAAAAAAGGGGTGTGACAGGCCCAAAGGATTGGCTCCAGGAGAATTTATCGATCATTCAAAAATAGTTGAATCCATTTCCCTCTCTTAAGTTGGAGTTTTCGAAATAACTTGGGCTGACAATCCTAAGTTTTCCATAATGGAATGCATTTATGATGGAAAGATAAAAGTGGTATGGTATTGTGACAAGGAGGAAAAATAAGATTGATATGGCCAAGAGGCAAAAAGAACCTAAGCTGCCCACCAAGGAATAACAAGAAAGATACCTTTACTAGCGAAGGACGTACTGCTGATGAGCAAAGGGTAGCTTCCCTCTGAAACCGTTCCTCAAACCCTGCGCAACCATGAGATACACAAAGTTAGCAGCTATTTCAGTAGTTCCCTGCAATATAAGGAAATAGTAGAGTTTCAATCAATAAAAGGCATGATACAAGTTCAATTTTTCTTTATAATGGTAACAGTATATTCATCCGCACAAAAGCTATGCTGGTAGCCAAATTTACAAAATATCAGTTGTTTTCTATAGCTATGCTGGTAGCCAAATTTACAAAATATCAGAGAGTTTTCTATCCTTTTCTACTTACAAGTACTCTAAGAATTGTAATATTGACTGTTTCAACTGCAAAAAGTTCTTTACACCACAAATGAAAAGGCACCTAGCATATCTTTCTCTCCAGACTCCACCATATACAAGTTTAAATCACATGTATGTTAGCCTGCAAGACTGAAGGAACACCAAAATCTAGACTTAACAAATGGCCAATGCAAACTTCAAAGAAAGGATGCAGTTCGAGCATGTCCAATCCACCTGCACCAACTAACTGAGTGAGGCTCTCTCGATTCACTCCCCTCTTCACTTGACACTCATTCGAGATATATGTTAGCACATATAGTGATGGGGAGGAAGGACGAATTTTACTTCTCTTCAATGTGATACTCCGAACTGATCTACCTTCCTACCTCAAGTTATTATTATTGTTGTTGTTGTTACCGATAAAAGTACAACTACAAGAAGTAGCTATGTTATTTACTATTTTGTCAATACCAACTCTTTTAAATTCGTTATTACTGTAGTGTCTGGACAACCGTGCGCTCCTCAACTGATCCAACGAGCAGTCTTTCACAGACCAAAAAGCACAAGTGTTGATGCAAACCCATCCACTGACACCGAGGCTGAAGCAGAAATATTTCCAAGTAATTACTCCTATGCCTCAATCACTTAGCCATCCCTTTTGGAACTTACCAATGCCTCATCAACAAGTCAATCAGCTTTTCCTATTTATCATTTGGACCATTTTAATGTGCAAGCTAAAAGAGATTAGTGTCCTGGAACTTGGAAGAAATACTGCCAATTAAACAGAGAAATGGCCCCTCTGATCAACAGCACACTATTAATTTTGTTTTGTCATCATGATGTTGACATTGGTTGAAACATTACAGGAATAGCCAAACTTCCTACTTAGGAGAAGAGGACGGGGAGACTCTCCTCTATGCTTCACTCTGTACTTGTCAAACAGTCGCTACAGCCATCAAACATATGAAGCACAATCCAATTCCATGAAGAAAGTAATCAAGGACATTCTCTTAAGGAGAAGATATAGTTTGTGGTAGCAATTATTGTTTCTGACTGCTACTTATGGTCTAATAGCTAAAAATCGGCTCACTGGACCTCTTCAAGTCTCCCAAGGGTTAGCCATTGGAGACATCAGTAAGGATGACAGGAATAGTGGAAATACATTCACTATAGCCGTCCATGAGATCTTCTATAGTACGATTTTCTGATAAGATTGTCATAGCTAGCTGCTTAAGCAATTGATGGGAAAATACATAACATCAAAACAAGCATAAAGAATGATGTTGGATAACCTACATAAAAGAAGGCTAGGGCATTGACGAATTTGAGGATGAGGCAAGGTCTAGAGAGGAAAAGAAAAGCAAGACGATCTCAAATATGTCCAGTACATAAATATTGAAAACTTACCAACAACAGAACATAAAAAGGAATATTACACTTCCCAGTTGCATTAATTTGAGCAAGAAAAGGACTGTATACGTCCGATAAAATTAGCTACTTGAGATAAAACCAACAAAACAAGGAAAATGTTAAAAGTTCTAGAAACAAAACAGACAGAGAAATACAGAAAAATCTGAGCATTCAGCAGTCACATTCAACTAAACAAAGAGACGAACACTGACCGGTTATAGTAGCAGTGCCACCACAAAGTACAGTGTTCTCTAGCAGCTGGCGGTGATTTTCAGATGACACAGATGAAATACTATGAACAAGCTGTTCAACTATTCCATGAGTATCGTTACCCAATATAGATGGTTGAAACAAGGCCTCTCCAACAGTGTATCTTTCTTTTCCAATTGTGATTACCTAAAATACAAAAAAATGAAATGAGATCCATTGGAGCATTGACTGATCTACCGCAAGATAAGGAAGGCAGAACGACAACAAAAGCAAGCCGGCGAGAGAAAATTTTATCAAAATCAGTAAACTGGATTACACAATGATCCCAAATACAAATACCTCACTCCTGTTAATGTCTAGAGTTTAGTAGACAGCAAAAAGCTTAGCCTTTAGTTCCTTCCCCTAACATATTCAGTTAGTTCTCTGGTATTCAAGGATCATCACTCACATTAATGGTAAGACCCCATTTTCTCAATCGTTACTAACTTTCTCATCTAGGCTTTACTGGTTCCTTCAATTCCCTTTGATACTGAAAATGATTTGCATAAGACAGTAATCCTGGAATCCTAACTGAATAACCTATGGTATATTCCATAGTGAAAAAAAAGGGCAGCCCGGTGACTAAAGCTCCCACTATGTGTGGGGTTGGGGAAAGGGACAGACCATAGGGAGAAGCAGAAAAATATCCAAGAGTGTGTTTGGATTGGCTTTTAAAAAGTAGCTTACAAGCTAAAAGCCAAAAGCCGAAAGTTGGGACCCAACTTATGGCTTTTGGCTTATTTTTACACTTTTTTGGCCTAAAAGTGAGTGCTTAAAAGCACTTTTTAACTTTCCCAAACACCACCAAATCAAAGAAAGTGCTTAAAAGTCAAAAGCACTTAAGAATAAGCCTATCCAAACACCCTCTAACACCATTCCTTGTAATTTTAAAACCAAGTCAGTCTTCATTCTTCAATACCATAACCGAAAAACATCAATCTTAGCAATTTTAAAACCAGATCAGTCTTCAACCCATAATGGGCCACCAACGAAGTTCCAAATGAAGGTTTTGAACCCCTTTGCTAGAACAAAACAATCGAGACGAAAAGCAGTAATTCTAATGGACTAACTTGTTCTAGCAAAGCAACGGTAAAGAGATCATCTACACCACAATATTTCTTTCAGCAGTAAAAGTAATGTTTAACTTAAGAACCTAGAGGAAGTTCTAGAAATTAGAGATGTATAATACAATGAATTGGTTTCTACTTTGTTGGTGCGTTATAAGATGAACAGTAGTGCACACAAACCTGGCCATCAGGCAGAGTATGTGTCTCTTCCATGCATGATTGTTGAAGCTTCTCATAGGCAATATCATCATCAGCACAGCATGCATACTGCTCTTTCAATTTTTCAACATCAGAAATATTGAGTTTCACCGTGGGATTTGATTTACTAAGCTCATCTGCTAGTAGCTTTGTCAAATCCAAACCCCCAACTTCCAACCTTCTTGATGCTATGTGCTGAACTGCACCCTCAATGACAGGTGCAATATCTAAAAGGTCATAAAAAAGACAGCCGGAAGAAATCTGATAAATCAACACCGATGGGAGAAAAAACAAGGAAAAGTAAAGAAAACATTTCTAAAACAGAATACAAACAGTTCAACTTTTAGAAGTAAAGAAGCACACACAAAGAAGTTGAAAATTCGTTACAGGCTATGAGTTTCTAACATCCTCCTTGTTGAAGCCCAATTCCTACTTTTTAAGATGCAACAAGATGATTAAAAAGTATTCAAGGTCACTGAGAATTTTCGTGTTCTAGATAGATGTGCTGTCCACCGGGTGTCAAGTGTACACACACTCTACTCTTAAATATATGTCGAGAAAAGAATTATGGGGCCGTAGTGGTGAACTTGGCCAAAGAGGGTGGAAACATGAGGTGAACATGTGCACTGAAAAGGAAGAAAGGAGGTATCACCTCATTTTGTCCTGAAGACAACTGGTTAGCTGTTTTTCTCAATATTTTACTTGTGCACATCCAATCGGCTAGAGTTTAAATCAGGCTTTTATAACTATTTATCTCTTTATTTACACTCTTCTTGTGGATATGCGTCTCATAAATGGAGATTGCACCTACCCATGTGCTCCCTAACACCTCTAAGCAAAGTGATAAACCATCCCAGGTACTAGTTCTTTGAGAAAATTACCTCAGTCAGGGACAGCAGTTACTTGAAACCTTTCATGAGATACCCTTCTCTTTTTCCATAGCTCATATTTAAGGTTAGTGTAGTCAATGCTTTTTGTGGATGCATATGCGGTGTCATCCCTAAGTGATATGGCTGAAGCAAGGTTGAAGCGGCCCATTTGTGCATTTTTCAACCATAAATCAGCGTTAACTGTAATAGGTACAGCTCAAAAAGGCTCAACTATAAATAGACAAAAGATACACAGAATATTGAGGGGCATATCAACCCTAGCCATCACAAGCTGGATACCCTGACCCTTTGCTCGAAACTAATAGAACCAACAGCACTGCTATTATTAAGTTTTTACAACCAATACTGCCATCAAAACCACATTCTCATAAGTAGAAACAGAAATGTAGGCAGACAATATTGCTAACTAATGACAACATAAGTAGGCTGAATCTGATAATGGAAGACTAAGTGACAGAGAAAGCAAAGAATCTTCAAATACACAGATGTCGAAGGATGATAAGTTTTAGGGTAATGCAGATACCAATTTTCCCATGACCAACATCAACAGTGCAGCCAGATATGCGTCCAACAGCATAAAGCGACAATACTGCCTGCTCAGAGGCATAAAACCCCGAGATGTTAAATGTTTCAAACATCAATTGCACCAATTGTTCCCTGATTGCCTGTTAACACAGAGCCAGTGTTATACATTAAATTACATTTCCATACCAATACACACTAAAGACACTAACTTGATGTCGCAGTTAAAAATAATAAGCCAAATCTAGCATCCAGCACTAATGACTTACTACTTTCTCCATATCACAAGACTTCTCTTTTACATCATAGACCAAGCCAATTACTACTCCCTGAAGGCCTTGTTTAAGCTCATACTTAGATATGCCTAATTCTAGAAAACAATGCCACCAAGCTATGTTGCTCGGACTCTCCAAAAAGGTTGCCGCACCTGTGTCAGATTCTCCAAAAATGCACTACTTTTGGAGTATCAGATACGCACCCGTGGACGTTTTGAAGAGTCCAAGCAACATAGCCACCAAGAACATATTCTCTTAATTGCTATTCCTCTTTTATTTTAATATTGATGGTTTTTGGACCAGCTTGTGTGCATCCCAACTAATCCACCAGCAATCTGTCCTGCCCACAAGCACAGGTTGCCAAGGTAATATTAATCATGCCCACCAACCTGGAGTAAAACAAGGATTTGAAACTGGGATTTCAAGTCTCTCTCAGTTATTATTTCTTAGCAAAAAAGTTTAGCTTTTCAAGCTGGCATTACAGTTCATCCAAAATGCAATTCTTTAATCATTTTCTTGTCACGTGCATCACTAACTAAAGTAGTTTTTACTAAGAAACTGAACCCCTTTCTAGCAGTTGCATACTCAAAAACCATTCACTAATTTCTAAGGAAATTTGGTTATTAGCCCCCAAAAAATAAATAAATTACAGAAATTCAGAAAAAGTTTTTAAAGAAAATCAACAGCTCACCTTGGGAGTGCAGAGTGGGTCGGTGAATAGAATTTGACCTTCATTTCCAATTTCCCAACCAAGGCCAGAATAAAGAACATGATGCAACAGGTCTTCCATAGCATCCCAATCTTTGATGAAACCTCTTTCGATGGGATCTACAGTCACCTCCTCCTCCTCAAACGCAGAACCTTCATCATCTTCAGGAATCCGTTTCATTTGGGTTGGTATTACCTAAGCCATACATTTCCATAGTTACAAAAAGCATTAACTATACCATTAACATCTTAAAACCCCAAAAAGTTACTATAAAATGGGGCAAAATAACAAGTAAATAGAAGAAAGTTCCAATCTTGCACCTCTTTCTTATGGGGTTTTCTTGTACTTCATTCCCAAAGTTACAAAAAGCATTAACTACATCATCACCATCTTAAAATCCAAGAAAAAATCACACAAAATTGGGACAAAACTAACAAGTAAATAGCAGAAAGTTCCAATCTTGAAGCTCATGTCTTATGGGGTCTTCTTGAACTTTGGATATATACTACCAAATCAAGAAAAGAGTAACAGATGCAGTATAACCATTATAAAATCCAAAAGATTCACACAATACAACACCAACAACAACAACAACATACGCAGTGTATTCCCACAAAGTGGGGTCTGGGGAGGGTAAAGTGTACGCAGTCCATGCCACAACCTCAAATGAAGTGTTGTTTTCGATAGACCACCAGCTCAAGACAGATAACAGTATAATCAAACAAAAAAACAAAAAACTAAAATCACACAACAAAGTAAGAGGAACATAAAAAACGGCAGTCCGGTGCACTAAAGCTCCTGCTATGCGCGTGGTCCGGCCAAATGGCAGAAAGTTCCAATCTAGAAGCTCATTTCTTATGAGGTTTTCTTTTACTTTTGACTATATACTACCAAATCAAGAAACAGATACAATATTATTTAAAAAATTCACATAAAATTGGTGCAAAATAGCAAATAAACAGCAAAAAGTTCAGCTCTTTTCTTAATGGGCTTTCTTGCACTTTGTCTATATACAACTAAATCAAGGAAACAGTAACCCAAAAAAAGTTGCACACAAAATTGAGGCAAAATAGCAAGTAAATAGCAAAAAGTTCAGCTCATTTCTTATACTTTACCAATATACAACCAAAATCAAGAAAATAACAACAAATAGAGTATTATTACCACTACAAAACTCCAAAATTTCACACAAATAGATGTAAAATAACAAGAAAAATCCAAAATTGAAGCTCCTTTATTTGTGGCGTTTCTTAATTGATACCATAGAAGGAGTTTGATCTGGAACAGCAAAACCAGCTTTGAGTAATTTAGAACCAGCGTCTACTACTACTGCCTCCATTCTTGAAAGGCTCTCACAAAATTTTTGAGAAATTTGAATTTGCCACTTTTCTTCTTTACTCTTCCTTATACTCTTGGTTTTTATTTATTTTCTTCTTCTTCTTTTTTCTTTTTTTGTTTTTCTAGGTACAAAAATTGTGTTTAATATGATAGAACTATTTCTTTTGAAGTTTATGTTAAAAGATACCTGTCATTATTGATTTGACATACCCACTTTGTATTATACTTAATAATTTAATATTTTCGAAAAAATATATTAAGTAAAAAATATAGTTAACCAATAAGGATTAGATATATTATCCCTGATTGTCCAAATTGAACAAATATTATAGGTCATATATTTTAGCAAAATGGACAGATAAAATAAACAGGAGTAGAAAACATTTAGACATCAAGATGTAGCAACTGCAACGCGCGATCCGGATTAGTCGAGGCTTTAATACAGGCACTAGACACCAGATGGAAAACAAAAAAAAAATTGTTTGAGTGATTGTTAGCTATTGTATTTTATTGTTATTTTTAAGTGTTTATTTTGATTGTTACTTAAATTTTATTATATTAATTAACGAGGGTGTATCTTGTGTGAAGGAACTAGAGAAGCATGGTTCATGTCAGCACTGGCCTAATATTAAAATATTTTAATTAGGGGAAAGGACAAATATGACCTCTCAATCAAACAAATTCCTCCAAAAATGACCTAAGAATTGTAATTCCACAAATTAGCCATTTTGGCTCTTTTTTTAATGTGTCAATTCATTGACAATTGCCAAAGGTTGGGAGTGGGAGAATGAATTTTTGTCGACGCCTGTGTCCTGGTACTGTATATGGAATACTGCCACCGAGATTTTTTCACTCGTGCATAATGATGTTTGATCCTCTTGTTAATGAACAATAATATATTTTAATTAAGGGAAAGGACAAATATAACCTCTCAATCAAACAAATTCCTCCAAAAATGACCTAAGAATTGTAATTCCACAAATTAGCTATTTCGGCTCTTTTTTTAATATGTCAATTCATTGACAATTGCCAAAGGTTGGGAGTGGGAGAATGAATTTTTGTCGACGTCTGTGTCCTGGTACTGTATATGGAATACTGCCACCGAGATTTTTCCACTCGTGCATAATGATGTTTGATCCTCTTGTTAATGAACAATAATATATTTTAATTAGGGGAAAGGACAAATATAACCTCTCAATCAAACAAATTCCTCCAAAAATGACCTGAGAATTGTAATTCCACAAATTAGCCATTTCGGCTCTTTTTTTAATATGTCAATTCATTGACAATTGCCAAAGGTTGGGAGTGGGAGAATGAATTTTTGTCGACTTCTGTGTCCTGGTACTGTATATGGCATACTACCACCGAAATTTTTTCACTCGTGCATAATGATGTTTGATCCTCTTGTTAATGAACAATAATATATTTTAATTAGGGGAAAGGATAAATATAACCTCTCAATCAAACAAATTCCTCCAAAAATAACCTGAGAATTGTAATTCCACAAATTAGCCATTTCGGCTCTTTTTTTAATATGTCAATTCATTGACAATTGCCAAAGGTTGGGATTGGGAGAATGAATTTTCGTCGAGGTCTGTGTCTTGGTACTGTATATGGAATACTGCCACTGATATTTTTACACTCGTGCATAATGAAGGTTGATCCTCTTGTTAATGAACAATAATATATTTTTTTATTATTCCTATTATTTTTTTGTATAATTTGTATGTAATAAATATAGGCAAAATGACTTTCTGGACCCCTCTACTATGTCAGTTTTTTAAATTGGACACTTCTAATTACATGTTAATCATCTGGAGCCTTGACCCATCAAAAAAACAACGTTTCGCACCCTTTGACCGTTGACCTTGCACATAGGCAAGGTCATGGTGACTAGGACAAAGAGAGTGTAACCACTCGCCTAGGGGTGCGAGTGGGGTCAATTTTTGGTCAATTTTACATTAAAATAATAAAAATAATATTAAAATTAAAAATAAAAATAAAAAGGATCCTTTTTTTTCCCTTCATCTTTTTAAATTTTAAAATTGTAAAAATGATTTAAAAATATTTTTAAAAATTAAAAAAAATTTAAAATATTTTCAAATTTTTAAAAAAAAAGAAATTAAAATTTCGCCAAAAATTTTAAAAGGATCATTTTTTCCCTCCTTTATTAATTTTAAAATATTTTTAAAAATTAAAAAATCAATTTAAAAATATTTTAAAATTTTTTTAAAAAAAATATTATTTTTCCTCCCCTCCCCACCCCACCCCAGCCCAGCCCCTCCTTTTAATTTAAAAATATTTTTAAAAGTTTAAAAATATTTTTAAAAATTTAAAAATAATAAATTTAATTTTTTCCCCACCCCACCCCCTTTTCCAGCCCGTTCCCACCCCACCCAGCCTCCCCTACCCCATCCCAGCTCGTCCTCACCCCACCCAGCCCTCTCCCCCAGCCCTCCACCCCACCCTAGCCCGTCCCCAACCCACCCAGCCCCACATAACCCCTCCCCTTCCCCAGCCCCCCACCCCACCTAGCCTGTCCCATCCCACCCAACCCCACGCAACCCCTTCCCCAGCCCTCCACCCCACCCAACCCCCTTTCTTCAGTCCCCCACCCCACCCAACCCCTCCCTCATCCCCCCACCCAACCCAACCCCACCTAGCCCGACGCAATCCCCTCTCCCCAGCCCTCATCCCACTCAGCCCCTCATCCCACCCCCACCCCAGCCCCTCCCCCCACAATTAATTTAAATTAAATATTTTAAATATGTAAATCATATTTAAATTAATTAATTATTTAAGTAAAAAAAATTAAATTAGGTAAAAAATTTTAATTTGATAAATTAATTAATTTAAAATTTAATTGATTTAAATAAGTAAATTAGTTAAGAATTTTAATTAATTATTTTTTTACTAATTTAAATTTAAAATTTAAATTAATTAATTAAAATAATTTTAATATTTAATTAATTTTAATGTAATACTTTTTTTTTATTTTTTTATTTTAAAAATAATTATTCAAATATTTTAAATTTTAAAAGCATGATTATTCAAATTTTTCTACAATTTATAAATTTTTCTTATTTAATTAAGTTATTTTTTTTAATGATGTGGCAGGCATGGCTGACGTGACAGACGTGGCAGCAGGTATGGCAGCTGACGTGGGAGAAAGTGTGTTACACTCACCAAAAAAGGGTTTTAAATATTGTTTTTTAGTAGGTTCAGGGGTCCAGATGATAAACATGTAAGTAGAAGTGTCCAACTTACAAAACTGACATATTAGAGGGGTCCAGAAGGTCATTTTGCCATAATATATAATCAATGTATAATATTGATTATTCTTTTTAAACAATCGAGTAATTATTTTTTTTCAGATTATTTTGCATTCATCAACATTATTAATATAACATACTATTTGTTTTGTTTAGTTTTACTTATTTATACAATAAAATACAATATCATATACTTTTAATATAATACAACTGTTAAAGATGTATATTTATATATAATAATGATACAATTTCTATACATATACATATTCTATTTAATAATTGTAGCATTTTTATACATATTCTATACAATTTTTAACTACAATTATTATTTAGATTCATATTTTATACGACTCTATATAGTTTCTACATGCATTCTAAAAATGTATTAATCTAGTATAAGAGAGTATCAATTGAGTATATGGACACTACAAGTGTATCAATGTTGTATAAAAGTATATTAATGTGGTATAAAAGAGTATCAATTGAATATAGGGACTGCATGTGCTTGCATAGAATTACCTTTCTCTTTTTAAAAAAGTGTATCAATATAGTATAAAAGTGTATCAATGTGGTATAAAAGTGTATCAATTGAGTATAGAGACTGCATGTGCCCAATTGGGCCAAATGACTAAAAAGGGGAATTAATTTAGCCGACTGACTACAGTTTGTCCACCTTTTCAAATGTGGGTTTATTTTTTTTAAAATGGTCAGCCCATGTCCTTTTCCCTTTTAATTATGTACGGAAGTTAAATTGATATCAATTCGAATTATGAACTATAAAACATGAATATACAAAATTAATGTATTAACTACTTGATGGTATTTTTTAAAGAACCAAGTCGCACAAAATAATTATATATATTTTATTCATATAAAGAGAAAATGGCCAAAAAAAAAACTCAACCTTTATTCCAAATCCCAACTACACACTTATACTTTGCGGAGGTCCTATGACACCCCTGAACTATTTAAAAATGATATTATTACCTCCCTAAATGATTACGTGGCATAGCAAGTGTATCTCATTCTCCTTGAGAGAGTGGGCACCGAAAATAAAAATAAAAATTTTATTTTCACATTATATATATATATATATATATATATATATATATATATATGCATTTTTTATTTTTTTTTCTTTATTTGCTTTATTCCTTATCCTCTCTTTCTCTCCATTTTCATATTCTTCACCATCTTCATCTTCCTCTTCCTCTTTCACATCTCCATCTTCATTTTTTAATCTCCATTTTCATTTATACCGCAAATTCAATACTTTTCTCATCATTAATTTTTTAACTATCATTTTTAGACCCACTAATCTTTTCTTTTTGTGAAGAAGGATAAATAATCCCAAGTGTTTCTCCGTCGGAATGGCTTCACAGCCGTAGATGAAGCTTTTTTGGCCACCGAATTAGTTCCAAAATGAACATACCAGTGATATTCACCAACCCCATAAACAATTACACACATATCCATCTCACAATTCTCTGAAATTTGAAAAGATTAAAGTGGTCCTTGAAGTCATTTCTGATGAAAAGTGAAAATTAATTCAAAAATTTATGTCTCATGAGAATTTCGGATCGAGTGAAACGATTCCAAGCCATGAAATCAATATTATATCTCAAAATCAATATTCATATTTAAGCTTTTTTTGCACTGTCTCAACATTAAGATTGATTTTTGAGTTGTGGGTTTCTTGATTTTGTCTGTTTTAGCATCAAGATTGAATTTTGAGTTGTGGGGTTTGTTGAAATTGTTTGTTTTAGCATCAAGAATAAATTTTGAGTTGTGACATCTTTTAGATTTATCAACAATGATGAGACAAATGTTGAAAAATTATCGAAGAAAATGGGAGAGGGTGATTTTGTGAGGGATAGTGAGTTGTTTGGTGAAATTTTATTGAGGGTTAATTGAAGGTAGATGAAGTCATCATCTTCTTCTGAATCTTCATGTAAGAGTGAATTGAAGTACATGCCGCAAATGCCCTTTTGGATCTTTATGTTAAATGTGGGAATGTGATAGAGGCAAGCAATTTTTTGATGAGTTGGATGATGATAGTGTAGTGTCTTGGACATCTTTAATTGTAGGTTTTGCTGGCAATGGTTTTGATTCCATGGATTGAAGTAGGATAAAAATTAAAAAATAATTTTGATTTCATGGATCGAAGTAGGATAAAAATTAAAAAATGATAAAAATGATTAAACAATAAGAAAAAAGTAGGATAAAGATGATTTTTTATATAAAAAAATCACAATATTACGTGACATAAGCTGATAGGCGCGTGTAGCTCACTCACTTGTACAGATCTGGGCATAAGTTTTTAGACGGGCATATATTCTATTTTTAAATAGTTGACCCCCACAAAGTATAAGTGTGTAGTTGGGATTTGGGGTACAGGTTGGGGAGACTTTTGGCCATTTTCTCAAAATTAATTTATCCTTATGTTTATTTTACCTTTTCATTAAATATTATTAACTTTTTAATACTTATATGACTTACAATAATTAATTAGGAAATATTTAGTAAGATTATGGTTAAACTGCTTTTTTATTGATATTATTAATTTTTAATATTTAAATGACTTATAATAATTAATTAGGATGATATTCAGAGGCGAACCCAGGATTTAAAGTTTATGGGTGCACCAACGTTGTCAAAGGCGCTCATAAGCTTCGAAGCAAAACTCAAAATGTGTTGAGCGCTTGCCTCATTTAATGTGCAGCTTCGGTTCTAATTTTTAATACATACTTTTCCTTGTCAATGAGGCTTTTTTGAAGAGGCGAATGCTAAACAATTGATATTTCACTTTATCAGTAAAAAATAATTTTTTTGTTCATATATTTGTCATTCATACTTATATTATTAGTCTTGGACTAGACATATATTTATATTTTTTCTCCTTTTATGCCTTTTTTTGTGAAATCTCACACGTTATTTGTACTTTGTGCTTAAACACAATAGACCTTGAAACTTTTTTACGCTTATTGCTTTTGATAATACTGTGGTGCACCAATATTATCTTAAGACGTTCGAAAAACTTTCATGGTCGATTAAGGATATTATCATATTCAATTGGTTGTCAAAGACATGAAAAATAATGCAAAAATAATTACATAGAATGGATATGAGTTCTAAGATATATCTCATAATATGAAGTTTACTTTTAAAAATTAATAATAATCAGTTATGGTAGGTCAATGGTGAAGGGGAGTTCATCTCAGGGATTGGTCACAAGTTCGAATTCCTGCTTCGTCAATTTTTGTTATAAATTTGGTAATAACTAATAAGCAATCTGAAGAATTAAAAATAAAAGCAAAAATGTTATGCTGTTCCCGAGAATCAACCCATGGTCGCGTGGATGGAAGCACTGGCTACAACCAACACGCCAAGGTGTACTACCTGTCAATTGTGGGTGCACTATTATTTATATTTCAATTTCTCAAGGTATATACACATATATACACAGAGTTTTTTTCGACGTTAAAGGGTGTACGTGCACCCCCATTGATACATGTGGGTTCGCCTCTGATGATATTTAGTAAAACTCCGATGGAAGCAGCTGAAGCAAACATGTCATAAGTGTATATTTTATTTTTTATATTAAATATTATTAGTTTTTAAGATATAAATGACTTATAATAATTAATTAGGAATGATATAGTAAAATTACGGAGCTAGCAGCCTGCTGAAGCAGGCATGTCAAACCTTCTCTTCTATATATTTTATTTATATTAAATATTATTAGTTTTAAAGATATAAATGACTTATAATAATTAATTAAAGATGATATAGTAAAATCACGGAACCAACAGCCTGAAGCAAATATGTCGAAACCTTCCCTTCTATTATATAGAAAAGAAAAGAAATAAATTTTGGAAACATAAAAAAAAGTGATTTATTATCTAATGCTTGATTATTAAGTTAAAAAGTGTGATTTTAAATGTATTCACATGTAATCTAAACAAAAAAAAAAACATTATGGGGATGGAAGGAGGATGAGAGTCCTGGGAGGTGGTTAAGGAGTACGGGGTGGGGGTCGGGGTGGGGATAAGGGCATTGAGGGTGAGGAGGCGATAATCAACCTGAAATGTCATTTATGACTTATTTTTCAAAATATTTTGTTCAATCAAATCATATGATAAAATTAATTTTCCTCCGTAGCAAATTTACCAAGAGTTCATTTTGGATAGGATTAAAAGAATAGCTTTTTAATTTAAGAGATTAAAAGCTTAAAATTAATGCTTATAAATTAAAGGGCAAAATGACTCGATGGACTCTTATACTATGTCCGTATTGTAATGTGAATACTTCTACTTACATGTTTGTTATCTGGACCCCTAAACTCATTAAAAAGCAACATTTTAAATACTATTTTGGTGTGTGTAACACTCGCCCCACATCAACTACCACGTCATCTTCCATGTCATTTTCAGGTATTACATTAAGGGTGTGTTTGGTATGATGGAAAATATTTTCCATGAAAAATATTTTTCTAGAAAATAAGTTAGTTTTCTACTTATTTTCTTATGTTTGGTTGGTGAGTGAAAAATATTTTTCAAAAAATTTTTATGATGTTTGGTTGGTGAGTAGAAAAATATTTTCTAGTGTTTGATTGGTAAGTGAAAAAATATTTCTTAGAAAATACTACTAACTGTTAACTAATATATCAATGCCTCTAGCAACTCAACAAATTTGTAAGAACTAATTTAAGCATAACAAATAATATCAATATCGAATACTATAATATTACAATCACTAAATTTAAGCAACTATTAATTAGCAAATAGAGGAGACAGTTTTCAACATTTTGTCAGGACAAGATACTGTAATCAATAGAAATATAACTTAACGACAAACTTATTCAACCTCGTGAAAGAAGTTACATCGATGACAAAATGAAATATGCAATTAGCAAAAGTAACATAGGTAAGTATTCTTATATGCATATGAAAATAACAATACATTCAACGAACATTTGAAATGAAAAAAATTTGGGCTTCACTATTTTTTATTTCAAGCAATGAAAAATTGAAGCAAAGCACAGTGAAAAATATTTTCGAGTAGCGTAAATTTTTTAGAAATGTGAATTTTTTGAGTCATGTGAATATGAGTGTTGTTGGGGTGGGGGTCAAAAGTCACATTTGTCATTTTCCGAAAAATGACTTCCCTTGGTCCATGAGGAAAGTCATTTTCCCTCAAATAGAGAAAAATAAATTATCTTGAAAATGTTTTCCCAAAATTTTACTACAACCAAACAAGAGAAAATAGGAAAACATTTTTCAGAAAATATTTTCCATCATACCAAACACACCAATTCCATGTCATTTTAAAATGCTATACAAGAAATCAAATATTAAAATAAATTTAATTAAATAACTTTTTTTTATAAATTATGGAAAAATTTAAATAATCATATTTTATTTTTGCTCACAAATTAAACATCAAATTCATTCCAAATAATTAAAATTCTTCTCCAACTAATTTAAATTTTTAATGATAAATTCATATATACAAACATAATTAATTTTTAATTTTAAAATTTGAATATATTTAACAAATTCATAAAAAATTATTTTTTTTCAAGCTTATTATGAAATTCACTATCATTCACTTTCAATTAAAATTTAAATTTTAATCACAAAAAAATATTAAAAAATTTAAACTTAAATTTTAATTCAGAAAAAATATGAAAAGATTTTAATTGAGAGGGAAACTTAAAAACATAAAATAAAATGTGAATTCAAAGTTTTTTTGGTTTGGGGTTTGGGATTTGAGGGGTGTGTGTGTGCTGGTGCTGAGGAATGGGGAAGAGGGCTAAGGGTGCTGGACGGGGCTGGGGTGGGTGGGGGTTTTGGACGCGGGGGAGGGAGAGATAAGGGTCTTGGATGGGGCTGGGGGTGCTAGACGCAGGGAGGGGGCTGGGGGAAGGGGGTACTGGATGCGGGGGAGGAGAGGGGGTACTGGACGGGGTAGGGGTGCTGGACGCGGCTGGGGGTGGGCTGAGGGTACTGGATGCGGGAGAGGGGGGCTGGGGGGTGCTGGATGACGGTGGGGGTGGGGTGGGGTGCTAACGAGATGGGTGGATGGGGGGTGCTGGATGGGGTGATGAGGGGTTGCTGGGGTGGGTGCCTTTTTTTTATAAAAAAAATTATTATTTTTTAATTTTTAAAAATATTTTTAAATTTACAAAGTTGGAGGAAAAATAACCCTTTTTTTAATTCTAATATTATTTTAATATAAATATATTGCTTAAAGGGCAATAAAAGCTTAAAATTAATGCTTATAAATTAAAGGACAAAATGGCTCGATGGACCATTATACTATGTCCGTTTTGTAATGTGAATACTCCTATTTACATGTTTGTCATTTGGACCCCTAAACTCATTAAAAAACAACATTTTAAATACTATTTTGGTGTGTGTAACACACTCGCCCCACGTGAGCTGCCACGTCATCTTCCATGTCATTTTCAGGTATTACATTAAGGGTGTGTTTGGTATGATGGAAAATATTTTCCATGAAAAATGTTTTTCTAGAAAATAAGTTAGTTTTCTACTTATTTTCTCACGTTTGGTTGGTGAGTGAAAAATATTTTAATTGAGAGGAAAACTTTAAAACATAAAATAAAATGTGAATTCAAAGTTTTTTTGATTTGGGTTTTGGGAGGGGGGTTGTGTGCTGGTGAGGAATGGGGAGGAGGGCTGAGGGTGCTGGACGGGGCTGGGAGTGGGGTGGGGGTGTTGGATGTGGGGAGGTAGGGCTAAGGGCCCTGAACGGGGTTGGGGGTGGGGCGGGGGTACTGGACGCTGGCAGGGGGGCATAGAGGGTGCTGGACGCAGGGAGGGGGATGGGGGAAGGGGGGTACTGGATGCGGGGAAGGAGAGGGGGGTACTGGATGCGGGAGGAGAGGGAGGTACTGGACGCGGGTCTGGGGGGATGGACGGGGCTGAGGGTGGGGTAGGGGTGCTGGACGTGGCTGGGGGTACTGGACGTGGGGAGGAGGGTTGGGGGGTGCTGGATGACGATGAGGGTGGGGTGGGGGTGCTAATAGGGTGCGTGGGTGGGGGATGCTGGATGCGGGTTAGGATAGGGTGGTGAGGGGTTGCTGGGGAGGGTGCCTTTTTTTATAAAAAAACTATTATCTTTTAATTTTTTTTTTTTTTAAATTTAAAAAATTGGAGGAAAAAAGCCTTTTTTTTTTAAATTCTAATATTATTTAATATAAATATATTGCTTTCACTCACTCATACACACGTGTCTACACGCGTCATATCCTACTCAACAATTTTAATGTCACATAAATTCGCTCAACGGTCAAATGGCTTAAAATATTGAGTTTTATTAAGCTGGAGTATTCAAATGATAAATATGTAAGTAGGAGTATCCACATTAAAAAACTGACATAGTATAAGGGTCCATCAAGCCATTTTGCCTAAATTAAAGTGATAAGTATTTGATAGAAGTGTTGAAACTGAAAAAAAATTATTGATTTATTTGATAAACAAGTGTTGTTAAGCATTTTTTGTTGTCAAAATGACTTAAATATCCTTAAAGTTGTTAATACCATAAATAAGGTGAATTGTTTATAATTTTTTAATTTTAAAACAAAATTTTGGAGCAAACCTCCGATGCCATGACGATTTGTTGAAAATAAAGAAGAAAAATAAAGAGGAAATTGGCAGGAAAAGACGAAGAGAAGCGGTTAAAAGAAAAAAAAAACATATATTTAAGAGCTACAAGTTTCGGATATTGTTAGAACTGGAGCAAAATGAAAAGGATAAAAAGATAAATATTTTGGTCAAACCTAAAATAATTTTAATTTAAAAATAAAAAGTTGGGAGTACTCAGCTTCTCACTTTTTTTTTTAATCAGTTTTTAGCTTTTTTAAACACTTTTTAATTTTACCAAACATCTAAACAAGCTAAAAAATAAATTAAAAGCTGGTTTGACCAGAGTTTAATCCCATCTATACGGGCTCTCAGTTTACTAAGTTTGTTGTTATATAAGGATGAAAGTTGAAAAATAGTAATATTTTTGGGAGAAATGTTTTTTGGTTTTTTATAAATTTATTTTTAGTTTAAATTCTTTTTAAAAGAGATCTCTATGTTTACACATAAAAGTTCTAAAGAAGACTATTCTTTTTTTTAAATTGTAAAGAGACAAAAAGTGCAGGAATTCGAATATTGGCTGGAATCAAAACAAGTAAAAGTTCTTTGGATAGTTGCTACTTATCTTTCATAATGTATTGTGTAGTTTGATGAATGCAATGATTTGAATAAATTGTACTCACTCCGTTTCATAATAAATGAATTATTGGATTTTGGAACACAGATTAAGAAAAAAGTAATAAAGACATAAATTTAACACAACTTTCCATTTTTTCCCTCCAAAAAGCAAAAGTTGACCTTTAATACCTTTTCGAAAATTAATAGATTGTCAAATCATAAGGGTAACTTTGAAAAAAAATTCAATGATTCACTTATTTTGAAACACCAATAAATACCCCAACAATTCACTTATTTTAAAACGGAGGAAATATCCTTTTTGCCCTTATCCTGCAGAGAAAGACGGGATGGGGCGGGGCGGGGCAAAATTTTTGAAAAATGTTGAATGGGGCGTCGTGGTGGTGGGGCGGGCGGGCGGGGGAGGGGGGTTCAAATCTTAACAGGTCAAGGCTTGTGTACATCCCTACACTCCTCCGCAGTTTAAAGAACCTATCCAAAAAAATGGGCATGCGGTAGAGTTATATAAAAAGATAGGATAAATGATAGGCAAAAATAAAACAAGGGGGAAATAAGACAGTAACACGATCACACCATATCAGCCGTTATGTAAAATAAGACTTTTCGTCATTACACAACGATGAATTTAACTATATCATACAATAAAAATGTAAGTAACAATCAAAATAAACGTCGTATTTAAACTAATATATACCACCATACAAATAGTCACCTGTAGGTGCAGTTATTTTTCTCATGGTTAAATGATAACATAACATACATCATCAGAGGTCTCGACTTTCGGGTTCGAGTTCTGAAAATAGAAAAATCTCTGGTAGGGAGCGCATTCTCCTCTACAACGCCTTACTAGACGCGACTTCAGATTAATCGAGCCTATGAATCCCGAATACCAGATGATTATACAAAAAAATCATATGTTAAGTATCCTCAATTTTTTTTATGCTCAAGAAGTATCAGCTTATTTACAATAGTTCAAAAAAAACATGTAATAGCAAATAATAAGTTGCCTCATTTCTCTATCTTCATAGTGAAAAAATAATTACAGGTTTTCATTTACAATTATTTAGGCAGAAGCAAAACTGGATTGCTTCTTATTTACAGTTATTTATAAGCTGTACACAAAAAATCTCTTCAGTTCTTCAAAACTGGATTGCCTCGAGAAGAATTCAACGATAAAGCCACGTGTTTCTCTGAAAAAAAAGACGATGAAATGATGGTTAGAAGTTGTCTAAAGACTAATGTACGATGAAACATTGTGGTACTAACCTCCTGTCGCGATGAGCTTTTCAACACGCGATACAATGTGTTTTCCATAAGTGTATTTCTTGAGGGCAGTAAGGTGTATTCTAATGCGCGAAAGAATTAGTTCACGACTTTGATCATCACATGTCTCAAGAACCTTTTGCACTACATAGTTACCAAATGGATCCTTCATCATGGCCTACATTGGAAAATTGAAGTGATCATGATTGAAGTTTGTTGAACTTTAGCATGTTGAATTTTCTACAATGATAAAAATGATCAAAGAGAGGAAGAAAACAAGAAGCTTTCGTTATTGTGGAGATTGCAGAAAGGGCGGTCTGGTGCACAAAGTATGCCGTGTTAGCAGGGTCTGGAAAAGACCAGCACACATTCTGTTGATTAAGCCTTTCCCTCTTTTTGAATCAAACACGTTGTTTACCTATAGTTAGAGCTTAGTTTCTATACGAGAAGCCTATTTTGTGCACTTACCATGACTTCCGAGCTGAACTTTACTAATAGACGTTGAAGGGAAGAGATAGGGCGATGAAAAAGGAAGAAAAGGGATGCAATACATCAATTGTGCTTCACTTGTTATGCAAATATCTTGTCCAACCTTGTTATGTATTTCGATTACTAAGCTGAGGATCAAAGGACTACATAGGCCACACAAAATTATGTCATTGTCACGATGACTAAGATTTCCCTCTATAAGAACAAACACGTCATGACTTCTCGTGGAGGTCCTGGTAAGCTCTCCAGCTGCTGGTGTTTGTAGTGATTCATATTGTTGCTAAGGCTTTTTCTTCAAGACTACATTTTTAAGTGAATGCTCATCTCACTAAGTACTCTTTCATGTGCTAAAGCAAACGCCAGAATGCAGCACGCTGCTTTCCCAGATAAAATATATGTGCACGGATGTGTAACGTGCACTTATACATCTACAAATAAGGGATAACGTGCTCTTTTTTTACGCTTTTCAGCATTTTATCTTTCAAATGCAGAACAGAATGGTGCAAAATCTGCGAAAATAAAGAATAGTAACAGACCTGTAGAGGCTCATTTTCTGGTGTCGAACCAAGCATCTCATTCACCAGAACTTGACGCTCTTTTGGAGTTGCAAAAATCAAGCACTTCTCAACGACATTAGAAGCGTACTTGTGCTGACTCATCTTCACAATTTGTCCAGTAAGCTTGCCTATTATCTCAGACCTCTCATGTGGTTTACCATGTTTCAGTACATGCTAACCAAGTAAGAGAAGCCCGAAATAAGGACCAATAACAGCACATCAACTTACAATACAAAAATCAAAGAATTCCATATCGTCTACAGCAGACGTTTAGCACCACTCAAAAGTTCAAAAACAAAAGCTAGTACCATTGTAAACAGCAGTTGCGTAAGCATCCGATCATTTAAGCAGAAAAGTAGAATTTGGACAACAAACTCCACTTTCTCACTAAATATCCATCCAACTAAAGGATATCACATACAATCAGCTAAAGTCGAGCATATCAGACATCTTACTCAGAAACCTGTTGTGCCAGTTGGAATCAATTTATTAATTTTTGCCGGGACTTTTATCAGGAGGTGTAGTACAGAGCTTTGTGCAAGTAACTTGGTGGTCGGCACTGCTAAGAACATACTCGATTTAAACCAGCATTCAAGAAGGCCGTTTCAGGGGAAATGAGAAGTGCCGTGAGACATTGAAAGAAGGCTTAAGTTTTATTTGGCTATGCCTGACTGATGACAAAAAACTCAGGACCAGGTCCTCAAGCACTTGCTATTGCAACTCAATATTGTTAAAAATATAAAGAACTCATGAAGCTTACATCTCTTGCGTTGAGATTTACGCCAATTCCTCAGCTTATGCTGCTAGTCCTTAAATACTTAGAATCCGGTACTTACAGAGAATGGTACGGATTGAAATATGATGATAAGATCACACAAAGACCATGATAAGGCATTACGAAGGATTTTTAGATTTGTTTTTCAGACTAGATGTTTTTCAGAAGGTCCAGTTGATTTCCAGTTTCATAAGCATATGTTACTTCCATCTACACCCTCCCTAACAATTCAAACACAAATTTCTTGTCTCTACAAACACTTTAAAGCCAAGTAAAAACTTAACAAGAGAGATGAGTTCAACAAAAGCAAATGCACCATAACCTTCCTGTATAGTGATAAAGTAAACTATGAACTGCATTTTCTTACAGCAACAAACATAAAAACACATAAAATCAACGATATATTCCCCTTTTTATTGTATTCAGAATCTTTTAATTAGCGAAGAAACAAAACAGTGATGCCATCAAGACAAAAATGTCTTACTTAAGTCAATTACCTGAATGACATAGTTTCCGTACTGATCCAGCACTAGGGTACCAGCAGCCTGCATTATTTCATCCATGATGATCTTTTGTGTCTCCGGGTTGTTGCAGTGCTCAAGGACTCTCTGACACCGAACAGATTAGAATGAGCGAGGGAACTCGACAAATCAAAGCAAAGAACCAAAAAAGAAAGCAGATCATTACCTGAATGACACGGCAGCCATAAGGATGTGTTGATAGAGATACAACATGCCCGAAGAAGGAAGCTATAATAAAGTGAATTTGATCTTGAGGCACATACTCTATGCACTTCTGAATAACATGATTACCGTTCTGATCACGAACACATTTCATCACATAGCCATCTAGTTCTATAACCATTTGCTTCTGCAGCTCCACATCAAAGACCTCCAGAGCCTGTGATTATCATAATATGTTTCATACCATAATCCATAATAAAAGGATAAATTATTAAGATAGTTTTGCGGCTTTACATTATAGCAGACGCAAAATAGTTTTGCGGCTTTACTGTGATAGTGGTAAAGTTCAGTGACAGTACATGATATTGACCCCCTTTATTCCTTGTCTAAGATTTTTAAAACAAAAAAAGTTGGCCATGGACTCATAGTTTCTAGTAGCACAGATAAGGGATAGTCATGTATTTATTTGTTATCGTTGCAAACACACAGGTAAATAAAAGAAAATCTATCGTAGGAATGCACAAGACTTGACTGTGGCTGAAACAATATCAAGTTATTTTAAAGGACGACGCATAACAACCTTCTGAATAACTCTGCAACCATACATTTGAAGACTCAGAGGTAAAACATGTCCGATAAGCTGCCTTGCTAGTTCCTTCCTTTGACTGTCTGTACCATGCTCAAGGAACTGTTTACATTGATTAACAAATAGCAATCAATACAAAATTCATCTAGAATAATGTACAGTTTGAAAAGGAAAAAGAAGTGAATAAGCAACAAGAGAAAATGATGATGTTACAAAATGACAATACATACTTTTTGTATGACATAATTTCCAAAGACATCGGTCATTAAACTATGAGCATGAGGTAGAATTTCGGGGAATATCTTCATCTTTTCTTCGACAGTGGCAGTTTCCAGCTTCTTTTGAATAAATCGACTCCCATACTGATCCATACTAAGTAAACAAAGAGGGTGGTTAAGCGAAAAAAGGGAGATGATATAACTAGAATAATATGGAAAAAGCAGGTTAAGCACACCTGAATTCTTCAACATGATTGAGAACATCCAAAAGGTCTAACGACCTGGGGTTGTTCTTGAGATTTTCCAGCAGAGATGGTGCAGCACTTCCATCAGCAACGTTCTCCAATTGCCATGAACTTCTAGATTCATCGGTAGAATTTATCAAGACGGGAGAAACCTGTGGGAGAGGATCACTCTGAAACATAGGACTTCTGGA
Organism: Capsicum baccatum var. pendulum; assembly: GCA_030864225.1. Lineage (NCBI taxonomy): Eukaryota > Viridiplantae > Streptophyta > Magnoliopsida > Solanales > Solanaceae > Capsicum > Capsicum baccatum. The sequence goes on along the minus strand of CM061561.1, from coordinate 253,812,331 downwards.
TCCTACTGTCACATACAATGAATTTGCTATTTTGTTCTCTTGACCTGAGCCAAGTGCATGAATCACATGATACCGATCGGTTAAACTGCAAGAATTATGCATTAAGGATGAGCAATATTGTTGCTTCTGTTGCGGGAGTGATGCCTCAGCATACATTGTTCCAAGAACTTTTACGTCTGTATTGCCATGAGAAGTTCCAAACAAATTTCTTCCTTTCGATGAATTGTCTAGACAAACAGTAGCATAATGGTGTCCATTCCCACTGACACCATTTAAATGAGAACCTGAAACATTTTTGATCAAGGTGAGCACGAAAAGCTTTAGGATTAAAAAACTAATGCACACGATATCAAGATTGATCAATAAACCTTACCATGATGGTTGTTCAACGCCATGTTCATCTTCGGATTGTATTTGTATCCACCCGGTAAATATCCCGTAGAATCAACAACGTGATTGTTATTGACATGGTGTTGGACTCTAGAGTTTTGACTCCTAAATTTAGGATTTGACTGGTAGAAGTTGGAATTATGGTCAGCAAAATCGGAAGCAATTAATTGTTGCTGCACACCCTGCCTGTAACCATTTGATACTCTATTTTGAAGCCAAGTCTGCTGCATATTATCATCATGTTGCAGGCGAGATAACGAGGTAGTAAGATCAGATATGTCAGTCATCCCAGAGGAAACACCGTTGAGGCCTTTTGAGCTAGTTATGTCAATTGAAATCTTGGGACTAGGTGATCTTGTAAACGAACGAGGCTCAGGTGTTCCACTCCTTCTCATTGATGAACTGATAGCAGATGCGGAAGAATCAGGATGATGCGGACTAGGATTCTGACTCTTTTCCAATCCAGAAAAGCCCGGGGGAGCATTTCCATTATGTGATGCCATTGTGTGTTCAATGCTTTCTGAGTGTGAAATGTCAGGAGATGAGCGTCCAGATTGGTCACGTCCTTCCTGAAAAAGAAAAGTACTATCTCATGATTGACTTCATTAGAACTCAGGATTCAGGTACGTTTCTGCATCTAGTTCATTTTCTAGGCGATTTGACATGATAAATTTTGAAAAGATCATAGTTTTCATATGAAATCACGTTCCAATAGGGGGTTCCGAATAGCCATTGGAACTGCAATATGTTCGACCTGATTGATATTTTCTTCTAACAGGACTCCTAAGTGAATTGCTCGTCTCTTTGATGGAATCACCACAATATTAACAATGCATACATATTTACCCTAAACTGAGACATGACAACTACTTGATCGCTAGGACTACTTTTTATTTGATCACAATGCATTTCTACGCACCAAAAAAGAAAACCAATGTCAATCTGTCACGAACACACGTCAACATGAAAGATTATTGGTAGATTGTTTATTTTCAGTGAACTAAATAGAAGCGTTTGGATAAAGAAAAGATGCAAGGTTGAAGTTAATATACCAGCACAAGACAAAAGAACTCACCTGAACTATGTCCGCGAAACTCTTTTTCCTCACACCAATTCCATTGCCCGATTCCAATGTTCCTCGTGAAAGATTCCTCGCTGCAGTCTTCCTCAGCTTTATCAATTCATCTTCTGCCCTCTGTATAGGGAAACCGGGCTGCATCGCGAACAACGAAGAACCACCACCTTGTTCCATCAAATTCTTGCTCATAAATGCACATCCTCCTGCCTGAACCCTCTGAGCAATTCTCCAATCCTCTCGAGACAACAACGGTGGGGGCAATCTTGGATTAAGATTGACATTTGAATAATAGTATGCTAAGTACGCGGGGTGTGATCGAATTTGTTCTTCTGTCAAACTGTCACTGCTAGAATTACCAACACCGCCATTGCTGCTGTGATTACCATTAGATTGTGCTAAATTGGAACTCCTAAACATACTTCCAACAGCACTCAACGATCCTTCGACAGTAGGCGGAGCACTACCACTCCTCGATATATTCAAATCCCTCCCCCGTTCACCAACTAAATCGCGATTATGTTGCTGTTGCTGCTGCCTCATAAGTATTGACTCGAGCTCACTCTCCAAACTGTTCCTGCCCCGTAAAATCCCATTGGAATTTGGTGCCAACATCTTATCACCATTACTCAGATTCACGTGGGACAGAACTACATTATCTTCCATGCTTCCTTTAGTCATGTCAACTACATAAACCCCATTAAACACAGCAAGAATCACACTTTAGATAGTCAAATCACTACCAACAACAACAACATTACGCAGTAAAATCACACAAAGTGGGGTCCCGGGAGGATTGAGTGTAGGCAAACTTTACCCCTACCTTGGAGGTAGAGAGATTGTTTCTGATAGATCCTCGACTCAAGAATCCAAAGCAGTAAAAAGAAGTTAAATCAATACCTAAAACAGCAACATTACACAGTGTAAATCACAAAAAGTGTGGTCCTGGGAGGGTTGAGTATACGCAAACCTTACCTCTACCTTGGAGGTAGAAAGGTTGTTTATGATAGATCCTCGGGTCAAGAGTCCAAAGCAGTACAAAAAGAGAAGTCAAATCAATACCAACAACAACAAAATCACCCAGTGTAAATCACAAAAAGTGGGATCCGGGAGGGTTCAGTGTATGTAGACCTTACCCCTACCTTGGAGGCAGAGAACTTTAAGAATGCAACTGTTTTTTTCTTTTTTCTCAAGCAGTTTTTTTTACGTACAATCCTAGTTAAATTAGGAGTCCTTTCTTTGGTAGGAAACTAATTAGTCATTTTAATTTTGGTAGAAATAGGTTGTTTCTTTGTCCTATTTTTAGTTGTAATAGCAACTATTTAAGTTGCTAATTTGATGATCAATACAGATGGCTTTTACAAGAAAATAATCAACTTCTCTGCATATTCTCTTCTTCAAACTCCATCTCTGTTTTAGCGGCTAGCTTTTGAATTGAATTCCTGTTATTTCCACAAAATGATTTTAAACCAACAATTGGTATCAAAGCTTTAATCTTAAGGGACCTATGAGTGTTTGCATCAATCTGATCCAGTGGATACCATGAACGGAGAAATAAATTTTTCTTCAATGACACCACCAACTTTTGATGGAGAAAGTTATCAAATCTGGGCAGTTAGAATGCGAATATATCTACAAGCTTTGGATCTCTGGGAAGCTGTTGAAGATGAATACGAGATAGCTCCCTTGCCGAATAATCCCACGGTGGCGCAGATTAAAACTCATAAGGAGAAGAATACCAGGAAATCAAAGGCAATGACATGCTTATTTACTGTAGTTTCATCTAATATCTTGACTCGTATCATGTCTCTGCAATCAGTGAAAGAGGCATGCGATTATCTCAAGGCTGAGTATGAAGGAGATGAAAGGATTCGAGAGATGCAAGTGATAAATCTGGTACGTGAGTTTGGCCTGCAAAGGATGAAAGAAAGTGAAACCATAAAGGAGTACTCTGACAGACTTCTTAATTTAGCAAATCGCATCAGATTGTTGGATTCCACTTTTAATGATTCAAGGATCGTTGAAAAAATCCTAGTAACGGTACCTGAAAGATTTGAGGCTATCATAACAACGTTAGAAAATACTAAGGACTTGTCTAAGATCACACTTGCAGAGCTCTTAAGTGCTTTTCAAGTGCAAGAGCAACGACGTGTTATGAGACAAGGAGGATCTGTCGAAGGTGCTTTACCAACCAAGCATCACGATGATGGACGTTCTATGAAGAATAAGAAGAAGAATAAGAAGTACCAACCAACTGATGAAGAAGGTTCAACGCACAACAACAAAAACAAAATAGGTGGTTTCAAAGAAAACTACCCTCCTCGTAAGTATTGCGACAAGTTTGGACATGCATCTTTCAAGTGTTGGGAGAGGCTTGATGCTAAGTGCACTAAGTGCAATCAGCTTGGGCATGAAGCGATCATCTGCAAGAACAAAACTCAGCAGCAAGATGCAGAGGCTCGAGTTGTTGATGAACAGGAAGAAGATCAACTCTTTGTCGCATCATGTTTAACAAGTAGTGTCTCAAACGAGTCGTGGCTGATAGATAGCGGATACACAAATCATATGACTTGCGATAAAGATCTTTTTAAAGATTTGAGGCCTACTAAAGTTACAAAAGTTAGAATCGGCCATAGTGGTGATATTCCAGCAAAAGGAATGAGAACGATTACAATTGAAACACAATCGGGCATTAAAACAATTTCTGATGTTCTTTATGTACCCGATTTGGACCAGAACTTGTTAAGTGTTGGTTAGTTATTAGAAAAAGGTTTCAAATTGTATTTCAAAGATAAACACTGCTTGATCAAGGAAGCATCTGGACAAGACCTATTTAAAGTCAAAATGAGAGGCAGAAGTTACTCATTAAATTCATTGAAAGAAGAGCGTGGATTTCACCAGTCGTGTGTGGAGCCACTTTTGCTAAAAGAAGATATTCCACCTGATGATGAAGGCTGGCTTTGTCCTGGTTGCGATTGCAAAGCTGACTGCATTGACTTAATGATCATCAAGAAATAGACCTTTCCGTCACTGACAGCTGAGAGAAAGTATATCCCAAGGAAGCTGTTGCTGCTGCGCCTGGAGAGAAGCTAGATGATATTTCTGGACTTCCATCGGATGACTCGGAGAATGGCCTGCCTGACATACCTTGTCCGAATGAAGTTTCTGCTAAGCATTTAGGTGAAGAAATTTCTTCGCCTGAGCATGATTTGGAAGATAGAAAGCCCAATATGGTATTGTCGGGAAATAATTCTGGTCTTGCTAGGCGAGGGGGATTGTGCCCTCTTAATGGATTCCATAATATGACTCATTTGAAATCTGATTCTGAGTGTAAGCTTTACTTGGAAAGCAATATTTCAGTTCAGAGAAAACAGAAGCCTGAAACTGCTAATGCTGATAAATTATCAGAACTGAAACTTGAGAATGTTTTTGATGAGCAGCGTGAGAATGCTACTCAGTCAGCTGAGCTGCCTTTGCCGAGCAATTCCCGGTTAGCCCAGGTTGAATCCTGCCAGATTATTGGCAGCAATTCAGTGGGGGAGTCGACTCTCACACAGTTTGGAGATCCTTCCTGCAGAACATCAGCTGCATTGCAAGAAATCCAGAAGACAGCAGGTAGTTCATCAACCGAGGAGAAACTCAAAGTTGGAGGTATGAGCACCTTTGAATCTCGTTCAAGTGGTAAAATAAAGGCATATGGAGAAGTCACCACCAAGAGACTCTACGAATCCTTTAAGGAAAATAATTATCCTGACCGTGACGCAAAGGAGAAGTTAGAGCAAAGTGGTGGTTGGATAAAAACATTACTTGAAGAAGCTGAGAATGAGAGGATGCATCTGATGACTATGGTGGAGCTACTACAGCCTAAATGGTACGAGAAGTTGTTAGTTATTGCCATGCAGGGAGCATTTTTCAATTTTTACTTTGTGCTTTACTTGCTGTCCCCCAAGCTTGCACACAGAGTTGTTGGTTATCTGGAAGAGGAGGCTATACACTCATATACTTTGTATCTTAATGATATTGATCGTGGTGAAATTGAAAATGTCCCTGCTCCTGCGATAGCAATTGACTACTGGAGACTGCCTAAGGATGCGATTCTAAAGGATGTTGTTACTGTCATCCATCGTAGAGACGTTAGCCATTTTGCATCTCCATAGGAGACATAGCAGGCTGACTTGTCGATTGATCTTAGCAAGCACCATGTGCCCAAGAAATTCCTAGATAAGGTTGCTTATTGGTCAGTGAAACTTCTCAGGATTCCAACCGATTTATTTTTTAAGGAAAGATACGGTTGTCGTGCAATGATGTTGGAAACAGTGGCAGGTGTACCAGGAATGGTGGGAGGTATGCCGTTACATCTGAGGTCGTTACGCAAGTTCGAGCTTCTAAGGCAAAGAATTGGTGTTTGCATTTCATAAAGCAGGGAGAAGTGTTGAAAGTTGTTTTAAGAATGCAGCTGTTTTTTTCTTTTTTCTCCAGCAGTTTTTTTACTTACAATCCTAGTTAAATTAGGAGTCCTATCTTTGGTAGGAAACTAATTAGTTATTTTAATTTTAGTAGAAATCGGTTGTTTCTTTGTCCTATTTTTAGTTGTAATAGCAACTACTTCTTCAAACTCCATATCTGTTTTAGCGGCTAGCTTTTGAATTGAATTCTTGTTATTTCCACAAAACGGTTTTAAACCAACATAGATCCTCGGCTCAAGAGTCCAAAGCAGTACAGAAAGTCAAATCAATACCAACAACAACAAAATTACCCAGTGTAATCACACAAAATGGGGTCCCGGGGGTTGAGTATACACACACCTTACCCGTACCTTGAATGTAGAGAGGTTGTTTCTCATAGACCCTCAGCTTAACAAAAAACAGTTCAAAGCAGTATCGAAAGAGAAGTCAAATCAATACCAATAAAGATTTAATACAGCAAGAACAACATACAACATACTAATACCAAATTAATGAAAAGTAAACGCCTTTACTGGAATAAGGTAATTTCTTAAAAAAAAAAAAAAATTTAAAATCAATAACCAGAGAAAAAGAAAAAACATCTTATTTCTCAACACCATAATGCTAAGAACAATTAACACACTATACAAACAGCGGCGAAGCCAGAAATTCTAACCAGGAAATTAAAAAAAAAATTCAAGATTTGATCAACCTAAAATTTGAACCACATTTATCACTGCACATTAGAACCTCCGCGAATTCAACAATTTATATATCCGTATTAACTACACAATATAATTTTTCAGCGAACGAAATTCAATTGAACTCCTTCATCGTACACGTAGAAACATCAAATTAAAACACAAAACCATAACATTTAATCCATAACAAACATGTATATTCACAATATAGAAGATTTGGCACGTAATTTGAGACAAATACTATGAAAATTAATGCAAAAAATACGTACATTGATGGAAAAATCTTGATGTTTTCAAGCTTCCATACGACAATCTAGGAAAAGGGGTTGTGTTAAAACATGGAAGAAGAAGAAGAAGAAATTCTTAGATTGAGACCTAATCAAACGTTAATTTAGCAATGATTAAGGTTGTTCCTGTTAATTAATTACTTTGTGTTCCTATTGTTATGGATGTGTTGTGGTCTTACGTGCATGGGGGCTTTTTTTGGTTAATTTAGTACTTGTGATAATGATTACAAAGATGTATATAGACACGTGTCATAATGAGAAGACTTAGGACCTAGTTAGGAGAAAATATTGGAGCAAAAATTCCATAAAAGGTGGTGAGAATCTTGAAAGTTTATACACTAATAAAATATAATATATATATTTTTATTTTTTCGATATAATTTAACTTGTTATAATTTAATTGTTTTTGGCATTAATGTAGTCAACGTGCCAACACGGCAAATCCCTCTAGAAACCTCTTGTAATAATCGAATAAAAAGCAAGAAATTCTGAATTTTGATTGACATCATTGGCCTTGGCCAATTCTTGATTACTTATATTTTTGTCATAATACATAAACACTTTAATTTGGGCTCAACTGACGATTAAATACTTCAACTTTGAAATTTACAATTTTATGATTTACCAAAATCATTATCATTGTCATTGTATTTGTTTTAACTTCGGATACGAAAGATGATCGATATTCTCTTTTAATCATAATATCTTCTTACTGTTTGAAGAGATTAAGAGCATTATCAAACAAATTGTTTAGTATAAGCATAATTTATAAAGATGTTCTTGTTTTAACAAAGTTAACCGTCCAATAACTAATGTCATATTAGAGAATTGTTTGGATTATCATGTAAAATTTATAATCATTTGAACAATTTTTATATTGATTTGCTCTTTTAAGACTATCCAAACAAACGTAAGTAATTTTTCTTTGTCGATTTCAGTAGATCTGAGCATACAATATGTCATCTCGAATCACAAGAAAGTAAGTAGAAGAGACTTATCTATAATTTATATCTATATAATATATCAAAAGTGTGAAGATCCTTAAAAAAGTGATTTGAATTTTTTTCCTTCATTAAAAATCTCCACAGTAGATAAAATTATTTTTCACCTTTTTTTTAATTATTATTTTTATGATATTAAATGTTTAATTGGAGAAGGTTTTCTTATTATGATTATTCCTAATTTTATGGGTTTTTTTAAGGTAGGAATCCTAATTTATTTTTGGATAAATTTTCCATGCCTCAATGTGAGTTAGAAAGAAAATTATATACTAACATAAATAATTTACTTAAGAAAAAACTATTACAAATAATTTATTATCATAATTAATTTTTACTTTTCTCAAAAAATAAAGAAATATTTTCATATTTAAGTATCCTTTTTTTAAGGAAAAAAAATGTTGAATTTCTATAAATTAAATAATCTTCCTTCTACAATACATAATAGCATAACAAATTATTTTTGTATGTTTGTAAGTAATTTTGTTATTGAGTTTCTAACTTAATTTTTTAATTTAATATTCTAGTTTCAGATTTCTTTTTCTATTATGCAGGTGTTATTGATCAAGAATAACAAAAAATCTTTTAATGTTGTAAGTAACTTCCGTTATTGAATCTCTGACGTAACTTCGTAGTTTTCAATTTTAAAGCATACGGTTAACTTAAAATTTTAATATACACATGAGAGTAAATACAAAATTATTTTTAAAATAGAATTTACTGACAAATATAAGGGGATGCCAATGTATTTCACATTTTCACTACTTTATTTGTATCTTAGATACTACAAATGCTATATAATTAATTAAATAAATTATCCTTCTTTACATGTTCAAAAGATGTTGTATTCATTTTTATTATTTAAATAAATATCATATTTAATATAGTGTTTAAACTCATTGAAGTGAAATACACAAGCGAAGCGCGTAGACCTAAACTAATTTATCAAAAATGTAAGTCAAAAAAAACAGATGTTCCTTTTATCACATAATATAATTACAACGAAACCCCATGGCATATTGATCTTTCCTTCTCCCCAAAAACTAAAATCAAAATAAAATAAAGAAAAAGAGACCCTAAGAAAATGAAAGAAAGACAACACTTGTCATAAACTCGTACAAAAACGTTTGTATCTCTTATCACGGAAACTTCGCTAGGCAGGGCAGCTATGTGACAACACTATAGAAAAGCGACAGTTTCATGTAGCATGTTATGGTCTCAACGTCCTTACGAGGTAATGATGAGCTTCACGCGCTCTCTATCAAGATAGACTATATCAATCCGTTCGGCTTACGACTTCATGATGTCAAGCTAAAAGAATCAGCAATTCTATAGAAATCTTTTTTCACCATAGGCCAAATTGATTGTGGAGCTTGGGAATTCAAAGTGACTAACTTTCCTCCTCTAGCACAACAAACAGCTACATTGTGTCTTTGAAATGTTGGACTTTCAACTTGGAATTCCAATGTGTAGTATTTCAAAGAATTTGAATCCTCTCTTATATTTGCTTGAATCAATGTCCCTGTCACATTAGGACGTTTGCCTGATCCTGTAATAGTCTGCACTATGGCTTCACCAACTTCCTTTGGTCCTCCAAATGCCTCTATCCTGCCAAAAGTCGCGTTGCGATCGAAATAACAAGGCGTCATGTGAAAGCTTAACGAACGGAAACGTAGAACGATGATAATCAAACAACAACGATAACAACATATTTAGTGTAGTATGATAAATGAGATCTGAGGAGAGTCGGACTGCAATAGACCCTCGACTCAAAAGAAGAGAAAGCAAAGGCAAAAGAAGTAAAATATTTTAATATGATTTGACCAGTTGGCCTATATATGAGAAAACTAATTAAAAAAAAAGGCGTAAAAATTGTTGAATGAATAACTTCTCCCGTAAACAATTCTCTTTTAACGACTAAATTGTGGATTATATTGTGTTGCTTTGTTCCATTAAGAAATTTTTTTTTGAAATAAAACACAATTATAGTAGAATTCAATAAGGTAAGGTGACAATCTGAAGAGCTTCGAAGAGAGATACAGAGAACACGTGGCTCCACATGATAATGCCACCTTTAGGTGACTAACTAAAAAGAAATGGTTGATTCGTGCATTAAAGCTCCCGCTATACATGAAATTCAGAAAATGACCGGACCACAAGGGTCTACTGTATGCCGTCCGTTAGGATCGAGAACCCGGTTATTGCGAAATTTAGCCAAATAATGTTATAATGACAATAACAAAGACAATAACAAGTTGATAGTAACGGTACTTAAAGAAAAAATAAAGGAGGCACAAATTTAACGTAGTTCGGTCAGTGTGACCTACATCCACGAGCGGAGAGGAACAACTTCACTATATCAACAAGAGTACAATAGAGAGATTACAAAATTAGAGTAGTCACTCTAATTAACCCAAATATCCCAACAGAAAACCTCACAAGATCACTCCAAAAGAAAGGGCTCACACAAAGTATTTCCCAACACCAACTCTCTTAACTTAATACTCTAATAGGAAGGAAGAATAAAAACAAGAGAATGAAAGAGAACTCTTGTAATTTGATGTGTATTACAATTGAGAAAGAAGGACTCTATTTATAGAGATGAAAATGTACACATGTAGCAACTTTGTTTGAACAAGAAGCAACTTGTTTGAACAAGTAGCAACCTTGTTTGAACAAGTAGCAACCTTGTTTGAACAAGTAGCAACTTGTTTGAACAAGTAGCAATCTTATTTGACAAGTCCAAAAAATAATTTTCCACAAGTATTTGGTAGAAACTTCCTTTGACAAAGCAAAAGTGAATCAAACTAAGGTCACATTACAAATCTCCACCTTGGCCTGAGTTTGGTTAATATAGTAAATTTGCTTCCTCTCCGCAAAAGCCTGTGTAGGAAAAATCATTCTTCACAAACGGCAATAAAGCTCAAGCAAAGCTTGAACTTACTGACCGGAAGAGACTTTGTGAACATGTCTGCAGGATTGTCTCTAGTGTTGATCTTCTGAACAGAGACGTTTCCTTCAATAATAGATTCCCGAATAAAATGATACTTGATGTCAATATGCTTCGTCCTCTCATGATACATTTGATCTTTAGTCAAGTGGATGGCACTTTGACTATCACAGAAAATAATAATATCACCTTGGTGTGGACTGAGTTCAGCAAATAGACCCTTCAACCATAAGGCTTCTTTGATAGCCTCGGTCACTGCCATATATTTTGTTTCGGTAGTAGATAAAGCTACTACGTGTTGTAATGTAGCTTTCCAACTGATAGCACAACCACCAAAGCAAAACACGTAGCCAGTCAGTGATCTTCTTTTATCAAGATCACCTGCATAATCTGAGTCTGCAAAACCAACTAATGTGTTAGTATTTCTACCAAATTCCAAACATGTGTTTGAGGTACCATGCAAGTATCTGAGAATCCATTTCACCGCCTGCCAATGTGCTTTTCCAGGATAAGCCATATATCGACTTACCACACTTACTGCATATGAAATATCCGGACATGTACATACCATTGCGTACATAATACTGCCAAGTGCACTAGAATACGGTACCTGTGCCATATAACTTTCTTCTCCCTCTGACTGCGGTGATTGAGCAACTGATAACTTAAAATGAACAACAAGAGGAGTACTTACTAGTTTAGTTTCTTTCATGTCAAACCTCTCTAAAACCTTCTTCAAGTACTTCTTCTGGGTCAAAAATAGCCTGCGGGCTTCTCGATCTCTTCTGATCTCCATGCCAAGGATTTTCTTAGCTGCTCCCAAATCTTTCATTTCAAATTCACTTTTCAGCTGACTTTTCAAATTGTGAATTTCTGTCAAATCCTTAGCAGCAATAAGCATGTCATCAACATATAATAGTAAGTAAATGAATGAACCATCATTTAACTTTCAAAAGTAAACACAACTATCATACATGCTTTTTGAATAACCATGACCCAACATAAAGGAATCAAACCTCTTGTACCACTGTCTTGGAGATTGTTTTAATCCGTACAAGAATTTCTTTAACAAGCAAACATGATCTTCCTTTCCTTCAATTTTAAATCCTTCAGGTTGATGCATATGTATTTGTTCCTCAAGTTCGCCATGTAACAAAGCTGTCTTAACATCAAGTTGTTCTAATTCCAAATCATGCATGGCAACTAAGGCAAGCAAGACACGAATAGAGCTATGTTTAACAACAGGTGAGAAAATATATTAAAATCAACTCCTTGTACCTGACTATAGCCCTTTGCAACTAATCGTGCCTTATACTTTGCATCTTCAACCCCTAGAATTCCATCTTTTTTCTTGAAGACCCATTTGCAACCAATGATTCTACTTCCTGAGAGCGGCTTCACAAGAGACAAAGTACCATTCTTATTGTAACACCCCGTATTCAAGTACGTGTATTGGTCTTATTTATATGGAATTAATTTTTTTTATTTTTTTTATACCGAAATTTGCCCGTCGATGGTTCCATGCGAAGGTTATTGAATAAGCTTTCCAACGATATAAGGATTTCCAAAAATGGATAGGTTTCAGATATAATCAAGCACGTTCAAAACTATAAAACGATGGCCGGGATATTTGGGAATACTAAATGTGCAGGAAAATTTCCTGCACATAAACTACTGAGGCTAGCTGAATTTTTGGGTCAACTTCGAACGATCATAACTCCCTTAATATAATGCACTGGAAGAGCTGCGACCTATGAAAAGAAATATATTTGAGTCTTCTTTCCAATGCAATTGGTTTCATCCAAATCCAACGTCTGAGTAAGGAGTTATACTCGTTTTACTTCAGCCTATCAAAACAGATTTTTAGGGTCAACTTCAAACGACCATAACTCCTTGTACAGGACGAACTGGGTGGCCTACTTTATATGAAATGAAATCCCTTTGAATTATCCTTCCAACGATACCAATTTCACCCAAATCCGATATCGGAGCAAAGAGTTATGGTCGATCTACTTTAGCTTATCAAACCAGTCTACCAAAGGACAGATTTGACATTATTTAAATTTTAAAGGCATTTTGGTCATTTCCTATTATATTATGGATGGGAATATGTGTATATATGCATGTATATGAGTTCAAAAACTAATTTTCATCATCAATCATTGAGAAAGAACAAAACCTAGCCAAATTTGATCGTTAATTACTTTTGATTCAATCGTAGAAATTCCAAAGTAATTCGATAACTGCGTTTGTCATCTCGAGAGCTTCGAACGACACCTATTATTTGTGCAAACAGGATTGCATAATCAAGAGATGAATTCTAAGGTATGAATATTGTTTTCCTTTGTTCTTTTCCATATGTATATGTGTGATAGAAGATTATATGTATTGGTTGTTATTGAAAGGTGATAGAAATAGGGTTATGGACTATTTTGCATGGTTTGGTTGTATTAAATTGTGGAAGGTGGATATGGTAATTGAGTTATGGAAGGTGGATATAGTGATATACTATTGAATTGATGATTATTTATGTCTATGGCTTAATTTGGTTTAATGGATTGGTTGGAAGGATAAATGAATCCAAACTTGATATTGGAGGATGTTGTATGAATATGCATGGCATGTGAATATAATTGGAGTATAATAGGGTTAAAGTGACACCCTTTATGGTGTAATTAAGGCTTACTACTTAACCACTAGTTTGGTGAATTCAAATAATTGAATTGTGACGTATGATTACTAATACTAGATTGCTATATATGTTCATTGTAGAAAAGTAATCCGAAAAGACGGAAAGTCAATTTGGGACTAGTATTGAAGGTTGATAGTCAGGTATGTAAAGCATACTCTATACCATATCTTTGGTATGAAAGTGAACAATTGTTCTATTAAGAAAGTTTCCAAAGTTATTCAATAACATGTGATCCATAATGGTTTTGTATGAAGTCCTACGTTACCAATGAACTTGTTTCCACCCTACAAGATGTCAAGACATTCCAATACTTACTTTTTTTTCAAATCTTACATGTTTATTGCACTAATGAATGTCAGAAGGTATCCGGTTACTCAAACAAGATCCATGTGCTATTAATGACTCGAAAACGTTTCATTGATATACCAATAAGTTCCTACTTCATTGTTATGGCATTGATGACTCCAAAACATTTCATTGATGTGCCAATGAGTTCTTACTTCATTGTTATTGCATTGATGGTCTATTTATATGTCTCTTATTGATGTATCATTGTTTCAAAGTATCAAAAATGCGGTGGCGACCGAAATAACAATCTCAAAGATTAATTGAACTAAGTGATGGAAGTTCTCTCTTATCGGGTGGTATTAAGCCTGTCATGGGTCGATCCCTATTTATGTGTTTATGGGTGGTATCCCAGGGGCATAAGCCTATCATGGGTCGATCCCAGTTGATATGTACTGGAGGCAGCCTAATGGTCATAGTACAGTACAGTAATGATTACAAAGATGATAAGAACGAAGGTAAAGTGATTGAATAAATACAATGTACAGGTTGTCACAAGTTCTAGTAAGTGTGGTCTACTCCTATTACGATTTATTCACTTGTTTCTGATTTCTATTGAGCTCCTATATCATATGTGATTATCTACATCTTTACATACTCAGTACATATTTCGTACTGGCGTCCCCCATGGGGGACCTACATTTTATGCTGCAGGCACAGGTACCTCATCTCATACACCGCACAAGTAGGAGCCAGGATATCCAGATACTTTTGATGAGCTCTAGTTTGCTTCGAGGCTTTCTGTGTCATATCCAGTCACTTTTGGTATTGTATAGAAGTTAGTTATATGGCGGGGTGTGTCCCGACCTTAGTTAAACTCTATGTATTGTCTAGAGGCTTTATAGACCTAATGTACAATCAAGGTGGTGTTTTGTTAATAGACGTGATGGCTCTAACGACCAAGTATTGTATATACATATATATGTGTGATCGAGCTTATACAGGTGATTATTTCCTTTTATATGCGACATGATGTTGTCCGAATTTCGGGTTGTCATAGAGGTATGCATGGGAAGTATAAGGTTATGAGCTGGTTTTCCCGGGTCTCCTCGGTTACGAGTGCCAGTCCGCCCCAATAGGATGTAAGGTGTGACAATAGTGGTATCAGAGAAATTCGTCCTAGTGAGTCTACAAAGTCGTGTCTATGTAGAGTCTTGTTTATCGGTGTGTCGTGCACCGCATCTATAAACAGGAGGCTATGGACATTTAAGAATTGTTTTTTTTTCTTCATGTCTTAGATCGTGCGATAGAGCCTATATTATATATGAAGTCATAGTTAACCACTGAATCCGTTTTTTTCTCTTATTATAGTAATGATGTCGGTTACCAGAAGCAAGAATATCGATAAACAAGTAGATGTGGCTGCCGGAGATGGGATTAGTAAGTCACCCACTATACCAGCTAATCAAAGTGAGGCTCCAACTGAGCATGCATCAGAAACTTCTTCCACTCTGGAAGAAATAAGGGGGAGGAGAACTATATCCCCAGAGCCACCTATTAATGTTGCTGATCAAGATCTTAGAAATGCAGTGCAACTTTTGACTCGTATAGTTGCTGGGCAAGCTCAAGGGAAAGTCATTCCTACCACGGGTCCTAGTGGTACAGATAGGGTGGCTAGCCTTCGAACACAGAATTTTCTTAAGATGGATCCTCCCACTTTTACTGGATCAGATCTTAACGAGGATACACAGGACTTTATTGATCAAATTCAAAGGGCCTTAGATGTTATGCATGTAGCGGGTAGAGAGACAGTGGAGTTAGCGGCGTATAGATTTAAAGGGGAGGCTATATATTGGTACAAGGACTAGAAACGATTTAGGGGTATTGATGCACCCTCAACTACTTGAAAAGAGTTCAAAGAGGCATTTCTTGATCACTATCTTCCATTCAAGATTCGTCAGGCCCATGTAGATCAGTTTTTAAATCTTTGTCAGGGGAATATGAGCGTGAGGGAGTACAGTCTCTGATTTAATTCCTTATTGAGATATGCTCATAATATTGTAGCTACTATGGATGACAGAGTTCATCAATATATGGATAGGCTGGATCCATATCTGGTTAGAGATTGTACTATTACCGCTTTGAACAAAGATATGGACATAGCGAGGATCTAAGTTTTTGCACAGAAAATAGAAGATCAGAGGCAGAGGAGAAGAACACAGGAATTAGAAAGAGGATATTCCAAGAGGGCCAGATCTACAGGGCAGTTTATGACATCCCAAGGAGGGTTCAGACCACAGTTTTCTGCTAGACCACCTAGGCCATTATCTTCTTATGTTGCAACTAGTGCCCCAATACAGTTCCAAGGGTCCAGAGGAAATTAATTTAGGCACAGAAGTGAGAGTCAGAGTTCGCGGACAGTGGGGTACCAAGGGCAAGGGAATATGAGACAATCGAGACCTCCTCGAGAGCTATGCAATAAATGTGGAAGTTATTATTTGGGCGCATGTCGGCTGGGGACCAATGTTTGCTTTTGGTGCGGTATGTCGGGGCATATGATGAGAGAATTCCCACGAAAGGGCATAGGGGGTATGGTATGACCTATGGGGTCATTTATTGCATCATCATCATCGATGCCTTATTCAGGAAGGGGTGCACAACCAATGGGTCGTGTTAGAGGTGATAGAGGAGCCACGAATTCTAGCGGGCTCAAAATCGTACGTATGTTGTAGCGGATCGACAGAATTTAGAGGCTTCCCCAGATGTGGTTATGGGTACGTTGTCTATCTTCTCATTCGATGTATATGCCTTAATTGATCCCGGTTCTACATTATCTTATGTTACTCCATTGGTTGCTGGAAAGTTTAAAAGAATACCCGAACTATTATTTAAGCCATTTGAAGTGTCCACACTGGTTGGGGAATCTATTATAGCTAGAAGGGTTTACCAAAACTGCATAGTAACTGTTTGTGGTTGCGATACGATGGCTGATCTCGTGGAGTTAGAAATGGTAGATTTTGATGTTATAATGAGTATGGACTGGTTGGCGTCTTGTTATGCCACAATTGATTGCTGCACGAAAAAGGTATATTTCTATTTTCCAAATGAATCAGTCCTTGAATGGAAAGGTGAAATTGGCGTGCCAAGAGGTAGATTTATTTCTTATTTTAAGGCAAGAAAAATGATTTCCAAGGGATACATATATCATTTAGTTAGAGTAAGGGATACAGAAGCGGAGCCACCAACTCTTCACGTTGTTCTGGTGGTAAATGAATTTTCTGCTGTATTTCCTGAAGATCTTCTAGGTTTGCCTCCTGAACGAGAAGTAGAGTTTGGTATTGATGTAATACCAGGCACCCAACCAATCTCTATTCCTCCGTATAGAATGGCCCCAGCAGAATTACGAGAATTGAAAGAGCAATTGAAAGATTTGCTAGAGAAGGGATTCATAAGGCCTAATATGTCCCCCTGGGGAGCACCAGTATTATTTGTGCGCAAAAAGGATGGCTCGCTGAGGATGTGTATTAATTATCGGCAAATGAATAAGGTGACTATTAAGAATAAATATCCTCTCCCAAGAATTAATGATTTATTTGATCAGTTACAAGTCGCCAAGTGCTTTTCTAAGATTGATTTGAGGTCAGGTTACCACCAAGTGAGGGTCAAAGAGAAGGATATACCCAAGATAGCTTTTCGAACATGGTATGATCATTATGAGTTTCTAGTTATGTCATTTGGGCTAACAAATGCACCCGCAACTTTTATGGATTTGATGAATAGGGTGTTTAAGCCATTCCTGGATGTATTTGTGATAGTTTTTATAGATGATATTCTAGTTTATTCTAGATCAGAAGAGGACCATGCCAATCACTTATGACAAGCATTGTAGACTCTTCGTGATTGTAAGCTTTATGCAAAGTTCTCTAAATGTGAGTTTTGATTAAAGTCGGTAGCATTTTTGGGTCATATTGTATCTAGTGAAGGGATAAAGGTTGATGCTCAAAAGATAGAAGCTGTGAAGAACTGGCCAAGGCCCACAACGCCTACGGAGATTCATAGTTTTCTCGGGTTGGCCGGTTATTATAGAAGGTTTGTTGAAGGCCTTTCTTCTATTTTAGCACCCTTAACCAAGCTAACCCATAAAGCATCCAAATTCCAATGGAATGATGCCTGTGAGAAGAGTTTTCAAGATTTAAAGAACAAGTTGATTTCTACACCCGTGTTGGTACTTCCAGAAGGCACCGAAGGGTATACAGTGTATTGTGATGCTTCCAGAATTGGTTTAGGATGTGTATTGATGCAGCATGGTAAGGTAATAGCATATGCTTCTAGACAATTGCGGCCACATGAGAAAAATTATCCTACACACGATCTTGAGCTGGCAGCAGTTATTTTTGCTTTAAAGATATGGCGCCACTACTTATATGGGGTTCATGTTGATATATATACTGACCATAAGAGCTTGCAATATATTTTTAATCAGAAGGATCTAAATTTAAGGCAGCGGAGATGGCTTGAACTATTAAAGGACTACGATGTTGATATCTTGTACCATCCAGGGAAAGCAAATGTGGTAGCTGATGCATTAAGTCAGAAGGCTATGATGGCACCTATAGAAAGGCAAGGGATGATTAAAGATCTTCACCAGTTAGCTAGTTTGGGAGTTCTCCTTCTTGAAACTCTGGATAAAGAGCTTATCGTATATAATGCTGCGGGATCTTTATTAGTAGCTGAAGTGAAAGAGAAGCAATGTGCAGATCCTATTTTATTACAGCTTAAGGAGAACGTTCAGAGTGGTGCGACCAAGGCATTTGAGCTTACGCGAGAAGGAGTACTTCAGTGCCAAAACCGATTGTGTGTGCCAGATATAGACGGGCTATGAAAGAAGATTATGATAGAGGCACATTGTTCAAGGTATTCCATTCATCCAGGATCAACCAAAATGTATCAAGATTTGAAAGATATGTATTGGTGGAATGACATGAAGAAGAGCATTGCAGAATTTGTAGCTGAATGTCCAAATTGTCAAAGAGTTAAAGTTGAGCACCAAAAACCCGGAGGTTATATGCAATGCATTGATCTTCCAAGCTGGAAGTGGGACATGATCAACATGGATTTCGTTATTGGTTTGCCTCGTACATCTCAAAAGTTCGATTCTATATGGGTGATTGTTGATAGGCTTACCAAATCCGCACATTTTCTACCAGTCAGGACCACTTACACAGTTGAAGAGTATGCGAAACTGTACATTAAAGAGATCGTCCGATTACATGGAGTGCCAATTTCTATTATATCAGATCGGGGAACCCAATTTACCGCAAACTTTTGGAAGTCTTTTCAGAGGTGTTTAGGAACACAAGTGAAGTTGAGTACAGCTTTTCACCCTCAAACAGATGGACAAGCAGAACGTACCATCCAAACACTTGAAGATATGCTACGAGCTTGTGTAATAGATTTTAAGGGCAACTGGGATGATCATTTACCTCTTATTGAGTTTGCCTACAATAATAGCTATCATTCAAGTATCAAAATGGCACCATATGGAGCTTTATATGGAAGGAAGTGTAGATCACCAATAGGATGTTCGATCCCTATTTATGTGTTTATGGGTGGTATCCCAGGGGCATAAGCCTATCATAGATCAATCCCAGTTGATATGTACTGGAGGCAGCCTAATGGTCACAGTACAGTACAGTAATGATTACAAAGATGATAAGAACGAAGGTAAAGTGATTGAATAAATACAATGTACAGGTTGTCACAAGTTTTAGTAAGTGTGGTCCACTCCTATTACGATTTATTCACTTGTTTCTGATTTCTGTTGAGCTCCTATATCATATGTGATTATCTACAGCTTTACATACTCAGTACATATTTCGTACTGACGTCTTCCACGGGGGACCTGCATTTCATGCTGCAGGCACAGGTACCTCAGCTTATACACCGCACAAGTAGGAGCCAGGATATCCAGCTGCTTTTGGTGATCTCCAGTTTTCTTTGGGGCTTTCCGTGTCATATCCAGTCACTTTTGGTATTGTATAGAAGTTAGTTAAATGGCGGGATGTATTCCGACCTTAGTTAAACTCTATGTATTGTCTAGAGGCTTTATAGACCTAATGTACAATCAAGGTGGTGTTTTGTTAATAGACGTGATGGCTCTAACGGCCAAGTATTGTATGTACATATATATGTGTGCTCGAGCTTATACAGGTGATTATTTCCTTTTTATATGCGACATGATTTTGTCTGAATTTTGGGTTGTCATAGAGGTATGCATGGGAAGTATAAGGTTATGAGTTGGGTCTCCCGGGCCTCCTCGGTTACGGGTGCCAGTCCGCCCCAATAGGATTTGAGGCGTGACACTTATGAAGAGATTCAATTTCTTCATTTATTGCAATCAGCCACTTGGCTGAATCAACACCAGAAACTGCTTCTGAATAATTTGATGGTTCTCTAATTTCTTCAGTTTCTTGCGCAACTGAAAAAGCAAATGCAACATAATCTTCATACCTTTCTGGTTTGAGAATTTGTCTTCTTGGTCTATGTGTTGCTATGGAATACTCATTTGGTTCAACTTCAGAAGTCACAACTTCTGGCTCAACTTCTGGATTTTCAACTGTATTTTGTTCCACAGTTGATGATGAGCTTAGCTCAGAAGGTATGCCAAGCTCAACCTCCACCTGTTCATACACATCATGCTCTTTGTTCTTGGTACAAGAGCTAGAAGATTCTTTTCTAGAATGTAACATGGAGGATTCATCAAAAGTTACATCTCTGCTAATTATAATTTTGGTGACTTGGGATCAGGGCACCAAAGTCTGTATCCTTTCACCCCAGATGCATAACCAAGGAAAATACAATTTTTAGCCCTTGGCTCTAATTTTCCATCATTTACATGCATGTAAGCAGGAAAACCAAAAACTTTTAAGTCAGAATAATTAGCAGGTGTACCTGACCATATTTTCTCCGGAGTCTTGAAGTTCAAAGGTGAAGAAGGAGCACGATTGATAATATAACAAGCTGTAGAGATAGCCTCAGCCCAAAAAATATTTGTCAACCCAGCATTTGAAATCATACAACGGGCTCTTTCCAAAAGAGTCCTGTTCATCCTTTCTGCAACACCATTTTGTTGAGGTGTCATCCTCATAGTGCGATGTCGAGCAATTCCTTCATTTTTGCAAAATTCATTGAACTCGTCATTACAAAATTCCAAACCATTATCTGTTCTAAGCCGCTTGGCCTATTTTTCTGTTTGCTTTTCAATCAAAACTTTCCATTGTTTGAAAGTTAAGAAAACATCACTTTTGTTTTTCAGAAAATAAACCCAAACCTTCCTTGAATAATCACCAATGAAAGTTAACATATACCTAGCACCACCTTTTGATGGGGTACGGGAAGGACCCCAAAGATCTGAATGAATGTAGTCCAAAGTACTTTTTGTTCGATGAACTACTGGAGATTTGAAGCTGACTCTTTTCTGCTTTCCAAACACACGGTGTTCGCAGAACTCTATTTTTCTAATACTTTGTCTACACAGTAGACCTCTTTTGCTGAGGATGAAAAGACCTTTTTCACTCATATGCCCCAATCGCATATGCCACAATTTGGTGATGTTGGGATCAAGTTGATTTGAAGTGGAAACTGCAGCAGCACCTGTAACAGTGGATCCCAATAAAGTGTACAATGTACCTGATCTGTGTGCTTTCATGATCACATGAGCTCCCGAAGATACGTTCAAAACTCCACCTTCACCTGTGTATTTACATCCAAGAGATTCTAAAGTGCCCAATGAAATGAGATTTTTCTTCAAGTCGGGAACATATATAACATCCGTGAGAGTTCTCACCACACCATCATGCATTCTAATTCGAACTGCACCTTTACCAAAAACCTTGCAGGGAGTATTGTTGCCCATCAAGACAACTCCACCTCCAACAGATTCGAATGTGTTAAACAAATACCTATTGGGACACATATGATAAGAACAACCCGAATCCAAAATCCACTCATCGTTAGATTTAAAACTATTATTAGTTGCTAAGAATATTATTCCTTCAGACTCATCAGTAGATACACTTGCTTCGGCGGAGTCAGCATTTTGGTGCTCATTTTTATTTTCCTTACGCTTTTCTTTGTTTTTCAACTTATAGCATTTAGAAATGAGATGACCTTTTTTATGACAGTATTTGCACACAATGTTTCTAGGTTTAGACTTTGACCTTGATTGAGACCTCTCACTATTTGATTCTTTCTTATTAGATCTACCTCTCACAAATAATCCTTCCCCATGGGCTGCGCTACTTTCCCCCAGTAATATCTCTATCTATCTGTTCCTTTGTTTTTAAGATAAATTTGATTTCTTTGTAAGAGATATTATCCTTTCCATAAAGCATAGTATCTTTAATATGCTTAAATGATTGGGGTAAGGAAATAAGTAATAAGACGGTTTGGTCTTCATCATTAACTTCAGCGTCTATATTACTCAAATCCATAAGAATAGAATCAAAATCATCAAGATGTGAGAGTATAGAGGTACCTTCTACTATACGAAATGTGTAAAGCTTTTGCTTCAGGTAAAGTCGATTTTTCACTGTCCTCTTCATATACAAGGCTTTTAGTTTTTCCCACGCGCCTTTTGCTGTGGTTTCTGCAGATACTTCACGTAAAACTTCATTTGAGAGATTTAGAATAATACCTGACTTTGTCTTTTTGTCTATGACGGCAAATTCTTCGTCTGTCATTTTTTTCGGCTTCTTCTCCTTTTCTTTTAGTGTCATATCTAAGCCATCCTGAATTAAGATAGCTTCCATCTTTAATTGTCACATCCCGAAGTTTGCACTTCCATCAAATTTCTCAACGTAAGTCTTTGTTATAGTCATTTTGGCTACTGAAAAATAACTTGGTTAGATCCATCTCTGATACCAATTTGTTAGGATCGAGAACTCAGTTATTGCTGAATTTAGCCAAATAATGTTATAATGACAATAACAAAGACAATAACAAGTTGATAGTAACGGTACTTAAAGAAAAAATAAAGGAGGCACAAATTTAACGTGGTTCGGTCAGTGTGACCTACGTCCACGAGCGGAGAGGAACAACTTCACTATATCAACAAGAGTACAATAGAGAGATTACAAAATTATAGTCACTCTAATTAACCCAAATATCCCAAGAGAAAACCTCACAAGATCACTCCAAAAGAAAGAGCTCACACAAAGTATTTCCCAACGCCAACTCTCTTAACTTAATACTCTAATAGGAAGGAAGAATAAAAACAAGAGAATGAAAGAGAACTCTTGTAATTTGATGTGTATTACAATTGAGAAAGAAGGCCTCTATTTATAGAGATGAAAATGGAGACAAGTAGCAACTTTGTTGAATGAAAGAGAACTCTTGTAATTTGATGTGTATTACAATTGAGAAAGAAGGCCTCTATTTATAGAGATGAAAATGGAGACAAGTAGCAACTTTGTTTGAACAAGAAGCAACTTGTTTGAACAAGTAGCAATCTTGTTTGACAAGTCCAAAAAATAATCTTCCACAAGTATTTGGTAGAAACTTTCTTTGACAAAGCAAGAGTGAATCAAACAAAGGACACATTACACCGTCTTACCTTTAGGGGACTACCTAGAAACTACTAAAAGATTGCAAAGAAAATAACTACTAATATACAAGTCTAGACAAGCCAAACATCTCCCAAAATTCTCAACTCATAAAAAAAGGCAGCCCGGAGACTAAAGCTCCCGTTGTGTGCAAGGTCCGGGGAAGGGCCTCACCACAAGGTTGTATTGTCCGCAGCCTTACCTTGCATTACTGCCAGAGACTGTTTCTAAGGCTTGAACTCATACCCTGATCACATGACACCAACTTTACCGGTTACTCCAAGGCATCCCTCTGAAATTCTCAACCCATGACAACCAAATTTTTTCATTTTTAAGGTAAGATTAGGAAGCTTACTTGAAATCAATAGGAACTGTTGCAACAATGACACTAACATTGAGCTCTCCATTTGATCCTGGCGGACCAAATGCGACAACTGGTTCATTTACATTTCTACGCCTACTATCTCCGCCATTGTTGCTCAGCGATGGCGGATCTAGTGATCGTTCTGCTTTTCCTGCAGCTCGATACAATACTGTTTGATCTCCCACCCAGTTTGATGGATATACAAACTCTGTACAAAAAGAAAATAAGTCGTTTTTTACATAACGATCAAAAATACACATGAAGTATCATGTTTTTACGAGTGACAACTTAATTTTTTCCATAAAATTTAGTCCACATGACAGCTACTCATTAATTTTGAGGCCTATTTTCATAATAGTTGGTGATAGTTCAAGTAGGAAACACAAATACCCGATAGTCTAGTTAGAAAACTTGCAAAAACGTGATACTTCAGGTGTGTTTCTTTATCATAATCTCTTAATTTTCTTTTTTAAAATTTTCAATTAGTTTCTTTAATTATCCGCATGGAGTGCTATTTGACACCATTTTTTAACAAAAAGAGAATGCGTAGCGCACCATCATATACTAGCAAAGGTGTTTTGATAGATAGTTGATGATAATTTAAATGGAAAATATAAACACGTGATAGTTCAGTTAGAAAACTCTCTAGAACGTATTACTTTTGGAAGTATTTTTATCGTTATCTTTTACTTCTTTCGTCCTTAAACATGGCTAAATCATCTATACTCATTGTTATATTCCATGTTTTACAATGGATGCGTCAAAAAGTTGTAATCTGAACAACTATAAGGTGTTTACATTTTTTTTATCCGCATCCATTAACAGCGACAGATAATTTGAGACAACTAATTTTAGAAATCGCGACAGATAATTTGAGACAGAAGGAAGCGTAACTACTTACTAACCAAATCCTTCATTTGTATCAAGGCATCGAGTATAACCACCGATAGGATAAATTACATCAAGCCTAAGACTTCGAGCACCATCGGGCGATATGCCTAGTAAGGAACTAGTAATTCCAGCAAAATTGGCACCCAAGGCTAGTAGACAAGCTGTGCCAATCCCTGTAAGTAGACGCCGCCTGAAAACTGATTCGAGTGGTGCAAATTGATTGGATGAGGGTGGCTCCTGAGTCATGTATATTTGAATTCCTTTAGTGAAAAATCGGGCTCTGTCACTAACAAAGTTCTGGCTTCCCCACTGATGATGATAGGACGTAATTGTACCCCTACAATTACAACAATGATGCATTGCCATTATTTGGTTCCCTTAATGAGTAACCAGTAAAGATGTGATGGCTAAAAATAAACAAGTGACAAAGGAGGAAAAGAAGATGAAGTAAGGTTATCCAAATGTGGTGGTCCTTATTGTTTCTTGCATCTCTACCAACTTATTTATAATAGACTTATTATAGTGTTTTTGTTTTAACAAGAATGCCTCACAAATCACAAGAGGATGAAGTCTACATCACAAACACTAGATGTTCAATAATTAATATCATCAATCTTAACTTAACGCGGCTTATTTTGATCGCAAGTTCTTCACATATTCTTTTCAAAAATATGAACTGCCTAACAAGAATGCGTTAATTTTATACAAGAGATTCCTAATTTGACTTTCCACATTTCATTTGAAACAAAGTAACACCAGATGTCCCAAATTTGCAAAAACATTTGTTATGGTAAAATAAGACATCCTTCTTAGGCATTATTCAGTTAATTGGGGAAATGCAGAGTACAGTACAGCAAACAACAAGCAGAAAAGAAGACATAGCTTTAAAAACAAGAATCCCAACACATACATACACACTAACAAATACAGAAAATTGCTGAAACACTGTGCACGATTAAAACTGTGATAGACAATATTCAAGTCGTTTAAGGTCAGAAAGGGATCAACGCAACCAGCAGCATAGTTCAACTGGCTGTGAAGTACTACTATTTTCAAATGTTATTATGCCATTTAATAGATACATCACCAATTGAAACTTTTACGTCAACCTGGACACGGTTTATGTACAATTACAAGAGCTTGTGCATAAAGCAGAAGGATATCTTGACGGGATAAGTATACAAAATTAATTTTTAGGCTTCTTTTGTGAGCTCCCCTCTCCTTGTTCAAACTTGCGTTTTATGCCCAAAAAGTGCTCAACCTGAAAGATGAAGCGATAAAAATTACAACCCTGACAACTAGATGATCAAATAAAAGCATAAATAGAGGCCAGTTAACTAAGTACCATATACAAGCACTAAAACAAACATAACATCCAGACAGACAAGCAAATATAAGCCCTAATTTGCTTTAAACTTCCAAGTCTACTAGGACAATCAACCCAATGCACTGTGAGGTTTAGGCCAACAAAAAAAAGTTGACTTATTTAGGGTATTGTGGAGGGTATTTAAAAGGGGATGTTTTTTCATTTTGTCGTTCAGAAATAACAGCATTGCGGAAAAAGGTCTCTTCTTTTGGGTACGTTAAAAAAGGTCTATATGGATAAACATGCCAGTATTGATGCTAGCACGTGTCTGAGCATTGATTTTAGTGTAAGAATACACAGCAAATCAAAGTCCGCAATAGAACACAAATACATGTGAATGTACAAAGCTAAGGACCGAGACCCCATTTAAACGAGAAGGAAATTCATATCCTCAGTAACTAAGGAATAGTATGCCAAGGGAATTTTCCATATCTAATCAAGGGCGGTCTAACCAAAAAGAATAAAACTAAATTCAACTGCCACAAACCAAATACTATAATATAGGACTGTTCATAAGTGACAGTAAGACCTTTCTCACTGAGGAGGGAGGATTAAGCAGGACGGCCGAAACTAAGAAGACACATTCAAGGACAAAAGACATAAAACCTTCCGGCTACACCTCTTCAGGAATGTTGTATCCCAAGGTAAGTACAATTTGGCTCCAATTATGCATGTGAATCATACAACACGCTACTAGCTAGATGAAGAATAAAAGCACAATGGTATATATCATTAAGCATAGTGGAGCACACTGCTCAAGCAAGATGACAAGCATTAAGCATAGCGTGACAAGCAATCCACACTGCAAAAATGTGTTCAGGTGGACAGCTAAGGAGCGCAAGTAAATCAGCACCATTGCCAACTATGTGAGTATCATCAATAAAAGACACTGACCTTCTTATCGCCAAGCATGGGGGTCAGACCTCCAGGAAAGTCCTTCTCAACAGTAGCAAAACCACTTCTAGGATCACTAGTTTGCCTGAAAATGACAGAATACTTGTACTTAGGAACCATAAAGAATGTCGGAGATATATATAAAGAAAAAAAAGCTTGTAAGAGGAAAATGTAAAAGTTTCAAATAAATAAATAAATAAATAAATAAAAATACACACACACACACACACTATTAACAAAGACTAATATTCTCGAAACACTGAGTGTGTCTGTGTGTGTGTGTGTGTATATATATATATATATATCACTAGTTTGCCTGAAAATGACAGAATACTTGTACTTAGGAACCATAAAGAATGTCGCGCGCACACACACACACGGGATAAAACAAAAATCACTATTAACAAAGACTAATATTCTCTAAACATTGAATATTTGTTCCGCTGTCGTTTGCCTGAAAATGACAGAATACTTGTACTTAGGAACCATAAAGAATGTCGCGCGCACACACACACACGGGATAAAACAAAAATCACTATTAACAAAGACTAATATTCTCTAAACATTGAATATTTGTTCCGCTGTCGTTTGCCTGAAAATGACAGAATACTTGTACTTAGGAACCATAAAGAATGTCGCGCACACACACACACACGGGATAAAACAAAAATCACTATTAACAAAGACTAATATTCTCTAAACATTGAATATTTGTTCCGACTTTGACAGCAAAAAATTGAATATTTGTTCCAACTTTGACAGCAAAAAAAGCCAGCAAAAAATTGAATATTTGTTCCAACTTTGACAGAAAAAAAGGAGGAGGAATGCACTGGAGAAATGAGCCTCAAAGGTCAAATCAAAATTGATGGAACTTCAACAAGGAAGAAGTATAAAAACCTTGCCCTAGGCAACAGAGAAGTCAATTGCATAGTTGATTCCACAGGAAAAGAACTACTTTTTGAATATAAAGCACTTCAAATCGAGTAAGAAAACACAAACCCTGGTTTAACATGTCCGCTGAGAACAATATATGGAGTTCTTGTTTGAGCCTGAGTTTCTCGCATCCTCTCCACAGACTGAGATGGAGTATCTGAATTTTTCATTTGTTTTATCTTCAGCTCCTCCTGGTATTGCCGCATACGCTTTTCTTGCTTCATCTTTCCAGGCCCCTTCCCATGAAATTTATGTGAAAGCAACCGAAAAGCTTCCTTTGGAGTCAGCTGAAGAAAAAGAAGCCACATATCAATTGAAAGATGAAGCTACACCAGCCAAAGCTCATAGAAAAAGGAAATTCATCAGAAAAAGGAAATTCATCAAAAAGGTCCTCAGCAGTCGGCCCCTACTCTCCCCTCCCCGCTTTTATTTGGTAAGTGTCATTACAGTCAGTTTTATTATAGTGAAATTCAAAGATTTCTCCCTTCAAACCACCATATTTCCAATCTCATTAGAGCTAAATCAAATGCCATGGGTGCACAAGTTGCATGGCGATAACCTGCTGCTACTTAGAAATCCCCTCCATCCCATTTTGTGTGTGCACACTGAGTTTATGGTATTCAAAGAGATGGTCGCACCAATTTATGAAAAAGAGAATTCATTTCTTAAAATTAAAAACTAATCACATAATCTTGATAATAAGATACTCAAACTGTTGAATATTGTACAAAGAAAATTTTCCCTATCAGTACAGACAGAAAAAATTTCCCTAATAAGGAGGTGCAGACATCTTAGGGCAAGAAAGTGTGGGACAGGAGGAGGCAAGGAGCTTCTTCATTTACAACCAAGGATTGGAGATTTTTTTTGTGGGTGGGTAGGGGTGTGGGTGGGGGTGGGGGTGGGGGTGGGGGGCGCAATTGAATAAACAGAACACTGGTCAAAGGGGTTAACAGCACAAATCTACTGGAGAATAGAAGTTAGAGAATCAAAAACTGATTAATCAAGTAAAATGTACTTACGATTCGCCCATACTCATCAGTCCTTTCAATGTTTATTTCCTTTTTCCCATCCTCACCACGGATGCCTACGAGCTTGCTCTTCTTCTTGTCCATGTTACGACCACCCCATTCAATATCTTCCTTGAGTGTACCTCGCTCTTGCAGAAGTTTGAGAACTCCTGCTAAACCCTTACCAACTGGAACTTCACGTATCGTATCATCTGGAGTTACTTCCATTTCCTCCTCCTTTACAGAGGGCTCCTCTTCCTTGGTCTCCTTCACTTCGGTCCAACCACCATCCTCATTCTTCATTTCTACATCAGCGGGCTTTGGCAACTCGTCTTCCTCCATGAAGACATCATTACCACCTGGTTTTTGTTCTTCTACGAGATCAAAAAGGTAATATCAGACATATCAACCTTGAAAGCCTTTGCCAAGTTCCAGTAAAGACCAAAGAGTAAATTGCAGCCAACGATAAAAACACACAATAAAATGCAGCATTAACACGTGAAACATGAATGCTTAGAAGTGTTATGTCATTCCAATCCAACAGATGTCGCTCGGGAAAACTAAAAGTATATGTTGGATAGGATATGTGTAACTCTCTTGTCTCGGAATCAATTCCAATGATGAGTTTTTTGCTATTGAAAAGCTTATTTTACTACTCTTTGTTGACGAACTTTATAAAGTTTTTTTTTTTGGTCAAGTACTTATAAAAGGATAACTCTGAATGGTCATCAGCAGAATAACACACCCATATGCATGGACATGCAAGAAAAAAGAAATACTCATAAAAACAACACAACTTCTATTCACAAAATCGTCAACAAACTGGAGCAAAGATTAATATACTATAAATCTCCAAATTTTTACATTCTTTCCTTAACCATCTAAAACAGGGGTAGGAGTGAGACGAAAGAGTGGCTAATTGTAAAACATTTCAAAATTCTGTTTCAAAATATCTGAAGCGTCAACTGTAACAAGTTCAAGAAATTTTGTGTCAATATATCTAGAAACTCGATAATGCATATCAATATTTTGTTTCGATGATACCCCATATAACATTACCCCACAACCACTAGGGGAAGAAAAAGGGCATGTTAAATTGAGTGACTGATTCCGTTCTGTGATTTCCAACCTCACTATCCAGTGTTTACTTCCCAATTCATCACAAATAACTTGGAACTAGTAACACTTAAATTGTGCAAGCATACAAACTTATTCCAAAACATGGCCTATCCACCACATGCAATTGGATAAACCTTTCCCAATTACCTTGAGAAATCGCACCAAATAAAATGGCTATTAGCACGATCAGTCCAGTAAAATTAGAGAGTATTACCTTCATCAAGCTGAAGGCCCCAGACAAACTCTTCCATCTCAGTGAAGACAACCTTGTTCTCCTGTGCCTCTCCAGATACAGAACTTGGATTATCCACGGTTGACTCATTTGCACTGGAAGTGGCAAGTGAAGCAATTGACTCTGGAAAGGTTTTGGCAAGGCCCTCTTGCTTTCTCAAAGCAAGCCTTCTGGCTCGTTCTAAGGACTTTCTAAGCTCCTCATCATCATCATCAAATACTGCATCATCGTCCTCTCTCTGGTTGTTATTAGTTTTCTCAGGTCGAAGTGCTTTGGATGCCTCTTCAGCCTTGGCATAAGCAGCCTGGTAAGCGTTGCTCCTTGTCTCTGCCTCTGCTCTCTCCTTTTCCTCCTTAAGGACCTGCCTTGTCTTATCATTGCGAGAACCAAGATCACTGGCCCCCAATCCGGAGGATTTGGCCTCCGCTTCAAGAGCATCTAGATCCAGCTTCTCTTTCTTCCTCAGTGATTTCTTCTTCTTGGGCTTCTTAAATTGAACCATTTCCTCTTGAGTATAGTAGTCGGACAATAATTTCCCTGAAGAATTGAGATCCTCCATCCGATTTATCGAGGAAGGCCCCTGAATCCTTCTCCGGAGCTGGCAATCAAAAAAAGGTAACTCTGAATTAACAGACATAATCTGACATCCACATTGGAAACCATATCTGATTAAATAGATAAAAATGAGTTACCTCCTCCAGTTTCTTCTCTGCATCAGCGTTGAAACCTCCAGTAGCATCAAGAGTAACGCCCTAAAAGAAAATCTAGGGTAAGAAAGACAGATTGGATGTACAATTCCACACTTCTTAAATTGAAGACGAAGAACTTTTTATCAGGTAATACAATATTTTCCAAGAAGTAAAGAGAAAAGGGACACAAAGAGTTGAACCTCCTCTTCTGCTGGGTCATCATACTTTTGTAATATTTTCCTTTCAGAACCAGGTTCATCATTGAACCTGCATCCAATCATAACGAGATAAATTAGTCATTCAAACTAAACAAAGTATTAGTGTTTACAGGTATACTAAAACTTACTTATCATCATAGATCCCTGTTTTCTTTTTGGCAGCCTTGTAAGCGTCATCCCTTCGCTTCTGCTCTCCAATCTCCACATTTTCAAGCACATCAACCTCTGGGGTATACAATTCAAGTCACTACAAAATTTGAATCCACAAATAATGAAGGCTGAAAGCAGAGACAAAACAAGAAAACCACAAACATAATCACTTAGTTGGTTACCTTGATTAACATCATCACCAGCAAGTATGCTCTGATCTTTGAGTGTCAAGACAACAGCCCCACCTTCGACAACTTTGTCAAGACCGTGGAGTACTTTCATCCCACCTAGCTCTTCTGTTAACAGAAATTAAAGACAAATTTGAGCCATTCCTCAACTATTTCCATTCAGAGAACATAGTATAGCCATTTAACTTCCGTTTCAAACTGCACAAAAGACACATCATATTTCATCAAAGACATGATCTCGGTTACTTTTATTTCCCCAATGACAACTTCGAAACTTTGGACTCCACATGCAACACCAGTTTGATTAGAGTTGGATGACAAAGGGGACTCCACCAAAAATTTTTGTATCATAGGTAGTACGACTGGAACTAGAAGTGAAATCAAACAGACTAAGAATGAAGAGTGCACAAGAAAGGAAGCTTTCCACCCAAACACAACAGATACACCAAGTATATTATTTATCTGTTTCAAAGACTCAACAATATATTACGAGTTCAACTGAATGTGCATGGTCTCATAAAACAATTGATTAGAAAGATCAAGCAATAGATATATTCAGAAAGAAGAGCCATACTTGCATCTAGTCGAGCATTGTTCTCCTCATCGCTTTCTTCATCATTCATTTTGTCCTGCAAAATTGTAACATACCATGACGACCTAAGGTCAAATTAATCCAATTCCTACAGATAAAGAATCACAGGCACAACAGCAGACAGCCTACCTGCTCTTCAAAAATCTTCGAAAGCTGTAAGGCTCTCTCCTTCTCCACATTCCTTATCTCCTCAATTTTACGGCTCTTGCTAACCCACGCCAACACCTCAGAAGCACCTTCTGATTTTTTCTTCAATCTCTCTTCCTTCATCCTGCAGTCATAAGCATTCCTTCAGACTATAGCTATCAAGTACAACAAACATAACTTATCAAACCACATCCAGATTCTACTGTGTCAAAACATCCTTCAAGAATTCTGTGCAGTAAGCAACCAATTGCACATGTACAGCCGACCCGGTTAAATTACTAAACCAGCCCTGGACACATGGTAGAAGCCAGTGCACATCATAGCTACAACACATATGCTAGCTTAGAACAGGATCAAACAAATCTCTTAACAGAATAAATGCAAATGGATAACCACTAACACAATGATAACAATAACAGAATAAATAGCTAACTGGCACCACCATTGTCGCCTTTCTGTGGTTTGTTTCTAGTTAAACTTACATTGTTAATGTTAATAACATCATCACCACCAAACGGGTGGATATCATCATTATCACTATTATTGAAATGTGCAAAAAGGTGAGTTTATGAAAGCAGAGTGCAATATTTCAGCTTCAACTGGAAAATCCACAAATAATTAGAGATCCAACTAGGTAAGCAACACATTTAAACACTTCTTTTCAGCTGAGGGTCTATTGGAAACGGCCTCTCTATCTCTAAAAGGTATGGATAAGGTCTCGTTCACTCTACCCTCCCCAAACCCCAGCTGTTGGATTACACTAGGTATGGCAGATGGCTCAGTTAGAAGGCTGCAACCGCCAACCGGTGTGGATCCTTCATGTATAATCCTCAAAATACACTAAAAATAGCCAAAAAAGATCTTACACATTCATTCAGGATTCTTACACTCATGTTAGATATATACCAATGCAATATAGATGTTTTGCCCTTGCTTCTTACATTTGTTCAGTGATTCGACGCCGGAGGTTGATGTAGTAGTGGAGCTGAATTCTCAAGCCATTCGGAAGAGGGATAGTATCAAGTATCATTCTATGACACAGAGGAATGGAGAGATTGATGAGGATGTCACGCAGCATATTGATGGAGGGTGGTTGAAGTGGAAGCTCGCTTCGGGAGTTTTGTGTGATGAGAAGGTGCCTCTTAAGCTTAAAGATAAGTTCTACAAAGTGGCAGTCCGACCGGCTATGTTGTATGGAGCGGAGTGTTGACTAGTTCAGAACTCTCATATCTAAAAGTTGGAAGTGGCGGAGATGAGTAGACTGAGATGGATGTGTGATTTTACCAGGAGAGATAGACAATGACAGCTGCATAGTTTGTCGACAGAATGGTGAACTTCTTATTTTGTGGATTTTAACACTGCAAGGCATATGTCATGTTAGCTGCTACTGTTTTTATTTTGTGAGCATTCTTATTGATGCCATGTTAGTTGCTACAGTTACACAACATTGAAAATCACTGCGTCAAATTGATATTTATTTTATAAGCATTTTCTTATCGGTTAAACCGAATTTCAAACCGTTAAGGACCAAAAACCGATAAACAAAAACCGATAAAAAATATCTTATTGGCTGGTTATTGGTTTAGCATATTTAAAAACCAATAAACCTAATCAATATTACATGAAGCCGAACCGAACTGACTGATGCATGCCACTATTGGTAGCTGGTCAGAATTAGCTGGTTAGAATTATGCAAGTATTCTTTTTTATCCTTCCCAAGGAGCTCCCCCTTTTTGAGCCCTTTGGTGACTCAAAATTACAACTTTGGAAGGGGGCTTACCATCCAAGCAACTCCCTCTTGTCAATTATGCAAGCACTAGTCATTCTATCTTCTACCCCGCATAAGAAAATACACTAATTCCCACATAACTTATACATGTCTTAGTTATGTGGCTCTCCAAATTTGCAATGCAAACATCCTATTAACTTTATACATGAATAACTTACTTCCTGACTAGCTACCAAACATCATATAACTTGTACCAAAATTAATACGTGCATAAGCTACCTCTTTACTAACTATCAAACGACAGCCAATAACACACTTATGGGTCGCTAATAGCGGGTTAGAATTATGCAGGTGTTAGTTGTGTGGGGAATTAATTATTCCATCTTCTACCTCACATAAGGTAATACACCAATTCCCCCATAAATTCTACATGTATTAGTAATGCGCATTTCTAAATTGCAAGACAAACGTTCTACTAATTTTATACATAAATAACTCAGTTCCTAACCAGCTACCAAACATTGTTTAACTTACACAAAAATTAATACATGGATAAGATACCTCTTTACTAGCTACCAAACATTGTAATAACTTGGTCGCGAAATTAATATATGGAAAAGCTACCTCTTTACTAGCTACCAAACAAACCCTTAAACACAAAGGCAACAAAGAACCAGGATTACTTACTTCAGAATGCGTTGCTCTAGCTCCGCTGCCGAAGATTGAGCTCCAGCTCCACCAGTTGCAACTACACCATTTTGTCCCCTATCTTCATCGTCATGAGAATCAACAACTTCCTTCTTAACAGCTACATTTTCATTATCAGAATCTTCCTCCTTCCGCCTTTCCTTATTACTACTCCTATCATGTCCCTCATCTCGATGCCTACGACTACTACGCCTCTCCTTGTCCTCATCAACTTCCTGCTTAGCTGCTACATTCTCATAATCAGAATCTTCATCTTTCCGCCTTTCCTTACTCCTATCATGTCCCTCATCTCGATGCCTACGACTACTACGCCTCTCCTTATCCTCATCAACTTCCTGCTTAGCTGCTACATTCTCATAATCAGAATCTTCCTCCTTCCGCCTTTCCTTATTACTACTCCTATCATGTCCCCCATCTCTCTGCCTACGACTACTACGCCTCTCCTTATCCTCATCCACGGCTCCCCCTTTCTCCTTCTCCTTTTCCCTTTCTTTGTCAACTACATCTCTACTACCTCTTTCTCTATCTCTGTGCTTCTCTCTCTTCTCTTTATCCTTGTCGCTTCTCCTCTCCTTCTCCTTCTCTCGTGAAGGCTCATTATCTCTGTCTCGTTCCTTGTCTTTTCCGCGATCTCTACGATCCTTATCCTTTGTTCTATCCCTTTCACGTTCATATTTATCCTCCTTTCTTCGATCTCGAGATTTCTCCGACTCTTTACTCTCTCGATCTCTTTCTCTTTTACTACTGCTACTTTTCCGATCCTTGCTACTTCGATGCTTCATTGAATCCTCCAAATCGTCAACACTTGTTTCACGTCCATCTATCTCCATCATTCCCATGTCAGAAAAATTGACACACCGCCGCCACTGCCTTTTGGATAAGTAGCCGGAGATTGAAGTTAGAGAAAACGTCACTAGTAAGCATACGCCGTTGCAGGCTACAAGGGCGGCGGTAGGGTTAACCGGTGGAAGAAAGTGAAGCAATTGCTTTAACCCCCAAAATATCTATCTAAGGCCCCAAAAAATATGAACAAGTAATCTTGGATTATTATTATTATACTAGTTTCATGAAGGCCGGAATTAGCACGACCTTTACTTCATAGTATAAAAAATAATACTTAATTTAAATTTAAAAAAATATAATTTATATTATAGCTTTTACTTTATAATTAACATAATTTAATGACCGATGTATTAAATATATTTTATTGATAAGTTTTATAATTAATAAAATTCTTAATTAAATAATTTTAAATAAATTTTTATTTGTACAAAAGAAATATTATTAGAGAATTAGAATATATAAAAGGTCGCAAGTAATTTAATTTTTTATAAAAAAAAAATATAATGATTTTTTAATAATGGCAATTCAGTGATGATCAAAAATAGAAAATATTGATATTTTAATGAGCTTGGGGATAGAAATAAATTTATTTTGATATTTTTTATTTTATTTTCTTCTATGATTTCATGTGACAAGAGTTTTTGCAAAATTTCTTTTTTTAATCTAATACAACAAAATATTTCAATGACTTCAAGTATATATAAAAATGGTTACAACCTTAGTTTAGAAGATTTACATAAACTAACTTAATAGTGATCTATAAAAATATTAAATAATTAATTAAATTAAATTAATAGATTGTTCTATTGGGTCCATTTACTCATCGTGTTTATTATTTATGCGCCCTTTATAAAAATATTCTATTTACTCTATTTTAATTATTGATTTATTATTTTCATATCCGCTAAAAGAAATAATAAAGGCAATGTACCACTTATCATTGATTAAATTATCCTATTTTCTATTATATAGAAGAGGTGATTTCGACCCCTCGTGTAATTACCAAAAGAAAACCCTACTTCCACTTAATTATATATCATACTCCAATATATAATGATTCTATAGTTTCATCATAATGGTTTAAATTTTTAATATATTCTATTAATTTATATTAATTAACTATAACTACATATTGAAAGTAAAAAAAAAAATTATTTAATTGACTATCATGTTCAAAACTAATTTGTTATCACAAATCACAATAATTAATAACTTAAAATATTTAAAAGATATATAGAATTTTTATTGACTCTCGTTATTTTAGCAGTGCCACATAAATTGAAACAAAAGAAAAAGTACTGCAAATCATAATAATTAACAACTTAAAATATTTAAAAGATATATACAATTTTAGTTGACTCTCAAAATTGTATCGAAGCCACATAAATTGGGACACAAGGAGTAAATATATTATTTGATAATTACGTAAAAATTATTATAAATCACAATAATTAACAAGTTAAAATACTTTTTAAAAAATAGATAAAAGTTTTATTCAACTATCCAAATTTTATCGGTGCATCATAAATCATGACAAAATAAAAAATTGTCTTAATTAATTGCAACTAAATATTTAAAGTAAATCAATTTTACTATTTTGATTGACTTTTATATAGAAAATTAATCTTTTTATTTTTTTATTTTAGTAAATTTAAATTTTAAAATTATTTTTTTACATAGAAATACTAATATTTAAACTTAATTTTAAATTTTTATAGCAAAATTAATAAATTTAATTTAATAAAATAAATTTCTAATGAATATTTTCTTAGAATTTGTGTTGGGTCAATATGTATCAAGTTTAAAAAGAAATAAAGAAAAATATATAGTAAAATTTTATTATTGTGAAAGATAAATATAATGCACTATCCAATAATGTTTGATAATATCATATTTTGCATATGCAAAATATAACATCCCATATTTAATTAATATACTACTCCGGTGAGTTATCGATGATTACTATTCGATATGATAAAATTATATTAATTTTTATAGTAATAACAATATCAATCGCTCTTAATTAATTATTATGAGTCATCTAGATATTATGAAAATATATAATATTTAATAAAAAATATAAAATAGACATAAAATGCAAAATTAACTCTTGATGTTTTAAATTAAATTGTTGTCTTTCAAACGATGATTTTACTATATCACCCCTTATTATAAGTCATTTATGTATAAGAAAATTAAGAATAACAAAATGATATGTCAACATAAAATATTTGATTGACTATCAAAATTTAATTAGTGCCACATAAATTGGGACGAGACAGAATAAGATATAAAGCAACATAAATTATTTAAAAATGAAATAAAAAGTACTGTAAATAACAATAATTAACAAAAAAACTTAAAAAGTTGACTGATTTCTGCTTCAGCTGCTTCAATCGTGATTTTAATATATCACCCGTAATTAATTATTATAAGTCACTTATGTATTTAAAAATTAATAATATTGAATCCATGATTTTACTCTATCACCTATAATTAATTATTATAAGTTATTTATGTATTCAAAAATAAATAATATTTAATTAAAAAATAAAAAATAAACACTTATGACATGTCTGATTAAGTTGCTTCAATCGTGATTTTATTATCACTCCTAATTAATTATTATAATTCATTTATATATTAAAAATTAATAATATTTAATTAAAAAAAGTAAAATAGACGTTTATGACATGTCTGCTTCAGCTGCTTCAACCATAGTTTTACTAAATATCGCCCCTAATTAATTATTATAAATCATTTAAGTATTAAAAAAATAATAATATTTAATAAAAATAAAATAGATATAAAAATAATAAATTAGCTCTTGATGTTTTAAATTAACTTGACGTCTTATATGAGGTCCACTTAATTTTTTTCACAAGTATTTTTTATAGTAATTTCGCTATGTCAATTCTAATTAGTTGTTGTAAGTCATTTAAGACATTTATGCTTTATTGCTTCAGTCGTGATTTTACTATATTAGCCTTAATTAATTATTATGGTCATTTAAGGCTGGAGGATGAGGTGGTAGTGAAGCTGGATTCACAGGTGGTATGTAAGAGGGATAGTTTCAAGTATCTCGGGTCCGTGATCCAGGGGAACGGGGAGATTGATGAGGATGTCTCGCACCGTATTGGGGCGGGTTGGATGAAGTGGAAGCTCGCGTCGGGGGTGTTATGTGATAAGAAGGTGCCGCCCAAGCTTAAAGGCAAATTCTACAGGGTGGTAGTCCGTCCGGCCATGTTGTATGGAGCGGAATGTTGGCCAGTTAAGAATTCCCACATCCAAAAAATGAAGGTGGCAGAGATGCGGATGTTGCGCTGGATGTGCGGGCTGACTAGGGGGGATAGAGTTCGGAATGAGATTATCAGGGAGAAGGTTGGCGTGACTCCAGTGGAGTGCAAGATGCGGGAAGTCCGATTGAGCTGGTTCGGACACGTGAAGAGGAGGGGCATGGATGCCCCAGTTCGTAGGTGTGAGAGGCTAGCGTTGGATGTTTTTAGGCGGGGTAGGGGTAGGCCGAAGAAGTACTGGGGGTGAGGTAATTAGGCGGGACATGGAGCAGTTACAGCTCACCGAGGACATGACCCTAGATAGGAAGGTCTGGAGAACGCGAATTAGGGCAGAGGTCTAGGGCCAGTTCGGGTCACTAGTGTAGGGATTCACTTGCTGGGGGTACGAATATGGGTGCTTTCCTCTGTTTTCCTTCTGTTTCCTTTTCTTCTACGTATGGCTGTTGTATCTATATTATGGATGTTATGTTATGTACTTATGTACTCTTGTAACCTTGTTCGGTGCTTCACTTTGTATTTGTATTTGTGTGGTATCTGGTGTTTTGTGTCTTCAGCCGGGGGTTTATCGGAAACAGCCTTTCTACTTCTTTAGAGGTAGAGGTATGGACTGCGTACATCTTACCCCCCCAGACCCCACCAGGTGGGAATACACTGGGTTTGTTGTTGTTGTTGTTGTTGTCATTTAATCATTGTGCCACATAAGTTGAAATTAAAAAAATATTATAAATCACAATGATTAAAAATTTAAATTATTTAAAAAATATAATTGGCTATCGTCGACACAAAATCTGGACAAGGAGAGTAGCATATATTATTCAAAAATTACATAAAAGAAAATTATAAATTACAATAGTTAACAACTTAGAATATCTAAAAATAGTTTAATCTGTTATATATTTCAAAAAAGTACATAAGAAATACTAGAAATCACAATAATTAACAACTTAAAAAATTTAAAAGATATAAAATATTTGATCGATTCTTGAAATTATATCAGTGTCACTGAAATCGGAATAGAAGAAAAGTATTATAAATCACAATAATTAAAAGCTTAAATTATTTTTAAAATATAATTGACTATCAATGCCACAAAAATTTAGACAAGAAAGGTAACGTATATTAATTTAAAAATGACATAAAAAAAATTATAATAGTTAATAATTTAAATTATCTAAATACATATTAAAATAACATATGTTAAACCCATGCCAGATTCCGGATGAATCCTAGAAAACATATGCAATCCTTTTATTAAAAAAATGTATTTAAATATATCAAGATTGAAATGACAAATAAATATCTTAATGTTGGGCCCGTGCTGACACGGGTCATGCTCCTCTAGTATTATGTATATTTTTAAGGAATTGAATAATATTTACTACAAGGGGGCGTTTGGTTGGGAATATAGTTATGATGAGATTAGTTATGCTGGGATAAGTTATGATGAGATAAGTTATACCGGGATTAGTTATGCTGGGATTATTTTTTGTTGAATGTTTGGTTTGTTGTATTCAAAGTAATATGCATGGTATAATTTCTAAGAATAAATTAATTGATTACCAAAATACCCTCCATCATATTTAATTTTTTTTATATATATTTCTTTTCAAACTTTAAATATTTATTCGTAAAAATAAAACTTTCAACTTATTTAGCTTAATTTTTGTGTGTGTGCATTGTTATTATTATCTCATGTGTATTTTTAAAATAAAACTTTCATCTTATTTAGCTTTAATTTTTGTGTGTGTGCCTTCCCATGATTATGCCGTGCGTGTTTAAAAAAAAATCTTATTACATCTTATTTAGTTTGAAATAAAAACTTCAAACTTAAGTTTGTTTAAAGTAAAAGAGGATTTATTGTTTACGTTACTTCATTTAAACACAAATCACTCATATAATAGAATATTAAAATTCATTTTAATTGATATATACAATATCAATTTCCAAGTGATTAAAAAACTATTTAATTTAAAATATGTAATTCAACAATGGAGTTGATATTTTTATTATTTTTTAGAGAAATTAAATATATAAATAAGCATAATAATTATTAATATAAATTTAACGTATAATATATTCATAAATAAAATATATATTTATATATGTGTGTGTGTAAAATGAAAATCATAGGGTTTGAGGGTATTTTTAGCATTTTATAATTTTATACCAAGGATAAATTAAGTTGAGATAGTAATTCCACCATATCTATGGATAACTTATCTCGGGACGAATTATTAATCCCGGGATAAGCTATCCCCAATATTGATAATCAAACGAGTGATTAAAATTTTTATCCCAAAATTATTTATCTTAATACCGCACACCAAACAACCCTTAAGGGTGTAGTTGAAATTACTACTAACTTTGATTTTATATAAAAGTTGTTTTTAATAATTTTTTTGAGCAAAAGTGATTATTAATTTGAAATGAAGGAAGTTTTAATCAAAAGATAATTTATTAAGTGATAAAAAAAGACCTATTACAAATACACAAGTGGGAATAATCTTAACAAAAAGAATAAAGGCAAAAATAAAAATATTTAACAAAAGAACACCCTCAATTGTCATGTGTATTCTCTTAATTCACTTAGTTAAGAAAGTGAAATACCTAAAATGCCCTTATGAGGACTACCAAAATTTGAGATTCTCCCTTATA
This sequence comes from Capsicum baccatum var. pendulum, assembly GCA_030864225.1. Taxonomy (NCBI): domain Eukaryota; kingdom Viridiplantae; phylum Streptophyta; class Magnoliopsida; order Solanales; family Solanaceae; genus Capsicum; species Capsicum baccatum. The sequence goes on along the minus strand of CM061561.1, from coordinate 253,770,885 downwards.
TATAATAGTAATTATAGAGAAAAGGAGGAAAAATATCCCTAACTATTTAAAATAGTTTAAAAATATCCTTTATTTGTTTTGGGCAAAATGATCTCGTGACCCTTATACTTGTCCAAGTTTGTAAAGCAAATATCTCTACTTAGACTTTTTACTTTTGTAATCTGAACCTCTTAATTCATCAAAAGTCAAAATACAAGATTTTAAACCTCTTGTGTCATGAATGTAGCTCACTTACCCAAAATAAATGACACATTGGCTCCATACCATCTAAATCAATGCCACATCATAATTATCTTTATTAATTATTTTTAGAATTATTAATTAATAATATTAAATATAAATCAAATAATAAATTAAAAAGATCCTTCGCTGCCGCTTCCGATATCGAAGAAGATTCTTCTGGCGGACTCCTCGAATTTAATTGAATTATTGACTGACCAAATTATGAAACAATTGCTTGGAATTAACAGTTACGGAATTCTCTACACTTTGCTTATAATTCCAATAATATAAAGTTCAAAACATAATTAAATTTAAGAGAGCATACATTCTTATTATTGTGTGCCAATTTGAGATAGTGCACTAGTTCCTTCTTTGAAATTTGCTACCGACAGTTGATATTGTTGAATCAAATTTTGCTTTGAAAAAAGAAAATAAATATTTGGAATACTCCACTCATCTCTTCTCCACTTCATCAATTGTGTTATTAATAGTTTGAGTAAGCCAAAAGCATTGGTCAATCCACTTTTTTTTTTTTTTGTATTTTGGTTTCATGGATCAGGTATGAAATGTGGTTTTGATGATGATTCTCATATTTTGAATACATTGGTGCTTATGTATTGTTGTTGTTTTCGATGTTTTTGAGTACAAGAATATGTATTTAAGCACATCAACTTCAACACAAGTTTAAGTCTAAAAAACAAGAACACTCATGAAGTTATATAACACCCTCAACACAAGATAAAAAAGACCTTTTAAAGAAGTGTTTTTTCTCAGAAATTTAGATGAAACAGAAAAGGTCAAGTCCTTCGACTTCACGAAGTGCCCTTAAGGAAATAATTCCCCTCAAATACCCGAGGTTGCAGAATTTTTCTTCCAGGATAAAATGGCCTAACAATCTGACTGTAGTGGTATCTCAAACGATCAGATTCTCTTCGAACTCACTCAACGATTAAATGATCACACGGAGTATATTTTTAGAAAACAAGAAGTGTTTTATTGCAGAAAATTTTTCGTACCTAAACCTGTGGACAAATGTAGGTTTATATAGTCATCAAGTGCCCCTTCCGAAAGGTGGCAAAGGTTCATCCGAAAAGGTGTATCCTTTGGAAGAGTCATGTCGGTTCATTCGAAACATTGTGTCTTTTTCTGATAGACACAACTATCCGAACAGTCACTCATTTTCCAAAACAATGTCTTTTCCTCAAAAGGTGTGTCCCTCCATTTTCCATTCACACCTATTGAACCCAACAACCCCCCACATGAATGGGGAATGACTATTCGTTGTAAAACTTTATGGACATGTATGTGATCATCAAGCAAAGACTGATTGCATCTGGATAAGTGGGTTTTCCTTTGAACTTTCCGTAGTGAACATGCATCGGGTGCACTCGGTGAATCGGTAGATTTGATATCTTTGAACGGTCGAACTTTAATGCACACTTAGACAACACATGTCACACAAACAACATTTTACCATTTATGGTTCTGACGGTTTTATTCGTTTCAACCATGAACACGTCTCGATCTCATGAGAGCTTAGAGAATGGACTTTTACTAACATTATCCTTGAAGCGGTTTCGACTTCGCCCTCACATAAGTGATTTCTAAATATTCAATCTTGAAGATTAAACCATTTGGTCAAATCTTTCAAATTTAGATAATCATTAAAATATTTCACACCATAAGTCTTATCCTTGTTTACTAAACATTGTCCACATCATGAGAATGGGTTGAGTATATTGATAATGTTGAACTTGTCAGACACAAATTTGTTTGATCTCCTTGAACCTAGCTTTGGGATCTCCAGTCTGCTAGATAGAGTTACCGCCATGCTGACTTATCCTATGCCGTAAAATCCAATTTCTTGGATGTCCTCTCAACTCCTTACAGGCCTTTTGTAAGTAGATCCGACACATTATCCTTTGACTTTGCATAGTCAACAATGATAATTCATTAGAGAGAAGTTTTCAAGGGTATTATGTCTCCGTCTTATGTGACGAGATTTACCGTTGTATATCATGCTCCCTGCCTTATCTATTGCCGCTTGGCTATCGTAATATATACATACTGGTATCACTGGTTTGGGCCAATAAGGGATATCTTCCAAGAAATTTCAGAGTCATTCTACTTCTTCACTAGCTTTATCCTATGAGATAAATTCAGATTCCATTGTAGAGCTAACAATACATGTCTGTTTGGATGATTTTCAAGAGACCACTCCTCCACCGATAGTAAATACATATCCACTCGTGGATTTTACTTCGTTCGATCCGGTGATCCAATTTGCATCACTATATCCTTCAAATACTATGGGATATTTATTATAATGCAAAGTATAGTCTTGAGTGTGTTTAAGATACCCCAAAACTCTTTTCATTGTCATCCAATGAGTTTTATTGGGATTACTCGTGTACTGACTCAACTTACTAATAGCACATGCTATGTATGGTCGTGTACAATTCATGATATACATTAAACATCCCAACACTCTTGCGTACTCCAATTGTGAGTCACTTTTACCTTCATTCTTTTGAAGTGCGAAGCTGTAAAACCCCGCAAAAATTCTCTCGTAGAATGAGCCTTAGGGCGTGTCAAGTAAGGCATGATTCCGGTCCTAAAATATTGAGAAATGACTTCCTTAGTGAGTATCATATTAACCATATAGAATTTTCCTAATTTTGACTTTTTATCACATGAAAAAATTGATAAGCTTTCCGTCGATATAAGATTCGCCCAAATCCGATACCCGGGTAAGAAGTTATGGCTAATTAAAGTCCTAGTCGTAAAACAATGTCATTTTAGTGTTTGGCGCGTCGTGGAGAGGGTCTATTTGACAATTATCAAATTCCAATGGAACTCCACGATAGTGGCGTGTCGCGGAGGACCCCAATTTCTCAATAGTTAATTTCCAGTGTCCTAGCGCGATTGTGACGCATCGCGTTGAAGTTTCAGGTCCCAACCAGTAGGACAACACAATGGCTCCGCGTCGCGGTGACTCCCAGATTCCCATTTGTCAATTTTCAGTGAGCCACCGCTATAGTGGCGCGTCGTGGTGGCCCATAAAATCGGGTTCCCAGTTTAATTTTTTCCAGCTTCGTACAGAAGTTAAAAATGACACTTTGGATTTTTTCCAAGCCTCTTAAACCGTGCAAACACCAAATTGGAGTCAAATACAAGCATTCTATGAAGTTTTTCTCAAGTTTTCTCTCAACAAGAACTCTAAGTATCCAAAACCTCTTCCAAGAATCTCAAGAATCTACCATAGATTTTCTAAATTGAGTCAAGATTCAAAGTTCCCAAGTCAAGGGCTTCAAGAACCCTCATTCAAGAGTACGAATAGAGTCCCAAAAGCGAGAGTTCATCCAAAGCTTCTAACTCAAGGTATGTGGTGTTTTGAAGAAGGGTAATCCTTTCACCCTTGTGCCCAAAGACTTATTTAAACTAAAATTCTCTGCAATTTATGAGATTTTACATGAAATTGAATTGGGGTTTTTCACCCATTATTATCGATTACAATATTTTGATGCTTCCCATGAATTGAGAGTCTAATGACATGATTTTCACATGTTTTCTTGAGAAATTACAGCTGGGTCTATACCCTATGATTTTAATCTTTGAGAAGTTAATAGTTGAAATGTTTAAAACATTGAAGTATATGAGTATGTTGAGATTTTGAGATAAATTGCTGAAATTTCCAGATTTCTACATGAGTTATGAATCTATATGCTATCTATTATGCTTTTGATGAGTTCTAACTTGAGATTGAATTATGGGTTATTAAGCCCTACTTGAGACTTGAGATTTTATGAACTATTGTGCTATAAGCACCCATGATTTGAGTATTCTGAGATTATTGAGAAATGTTTTGACCTAATGGTCATTGAGTTTTGAAATTCGCTCTACTACATGAGATTACAGATTTGATTATTTTGGTTCTTATTGAACCATGAGATTATTCTAAAGTGGATTTTCATGAGATGAGCGAAATAAACTAAAGGAAGTAGTATTTAGAACCGAGGTGGGTAAGTTACCACGGTTTCTTACTCCAGAACTACGTGCCACTGTAGGTTGGGCCTAAGGTCGAGATGATTGTTGGGCCTAAGGCCGAGATATTGGGTTCGAGGCCGAGATAAGTGATCACTGAATTGAGGTTATACTCCCTGGCAAAGAGTATGGCGCCTCTCCCCAATATGAGGTCTCTTCCTTAGGAGGACAAAACGTTGGACTCCATGTAGCTTGCATGGTTTATGTCGGTTAAGAGAATCTCTCTTAAAACTAAATCTTTGAGATAAGATATTTTCCTTTAAAACTAAAATACTTTCCCTTGATATGAGTATTTTTCTCTAAAGGTTGAAATGAGATATTTTCCTAACGTGAATGAAATGCTTTCAAGTATGTTCCAAAGTTATATGATTCCGAATTTTAAGTATTTGAGTTCAAAAGAGTTATGCGTTCTTGGGCATTGAAGAAGTTTTACTCTCCATGAGACATATGCATGAGTTGAAAGTATTGCTTAAAATTTTCTTTAGCCTCGAGTAATGAGAATAAGAGACGAGTACGAATTTCAAAGTTAAAAGTATAATGATTCACGAGATTGTGTTACATGTTCCATTTTACATGATTCATGAGCTTTGCATTCTACACTTATTCAAGCCATGTGAGTCATTATGTAACACCCTGTACTTAATTACGTGCATTAGCCATTGTTATATGTGTTGGAGTATATGTATTGATCCTAAGTTAGGTATATATGAGTATTGATTATTTTGAGATGGTTTCAAGTGTATAGTTTGATTATATGTGTATAGGAATCGACCTTATTTATACCGGAATTTGCTCGTCGATGTTTCCATACGAAGGTTATTGAATAAGCTTTCCGACGATGTAAAGATTTTCAAAAACGGATAAGTTTCGGATATAAGCGAGCACGTTCGAAACTATAAAACGGTGGCCGGGATGTGAACAGTAAAATTGCAGGAAAATTTCCAGTTTTTGGGTCAACTTTGAACGATCATAACTCCCTCAATCTAATGAACTGGGCGAGCTACCACATATCAAAAGAAAGATCTTTGAGTATTCTTTCTAATGAAATTGGTTTCATCCAAATCCAACATCTGAGTAAGGAGTTATACTCGTTCTATTTCAGCCTCTCAAAACAGATTTTTGTGAACAGTAAATTAGCAGGAAAATACTGAGGCCTGCCAGTTTTTTGGGTCAACTTTGAACGATCATAACTCCCTCAATATAATGAACTGGGAGAGGTACCATATATCAAAAGAAAGATCTTTGAGTCTTCTTTCCAATGCAATTGGTTTCATCCAAATTCAACATCTGCGTAAGGAGTTAGACGCGTTTTACTTCAGCCTCTCAAAACAGATTTTTAGGGTCAACTTCAAACGATTATAACTCCTTGTACAGGACGAACTGGGTGGCCTAATTTATATGAAATGAAAGAACTTTGAATTATCTTTACAATGATACCAATTTCACCCAAATCCGATATCGGAGTAAAGAGTTATGGTCTATCTACTTCAGCTTGTCAAAACAATCCACCGGAGGACATATTTGACATTATTTAAATTTTAAGGGCACTTTGGTCATTTTCTATGATATTATGGACGGGAATATGTGTATATATACATGTATATGAGTTCAAAAACTCATATTCATCATCAATTATAGGAAAGAACAAACCCTAGCCTAATTTTCAACTCTAATTATCTTGTGATTCAACCGTGGAAAGTCCAAATTGATTCCGTAGTTGTGTTCATCGTCTCAAGGGCTTCGAGAAGCACCCCTTATTTGTGCCAACAGGACTTCAAAACCCAAAGGTCCATTCTATGGTAAGGATGTAAATTATGTTGGTGTTATTTATATGGATATGTATATATATATATATATATATGCATGTGAGCATAAGAAGTATGTTATTTGATTGTTGTTGAAAGATGATTGGAAATAATGTTGGATCATTCTTGTGCATGGTTGGATTATGTTGAATTGTGAAGGGATGATGTGGTATTGATGATATGGTATTGAAATGATGATTATATATATATATACACATAAACCTATTGTTCAAGTTGGTTTTTGGAATGCTTTGCAAATATTGGTTGTATGAAATTATGGAAGAGAATTGTGGTGTTGGGTTGCTAATACTAGATGCCAAATATTTCATTGTAGATAAGTGATTTGTAAAGGCGGGAAGTTGTGTTGAATTGGTATCCGAATCTACAACGAGGTATGTAAAGCATACTCTAACGATGTTCTTTGGCATGAAAACACCAATGTTCCATAAAGTAAGATTCCTATTGATGTATCATTGTTCCAAAGGTACTATATTGGCATGAACACTAATGTAATAATCTCAAAAGCTTTTGAACTAAGTTATTGGAAAAATCTCTTATGTGTTACTTGATATACGTGTGGGTGGTATCCCAGGGGCATAAGCCTAGCATGGGTCGATCCCAATTGATATGTACTGGGGGCAGCCTAATGGTCACAGTACGGTACAGTATTGATTATTGTTAGGTGGTTGGAGGTTCGGGAGGAGGAGGTAATGGCGAATAATAATTGTAAAGAATGAAATGAACGAATGTATACCGTTCCACAAATGTGTTTGTATTCAAGAACCCAATTCAGATTAATAATAATGTACATGATCCTAAAAGTGTTTATGAAGTGTGGTTCACTTCTATTATGATTTATTCACATGTGTATGATGTTCTTGATCCCCCATATCACATATGATTATTTACAGCTTTACATACTCAGTACATATTTCGTACTGACGTCCCTCACGGGGGACCTGCATTTCATGCTGCAGGATCAGGTACTTCAGCTCATTCACAGCATAGATAGGAGCCAGGTCATACAGCTGTTGTTGGTGAGCTCCAGTTTGCTTTGGAGCTTTCCGAGTCGGTTTCTTATATTTTGTTATTGTACAGGAGTCATGTGTGGGCGGGGGTTCGTCCCGACCCTTGTTATGTCATGTATATCCTAGAGGCTTTGTAGACATAAAGAAGGGTAAAGTCATGGAAGTTTATATAGTGATGTTATATTCGTATATGGGGTGGCCCCGACGGCCAAGTATTATATATATGTATATATATTTGTGCGTGTTGTGCTGATACAGGTAATTAGACCCTTTTATATGCAGCGAAGTGCTGCCCAAATTTTTGGTGCCATGTAAGTGAAAGTACAGGTATTTGAACGGGTTCTCCCGGGCCTTCTCGGCTTCGGGTGCCAGTCCGGCCCGATTGGATTTTGGGCCGTGACACATTACTTATTACATGCATGATTTGATTAAAGAGTATCGATGTTGTTTTATATAAATGCATGCACCCCCATATATTCAGTACATTCTCAAGTGCTGATCCACATATACGTTTATATGCTACATTGTCTTATAATATAGGTTCAGGTGCTCAGTCCCAACCTCGTCAGTGATTTTCGAGTACCTCTATCTACATTTTTACAGTGGTGTGTCCTCATGGTTCGAGGACCTATATTCAGACATCTCCATATTTTGAGAGACTATGTTGTTATTTCCCATTCATTTTGAGTCAGTTGGGGACCTGTCCCAACAACTCTCTAGTTCATGGATTAGTAGAGGCTTTGTCAGACTAGTTATCAGATTGTGGTTGTTTGAGGTTTTCGGTATTGCTTAGTTGTTTGGACCAAGCATTTTCTCCGTATTTTCTTTCATATGATATGACTATGCTAGTGTTTGAATTATTTTATCTTGAAATGAGTGTTATTAGTAGAAACAAGCTCAAAGGGTTAGTTTGGGGCTACTTGTAGCCTTAAGCACCGTGTGACGTCCTGGGAGGCGATTTCGGGTCGTTACAGAAGCTCACGTCCAATGGAGTCTTAGAAATATCAAATTCCAAATACTTGAATTTGTCAAGTACCTTTTCTATGTAATAAGACTGTGACAATGCCAACCCTTGTGGAGTTCTATGGATTCTTATTCTAAGATCACATTCGTAACTCCAAGGTCTTTCATATCAAACTTGATCTTAAGCATTCGTTTTGTAGCATTTATGTTTGAAATATCTCTACTGATGATCAACATATCATCCACATACAAACAAATAATGACTTGGTGATTTGGAGTGTCTTTAATGTAAAACATTTATCACATTCATTAATCTTGAATCTGTTTGCCAATATGATTTGGTCAAACTTCACATGCCATTGTTCAGGTGCTTGTTTTAGTCCATAAAGTGACTTAATAAGCTTACACACTTTATTTTTTTTCCTGGAACCACAAAAACCTCAGGCCGTTCCATGTAGATTTCTTCCTCCAATTCTCCATTTAGAAATGCTATTTTCACATCCATTTGATGAATTTCAAGATCACATACTGTCGCCAAGGCAATTATAAATTGACGTTATCTTCGTTACTGACGAGTATGTATCAAAGTAATCAAGGCCTTTTATTTTGTTTAAAACATTTTACAACAAGTCTTGCCTTGTATTTGTCAATAGTACCATCAACTTTTATTTTCCTTTTGAAAATGCATTTAGAACCTAAAGTTTTATTTTTCGGAGAAAGATCAACCAACTCCCACGTATGTTTGTTTTAGATTGAATCAATCTCACTATTGACTGCCCCTTTCCAAAAGGATGAGTTCAAAGACGCCATCTCTTCTTTAAATGTTTGAGGCTCATTTTCTAAGAGAAATGTTATAAAATCCGATCCATATAAAGTTGACGTTCTTTGACGTGTGTTACGTCTTGGATTCTCATCATTATGTACATACTTACTTGGTTCATTTAGAGGTCGTTTAGACCCCCCACTAAACTGTTCATTATAGTTTTATACAAATAAATGTGTTCAAAGAATTCAGCATTATCTGATACAATTACCTTATTTTCATTGATATTCGAATTTATGAACCAAAAACCGATATGCTTTGCTATTTTTAGCATATTTTATGAACACACAGTCCACCATCTTTGGTCTTATCCTTACTCTTTTAGGCATAGGAACTTGGACCTTCGCTAGACACTCCTACACTTTGAAATATTTCAAGTTGGATTTCCTTTCTTTCTATTTTTTATATGGAATTGATTGTGTCTTAGTATGGGGCACTCTATTGAGTATTCGGTTAGCCGTAAGGATAGCTTCCACCCCATAAGTTTTGCGGTTAACCTGAACCTATTAGTAAGACATTCATCATTTCCTTTAAGGTTTGGTTTTTTCTTTCCGCAATTTCATTAGATTGAGGTGAATACGAGGCTGTAGTTTGATGGACAATTCCATTCTCTACACATATTTGCGCAAAGGGAGATTCATATTTTTCGCCCCTATCACTTCTTATTGTTTTGATCTTTCTCTCTAACTGATTTTAACCTTCAGTTTTATATTGCCTAAATATGTCTATTGCTTTATCCTTACTATTTAGCAAATATACATAACAGTATCTAGTGCAATCGTCAATAAAAGTTATAAAATACTTTTTTCCTCCACGAGATGATGTTGACTTCATATCACAAATGTCAGTGTGGATTAAGTCTAAGGAATTGGAATTTCTTTCAACGGACTTATACGGATTCTTAGCATACTTTGATTCCACACACGTTTGACATTTTGATTTATTGCACTCAAAGTTAGGCCAAATTCTAAGTTAATCTGTTTTTGCAATGTTTTGTAATTAACATGGCCTAATCGTTCATGCCACAAATCATAAGACTCAAGCAAGTAAGAAGAAATTGAACTTTTATTGATTTCAACATATTACATTTAGTTTGAATAGGCCCTCATTGAGGTAGCCTTTTCCTACATATGCTTCTCCTTGACTAAGTACAATTTTTTTGAAAACAAATACACATTTAAATCCATTTTGTCAAGAGTGATACAGAAATCAAGTTCTTCCATAGCTCCGGTATATATAGTACATTATTCAAATTCAACACTTTGCCTGATGTCATTTTCAGGCAGACTTTTCCTGTTCCTTCAACTTCAGCAGTTGCGGAGTTGGCCATGTATATCTTCTCTTTCCCTTGAGCCGGAGCAAAAACAGCAAATAACTCCTTATTAATACAAACGTGGCGGGTGGAATTGGAATCCATCCACCATTCTCGAGGATTTCCCACCAAGTTGCATTCGGACAGCATGACACACAGATCATCCGTTTCTTTCTTGGACTCAGCCACATTCGCTTGGTTCTTCTTCTTCCCTTTCTTTGGGGCACGGCAATCCGTAGACTTGTGGCCAATCATGCCACAGTTAAAACATTTTTTCTTGAATTTCTTCTTGGGTTGATTGCTTTCATGTCCAACTTTCTTCTGCTTTTTGGAGTTGTTTTGGTCATCTTCTACAATATTTGCTCCACTTATTGCAGAATTTTCCTTTGACCTTCTTTCCGCGGCTTTATTATCTTCTTCAATGCGCAATCTTATTATAAGATCTTCGACTGACATCTTCTTTCGCTTGTGTTTCAAGTAGTTCTTTAAGTCTTTCCACATAGGCGGTAACTTCTCAATAATTGCCGCGACTTGAAACACCTCATTCACGATCAAACCTACAATTAAGTTCATGTGAACATTAAGAATATTCTTAATATATTCAACTAAGATATTCCTCAAAATCATACCTTCCGCAAGAAGATCATGGATAATTACTTGCAGTTCCTGGACTTGCAATACAACAGTCATGCTGTCAATCATTTTAAACTCTAGGAATCTTGTAACGAAGAACTTTTTAGTTCCCGCATCCTCAATCTTATACTTCCTTTCCAGCGCCCCCACAATTTCTTTGTCGTTTTCATCCCACTATACACATTGTATAGTTCATCTTGGAGGCCATTCAGAATGTAATTCATGCATAGGAAATCTGAGTGTTTCCAAGCCTCCACAATGACAAGTCGTTCTTGGTCAGAGGTTCTCTCGAGCACCTCTGGAGCCTCTTCAAATATGAATCTTTGAAGACAAAGAGTTGTAAGGTAGAAGAACATTTTCTGCTGCCACCTTTTGAAGTCAATACTCGCAAACTTTCTAGGTTTCTCCGCTGGTGCCATTGCTGACAGAGCATTTGTATGACTCGTTATGGCAACACTAGTTGCTGTCACGGTCGTTGTAGCATCATGCACTTGACTATCAGTAGTCATTTTTCTATCACAATAAAATACTAACTTTAGTATCGCAAAATATCATTAATAAAGTTGCAACAACTTTAAACACCCCTTGTTTCTAGTTTAACGATGAAGTTTTTATGACTTCCAATCATCAACTGAGTGATCTTTAACTTGTGATGAAGATTTTATTTCTTCAAATCACTAGTTAAGTTCAAACGAAGTAGAAAGCTAAAAGCTTTAATCTCCAGAAACCAAGCAATACAGATTCCGAAAAAAAAAACTTTAGTGAAAAGAAAATTTCACCAAACAAGCAATTTTTTTTTATCAAAAATTATTTCCTTAAGATTG